>JAVTVX010000011.1:11536589-12136589 GCA_033439265.1 Dillenia suffruticosa | reverse complement strand
TTACGATAAATTTAAAAATTTTGTTGATACATTTGGAATTGAATCAAATAAATCCTAAGCATACATACTTGTTCTAAGACATGTAGAAGGAATTTATTAACATAGTGGTTTCTATCGGTAGATGTTTTTTATGCATGATTATGTTTTAGTTACACGTGAATATTGGTCCCCATTTGGCAAAAACTTTTGAATCTGCTATAAGAAGACCAGATTGAGATTCTCCCTTTAGATTGGTAAAGCTGTTGTAATTACTATTTGATGTGATTCTGAATTTCATTTGGCAAATTTCCTCTACCTCACCCTGCAGATTTATGTTCTGCCAGGAGGCAGGAGGCAGGCAAAATTTTCATCTTCAACAGCACCAATTGCTGAAGCTTCCCAAAAATGAATTATGTCTGTTGCATTCTATCAGGACCATGGATCATCAGTTATGGCAAGGTTCTCATCACAGCTGGTTCATCAGCAATAAGCAACAAGGATATTCTGAAAGGGAGCTCAAACTGACACTAGTAAATTGGAGAATAGCACTGGATTTTGGTGTTACTTTTGCATATGGGCATGAGACGAAAGGGGGAGTTTCAGAACCAATCAGAACATTACCCAGGGAAATATGGGATTGTATTGGAAGTGCAAACATACAAACATAGGTGGGTTTTTCCAACCGACACTGAGTACTTACCAAAGAGAGATGGTCAGACTTTTGGGAAGTGGATCAAAGAGGACAATGAGACTGGACTACCTTATGCATTGTTCTGGAAGAAAAGATGAAGCAAAAATACAGGTAGAAAGTGAAGCATCCAGATCTGCAAAGTAGGGCCAGAAACTACATCAATTGAAGCCTGGTAATATTTTGTTCCGAAATGACAATTTAAGTGTTGGTGCTTTTTAGCCTGGAAGAACCATGCTAATAAGCCCCATGTGCTGTAATCCAGTGAGACCACAATGTGCAGTGTTTGTTCTGTTGCCAGAGTGGCAGAAGCGAATTTGGTGGCAAAGCATGATACTACAAAGAGCTGAGGTTGATCCATAGCAGCCTTGGCTTCACCTTATTGCTGTTGAGACTTGCATATCTTCTCCATCTGCCCTAACTGACCACAATTGTGACATCTTGCATCTTGTCGCCATCAACATTTTTTGTGGAACCTTCTTTCTTTCTTTGTTTTTTTTTTTTCCTTTTTTTTTCTTTTTCTTTTTTTTTTTCCCCGGGTAAGGGCAAGGTGGAATTACTTGTGTAGTTGTGTAGTTGCTTATGTTATTGTTGTTATTACAGAATCTCATGTTGGGCATGCTGTTATTATTCTGCTTCCTTTTATTGGTCTTGTCACCAATACTGTTCTGTGATTTGACTTGAACACCACCCTCCTTAGATCCTTCTTTGCCTCATAAGCTCCCTTGGTTTCTAGGTCCGTAATGCATCCAACACTTTTGCCAAGGTGATGCTTGACGGATCCTTTGAGTTTTTCAAAGATGAAATCGTTGTCTCAAACCCTTCAAGAATTGAGACTAGAATTCTAGAGTCTGAAAAATCAGTACCACAAAACCCCGAGTCTGTTAGCATAATCCTTGATTTTTTCTTATTTGTTCATCCTCGTCATCTCAAATTCTTGAATTAAATTTAGATCTTGCATCCCTTTCACGATTTCATTTCCCTCATACTCTTGTTTCACGAAGTCCATGTTCTTTTGTCGTGTTCAGTGAAACAGCCGCAAACGCGGTTGCGCTTGCTTTTGATTTTCTTAGCTTACTCTTCTTATGATTTTTGCTGTGTAATGGCTAGATTTTCTGGTAGGGAAGTAACTTCGTATTCCTGTTCAGTAGTATCCCATCTCATTAGCATCAACATAGGCTTCCATTTTAACAGTCCACACTTACAATTTGTTCCACGAAACACTGGAGGTGCAATTATAGTGAAAAAACCTTCTGAATTCAATCTGAATCGTTTTGTAGGCTTTTGTATAAGGTAGGTGATAAGTGTTTAAAGAATTGTGTTTCGCGTCTATTAATCTCACAAGTCTCTCAAGAGAAAACATGACACCAATTTGTTGGTTTTTTAATATTGCAGAAGTATGATTTTATTGAGCAAGCAAACAAGAATATTGAGATTATAGAAACCAACGTGAGTTGGTTTAACTGGATGTTGGGTTGAGTACTTTTAAATATGACCGGGGTTCGATTCCTGTCGGGAGCATCAAGCTCTCATGTGTATGGAGTGTTCCCTGTTGGGAGATCCGTCCTCCGAAAGGAGTCGGTCCGGATTAGTCGAGTGAAGTCCCGTATATCAGGCGGTGTCCCAGACATGGTAAAAAAAAAATTATGGAAAATTAATTGCATATTGAAACTCATTTTTTAAAAAATGATTGCAGAATCATCATTATAAAATAAAATATTCAGGTTTCTCTATAACTAAAAGTCACTTTTAACTTTGGGCGCATCCACATTAGTAGTAGCTTTAAGAGCAATGCTAATTAAGAAATAAGGATCTGAAGAAGTGGCGGCACATATGCTGCAAAAAATAATAGACTTGCATTATGATATATACATACATGCCAATATATATATATATATTGTTGGAGGTGGCTTTGCTTCATCAATAAACTGCTCTACTAACTAGAACTAAAGTGTTTCCTGAGCCTTCGTGGATGAAAAGACCTATAAAACACTTGCCGGAAGTGGTCTGGTGAATGAAATTCTGATACTCAAGTCAAAAAAAGTAATGATAAAAGCGAGAATAGATTATGAAGAGTTTTAATTTTTGCCCTATGTTACCTCTGTATAATGTGTGTATGTAGTGCTGAAAAAACATATCTTGTAAGTCACTTTTGCTCGCTATATATAGCATATGTTTACACAACAAGTCTCTTGCTTAGAGATGTAAAAACTCTAATTACCTTACCATGAGATTGTTAGAGATCTTCCATGATTATAGGGACTGTAATCAATGATTCTTAGAGAATTTAGGATCTTACGAGATTAAGGAAAATTTTAGTTGTCATAGAAATTTCCTTTCTTATTAAACGAGATTACTTCCGAGATTAAGGAAGGTTCATATCTCATGTAATCATGATCTTGATTTGCTTGGTGGAGGCGTTGCTCGGTAGTTGCTCAGTGGAAAATCACTCGGTAGTAGCTGAGAGATTTAACCTAGAGTGTTCGACCAAGTAGTGACCAAAAGGTTTAACCGAGAGTATTCGACTGAACTCCTACCTGATCATCTCGGGTGCTTACCAAGAGGTTGTGGACTTTATGGTTATGGGCTATTGGGCCTTGTATGGTTATAGGCCGTTGGGATTCATACAATCATTTGCCTCTCACTCCTAATGTCATTTCGAGGAAGCAGCATTAGGAGTAGATTTTAGGAGATAGGAATTTGGAAATTGGAAGAAGCGCAAAAGTAGAACATTAAATGCAAAATGTGCCACTTTTATTTTTGTGAATCATGTTTGATATTGTTTGTACTTTGCAATATATAGTGTGATGCTTGATATAATTTTGTTACTTTGCCTTTTGAGTCAGAATTTGGAGATTTAGGGTTTGTTAAATTTGTTAAAAAGTAGAGATAGCTAAAGTTTCGAATTACAAGCTCACCGCGATATTGGTGCACGATATTGGCTAGATTAGGAGTACAATGACGAGGAAAGAACTGCAAGAGATGGTGAATGAGATGGAGTTGGGTGACGATTATTGATTGCGGTTGCCGATTAAGGAAGAAAGGGCGAACGAAGCACCGGAGGGGTGCATCCCCATGTATAGGAAGTTTGTGTGGTATGGGTTTCAAGTACCTCACATGGTTTCTTTGGCCAGGGTCTTGCAAGGTTGGAATGTATTTTTGATTATATTGATCCCCAACGCTTGGCATTTAGTTCTGACAGTAGCGAGCTTGTTAACTTATTGTCGTTTAAGTTTTGATTTCAAAATTTTGGCATTTGTCTTTTCTTTGAGGAGGTATGTTTCTGGAGTCCAACGAAGGGTTGATTTTGTCTGAAGACGAGGCTTGAGTCATAGCGGAGGCTCTTTTACAAGGAGACTATTGATCAAATGTAGATGTAGTTCTTTTTTATCGAGTTCAAATGTAAGGAGTTAATCACGGCATTACCAGAGGTTGGAGCAGAGCCTTTTGTGAGATTGAAGCCTCCAAAATCTTCTCGGTTTTCAAGTTTTGTGCATTCAGCTTGAAATTTTTGTTCTATGAGGAATAGGAAATCTGTATGGGGGCCTTGCTAAATGATGAAATGTTGAAACTAGCCGGTTTGTTGATGGTTGAAAATGTAAAGATCGAGAGGCCCCTTATGGTGAAAAAGAGAGCGATGAGGCTCTACAATATCATTGTTTTCGCTAAGGGGGATGATCTCACGGAATAACCACCGACAGGTTAATGAGGGCCAAGTTAAAGGAGAGTATAGAGGAGGGGAAGAGTGCATCGGAACTAGGTACTTCATCAACGGATGCTATACCCACTTTAATTATGAGGAGGAGGAGGAGGAGGAAGGTGCAGATCCTGAGCCTACAAAGTAAGGAAGAGGAGGATAAACAAGGGGGCTTGGCAGATGCATTTGTTGTACTTTGGCTAGAGACAGCAGAAAAACCGAGGAGATGAGAGAGCGTGCTTGAAGGGGCCCTCCCTCAAACACCAATATCGACTCTCGATGAAGGTGTCAAGAGAAAGGGTGCTGAGAGTAGGGCTCTTAGTAAGCATAAGTTTCCCGAGCATGAAGCTCAGGGGTTTAGAATCGGGCCATCCTATGCCCTTCCTTAGGACTTACATGTGCGAAAGGGCAAAGGGGTTGTGCCGAAGCAAACGGCTCCTCCTCCTCCAATTTTTGTTCCTCCTATTTTTGTTAGGTCCTTTGACGATAGGAAGGATTTGAAGGAGAGAGGTACTATTGCGATTAGTGCAAAAATAATCACTTCAATTACATCAACATTGTTGAGGTGAGGAAGTTCACCGACTAGCTAAATTATTATCACTTCGAGTTGGAGTTGAATGGTTTAACTATGGAGCAAGGCGATAAATCCCTTATGGCCGTTGGGATTTAGGTAGGGTTTTTCTCATAAAGGTACCTTTTATTTAATTTTTTGATTGTGGTGAGTTAATGTTATGTATTTCATGCGGGTTATTGTTTTAATTGAGTTCCAAAAGCTGAAAAGGAACTGGGTTGTGGGGCACTTAGAGCATTTATTGAGCTAAAGGGATGAGGTGATTTCTCATTTGCACGCCACTTTGGCTTTGAGGGAGAGGGAAGTCAAAGAAGGGAGGGCAGAATTAGATCATGAGAATGCTTCCTTAAATAGCAAAAATAAGGAGATAAAGGGGCTGAAGTCTGACTTGGAGTCTGTGTTTTGGCAATGTGTCATAGCCATCGTGAAGTGTGAAAGGTTGGAAGCCGAAGCGAGGCAAAATGAGGTGAGACTGCAGGCTACCAAGAGGTTGGTGCAGGAGTGAGAGCAGTCACACCTTGCCATGGAGCAAAAGTTGGTCAACTTGGGGGACAGGTATATGAAGGCTGTGGAAGGCCATAAGCGTAGTCAACAAGAGCTCTTTGAGAAGCTGTGGCAGATTGAGGAAGCTCTCTGTCGGGCGGGACTGGAGATATAGTGGGTCGCTTTTGCTTAGTATATATAGTATATGTATGCATGGCAAGTCTCTTGTTTAGGGGTATAAAACCTCCATTACCTTCTAAAGAGATCGTTAGAGATCTTCTGTGATTATAGAGACTATAATCAAAGATTTTTAAAAAATTTAGGGTCTTACAGGATTAAGAGAAGTTGAAGTTATCACAGAGATTTCATTCCTTATCAGGCGTGATTACTTCTGAGATTAAGGGAGTTTCATATCTTGTGTAACCATGATCTTGATTTGCTTGATAGAGGAATTGTTCAGTAGATCGCTCGATGGAAGATCGCTCGATGGAAGATCGCTCGATGGTAACCAAGAGGTTTAATTGAGAGTAATCAATTGAGCAGTGACTGAAAGGTTTAACCGAGAGTGTTCGACTGAGCTCCTACTCAATTGTCTCGATTACTTACCGAGTGATCTGTAGGCTTTATGGTTATCAACTATTGGACACCGTATGATTATGGACTGTTGAGTCCTGTACTATCATATATATAAACTATATATATATATATATATATATATAGTTTTTATATATATATAGTATATATATATATATATCCTTTTTCTAATTTTGACGTCATATGCCTTATAAAATTTCAACTATTTAAATAAATCCAATCCCATGAAGGATCTTTATTAAACTACTCCTGAAATTGTTTTCCGCAAGGAGAAAGGTTCTCGCAGCTAAACATGAGTTGGGTGGTAAGAACTTGATGATTGAGGTAAGAGGCTCTTGTGGAGTGAGATTGTGGAAAGCTGTAAGGAGACCTGGGATAAGTTTTCTAAAAGGCTTTCTATCCTAATAATGGGAGGTGTCTTTAGTGCTCTCGGCATGGTTCATTGTTTGCTATAGTCTCCTTAACGATCACCTGTTACGAATATTTCATGAAAATTCAAATTCTTAGTTAATGCATTCAAATCAAGTTAATGGAAAAAATATAACTAAAAAAATGAAATGTGAAAAGGAATAGAAGGAAATTGAATTGGGTTGCATTTGGCCAGATTTTGGTGGCCTATTCAAAGCTCTACATAATTAATATTTGTTTTTCCATTTTAAATGTTTCATTGTCTTCCCATAATATCCAAAAATAATTTAGTATAACAATTATACGGTTTTAATAACTCTTTGATAGCTGAGAGTTTATATAAACTTCTTCCTAGTGCATTGGGTCGCTAAATTCAAATTTCGTAACTTCACACCATCTATTGAGGAAAAATGAGGGTTTAGAAGGTTTTTGCATGTCCCAAGGAACGTTTTGAAGTTTTTACAATCACCGGAAGTAAATTAGAAAAGTATAGTCAAAGCTAACCCTAAATCCTTTTTTTTCGCTTCCGCTTTATTTTTACTCAATTTCTACATTAAAAGCATATATTATAATTGTCATGCATTCTAACATTTGGTATCAAAGCCAATTTTATCTTTACCTGCATGTTTTTCGGCAAATTTTTAAAAAATCTCCTCTTGGATTTTTTTTCTAAAATGACCCAAAATAATCATTTTTTGAAAAAAATGGAGATCGGAAATGGATTGGACATGAAGTTTCACACAATCTAGTGTTTTTAGAATTTAAAATAGAGTTTTTTTTGGAAGTTTTTCGATCGTTTTTTGGCATCCAGATCCGTCGGAATCAACTGCTCTGGGTCTGGACCCTCGTGCTTTCTCTCGGGTGAAGAAGACCCAAAATAAAATGTTTAAATATATTGTATGGAAAACATGTGGTTTGAAAAGCATTAACTATTTGAATTGTTAAGAAAAAAGGATGGTCCCATAACTCAATGTCTTGATAATGAATAAAAAAAATTTTAATACATCAGTATCTTATTCACGTGATCATTGTCTTCATATCCAAAAGTTTTGGATCTCATCATTTTTTTTAAATTTATTATTGGGCTTTACTATTTTAAAATTGTGGTTATATCCACAACCTATCACTAGTTTCACAATTTTTAAAAATGTTTTAATTTTGTTACAATCTGATCCTTGTAATATTTTTAAAGCCCGATAAACTTTAAAATGTAGCATCTTAGTCCTTTGGACTTTAAAAAAAAATTCAAATTTTATATATAAAGGTAAGTACAAAATTGGTAAAATATTTTTTGAATGCGTGAAAAAATTTTAAAATAATTTTTTGTAAATAAGGATAAGTACAAAATTGACAAAATGCATAAAAAATAATTATTGTATTTAAAATTAAATTTCATACATTTTATATGGTACAAGTTTATGATAAATTATCTTAGTAATCAATATAATTTCTAATAGAATTTGGCCATAGCAGTCACAATTAGGTAGAAAATAACGTATAAAGGCATGATCACATTAAAAAACTGATAAATTGTCATGAAAATTATTTTTATGTAATTAATCTTATCTCACATAAATTTTTGTTATATAAAATAATATAATAAGCGATAGGACTACAAAATAGCTATTTTCATATGGTAATCTACCAGCTATTAAATCCCATTTTCTATGAAATACTATGAGTGCGGTTGATATAGTGCATATCTTGGAATATTCTATCAAAAAAGACGGAAATAAGTCTAATGATAGTTAGTTCTTAAGCGAACCCATGTAACACACCAGTTATCTGGGAACTTGAACTTATCTGTGCATGAGTGAGATCATCTTATAGGTCTTAGTAGAAAATGATAAAGTGATTAGAGACAAATTAACTATATCGTAATTTCTTAGTTAGCTTATAGACATTATGGAATGAGCTAATTTTGAAAATCTGATCATAAGATTAAATAAATATAATAGAATTAGAAATTTATGTCACAATCAATTTTTATATCATAGATTTATTTTTATATATTTATATTTGTAGACTATATTAAATGTCTCATATATAGTTAGTAAATATGTTTATTTATTTTGTAGTATTCCAAATCACAGATTTGAAATTTGTTTCTCGATTTAAATGGAGAGAATTATAAGTAATAGAGAGAAATTGTACTTTTCCATTTTGGCTGCTTGGACATTGATTTTGCTATTAGGAAGGATGAACCACCTCTGGTATTCGATACCAGTTTCGAGACTGATAAGACTCTTTATGAACATCGGAAGTAATTTAATCGCCTAAACACCTGGTATCTGTGGCTCGGTCAACCAACATACTAATATCCGGACTCTTTTTAAGACTTTAAATGAGCAATTTGCGCCATGGAAAACGTTTTTTGATAGTATTCTCATTATACAGTTCTCCTCCATAAGATTCATTGTTGTCCACAGTGTGCGCAAACACATTATGAAGATACGGGATATAGTAGTTTAGTTAAAATCCTGAAAGTTGATATGTCTAAATCCTTTCTTATACACTTTATTCTGAACTTTCTCCCTCAATCATACAGTCATTTTAAGATCTTTTACAACACATATAAGGAGAAATGGTCAATCAATTAGTTGATAACCATTTGTGTATAGGAGGAAGGAAGGCTATTGATAAAGATGAAGCAGGGTTCTACAAGTACATATGTGGCAATGCAAGGAAAGAATAAGGGCAAGTCCAAACTAAAGCTGAAGAGCACAAAACTAAAAGCGGACATAAATAAAGAGTTTAAGTGTTTCTTCTATAAAAAAAAAAAAAAAAAAAAGGAAAACACGAAACAGGATTGTGCCAAGTACAAGGTGGCTTGCAAGTAAAGTTACGAAAATCTCATTAATTTGTTATGAATTTTGCATGACTGAAATTTCTCATATAATATGGTAAATTGATTTTGATTGTACCATCTATGTTATGAATGTATTGCAAGATTTGCAAAACCTAAGGAAGTCAGTGGATTGTAAACAAGTTATCTATTCAGTTAACAAGATAAGTTCACAGGCAAAGAGCATTGGCGATTGCAAGTTCATTCTAGCTAGTAGGCATATTTTGAAATTGGAGAAAGTATTTTATGTACCTAAATTTTCAATAAAATTAATTTCCATTTCAAAACTTGTATAATTCAATTACTCTTTTCAATTTAATAATATTATTTTTTGATTCAAATATCATTAGTTATGGTCAATTATTGAATAGATTGTATAATATTATTTTACAAGACAATACATGTATGAATATAACACAAACAAGGGTTAAAAAAAGTGTCATTGAATAAACTATTCCATGTTGTGGTACAGGAGATTAGTAGACATTTTTATAAAGAGGATAGAAAAGTTGATAAAGGATAGAGTATTTGATACCCTGAACTTTAACAATTTTGAAATTTGTATGGACTGCATTAAGAGAAAGTAGACCAATAAGGCTAAAAAGGTACCGCGAAGAGTTCAACATTGCTTGAAATCATACATATGGATATTTGTACTTCAGGTACAGACTCATATGATCATAGTTACTTCATCTCATTTATAGAGAATTACTCACAATATATGTATATCTCTATATCTTTATCCATAAGGACAAAGCGTTAGATGTTTTTAAAATTCTCAAGACAAAAGTAAAGAAACTATATGGTAAGCAAATAAAGATCATGAGCTCATATAAAGGAGTGGAATACTATGAAAGGTATACAGAGAATGGACAAACACCAGGTCCATTTGTAAAACTTCTTCAGAAAAATGGGTTTGTTGCCCAACACACCATACCTGGTTCACCTAACCAAAATATGGTAACTAAAAGAAGGAATAGGATTTTACTTGATATGGTGAGAAGCATGATGGATAACTCCAAACTGTCTAAATTTTTGTAGACTGAAACTCTCGAGACGGTAGTATACATCCTAAACAGGGTTCCAACCAATACTGTAGTCAAAACTCCCTTCGAGTTATTTAAAGATTAGAAACCCAGTTTAAGACATGTACACATTTAGAGCTATCTTGTAGAGATAAGGGTCTACAATCTACGAGAAAAGAAATTGAACTCAATAACCATGAGTGGATAATTTATCGATTATGTCGATAAATTCAATTGATACCAGTTTTGTTGTCCTTCTTATCACACTAGATTTGTGGAATCTAGAAATACTGGATTTCTAGAGAATGACTTGGTAAGTATGAAGGATTACTTTTAGGACTTAATATCCTACCCATCAAATATCCTGTCAAGTTCAAGTACCAAATTTGTTATCATCCAAAATGACTCTCAAGTGTCTATAGATATAAATCAGGATATGGATGACAATCAAGAAATTTCATAAATTGTTGACTATGATCAAATTGGTCAACCTTCTACTATGGAGAATGTTAGACCAACATTAAGGTGCTCTACTTGAGAAAAAATGTCAGCTATACCTAATAACTATATGGTATACCTTCAGGAGTCCGAATATAACATTGGAGCCATAAAGGATTCAAAAACATTTTTACAAGCCATGAGCTCTAAGGACTTAAACTTATGGTTGAATGGCATGAAAGATGAGATGGACTACATAAGGAGCAATAGAGTCCGAGATCTTATATAGTTGTTAGATGAGCTAAAACCCATCAGACGTAAATAGGTTTTTAAAATTAAGACTAGCTCATTAGACAATATCGAGAAATATAAGGCTAAAGGGTTCACTCAAAAAGAAGGAATCGACTATTTGGAGACATTTTCTCTAATGTATAAAAAAATTCCTTCTACATCATTTAGATACTTGTTACACATTTCGACCTAGAGTTGTAACAAATAGATGCGAAAACATCTTTCCTTAATGAGGAACTAGAGGAAGGGGTTCACATGTGTCAATTTGAAGGATTATTCTTTAGTGGTAATGAGCATTTGGTGTACAAACTCAAAAAATCCATATATGAGCTGAAACAAGTCTCCCGTTAGTAGTATTTGAAATTTCACAATGTAGTCAATTCATTCAGTTTTGAAGATAACATTGTGGATCAATGCATATACCTGAAGGTCAATGGAAGCAGTTTTGTTTTCTTATCCTATATGTGGATGACATACTACTTGCCACCAATGATAAGGGGATGCTATATGAGGTGTAGTGAAGTAACCGGGTCGGGCCGGGCCGGGCCCGGGCCGGTTCAAGGACGGTTCAAGGAACCGCGGGCCAGGCCGGCAGCGGTTCCTAGGCCAGACCGGGCCGTGCCGGGCCGGTTCCCATTTTTTTCCTTGTGGAACCGGCCCGGCCCGCTGAACCGGAACCGGCGGTTCCTGGCCGGGCCGGTTCAGGGCCGGGCCCGGTTCGGTTTTTTTTTTTTTTTTTTTTTTTTTTTTCTCTTTCTATTGCGTTTTTCTAAATTTTTTTTCTAACTATATTTTTTAATTCCATTTTAATTTTATAACTCCAATTTTTTTAACTTTGTTTTTTTTTTAATTAACTTTTGATAATTCACTTGTAATTAAAAATTAGAGACACAAGATTTTTAGAGTGGTTCCACCGAATTCGGTGTACGTCCACTACCAAGCTCATCACTTGGATTTTTAAATCCACTATTTTTTTTACATTATTTTGATAATTACATCACTTTGATTTTTTTTTCTATTTAAAATGACTTGTAAACAAAAGGAAAATATTAATATTATTATTATTATTATTATTCTTCTTCTTCTTCAACTTCTTGTTCATCATCTTCCGAGGCTTTGATAATTCCTTGCATTCTTTTTTCTGCATCAATCTTTAATGCATATTAAAGCTTCTAAAGTGTCGTCCGCTAAATTTGTACGTTTTTCAGTTAACACTCGACCACCTGCACTAAAAGCACTTTCGGATGGTACTGTAGATACCGGAGGGGTTAGTACATCTTTAGCCACTTGGGCCAAAATTGGATAATATGATGCATTATTTTTCCACCAACCTAATATATCATATAAATCTATATCATCAAAACCTTCTAATCTAGGTGTTTGTTTATATAAAAGTAATTCATTAAATGATGATGAAGAAGTTCTTTGTTTTTTTCCTAACATGTGTAA
Source organism: Dillenia suffruticosa (assembly GCA_033439265.1). NCBI lineage: Eukaryota > Viridiplantae > Streptophyta > Magnoliopsida > Dilleniales > Dilleniaceae > Dillenia > Dillenia suffruticosa. Next base: position 12,124,121 of record JAVTVX010000011.1, on the reverse strand, counting down.
GGGATTAAATGAAAATGAAGATGATTGAATACTATTACTACTACTACTAGCTATATTATTAGTATTTAAATTATTAATTTCCTTTTCATATAATTCAAATATTGATTGTAAAGTATGAGATATTTGTTGTTTTAAAAAATGTGGGTTAATAGACATTTCAGATGGAAAAGCTTGTGCAAAACAATCTATTAACATTTCAGCACCTTCAACCTTAACACGTGGATCTAATGCACTTGCAACTAAATATAAAATTGGAATTTCTTCATAATATTTTAAAAATTTTGTTTTCATTGAAAGAACAATTTCACCAAATCTTTCTTCATTTTCAAATTGATTAAATACATAAATAATTTTACAAAGATTTGGTAGCATTAAATGAGTAGTTGGATAATAATATCCAGAAAATAATTTTGTACATAAATAAAAAATTTCCAATAATTTTGTAAGTGTAGACGCAAATTCAAAAGCGGTATTATCAATAAAACCATATTCGTAATTTGAATTTTCAAATTCAATTAAAATATTTTGAAAAGGAAGAACACCTTGTAACATGTCATATGTTGAATTCCACCTAGTGTCACATTCCATTTTAAATTTTTTATATTTTTTGTTATGTAAAATACATAATTGTCTCATTTCTTGAGTTTTTACAGCAGAATTTCTTATTTGATGAATTAAATCGCGAATAGGTTGTAAAAATAGTTCTCCCATAGCTAAACCATCCTTAACACATAAATTAATTATATGACATGCACATCTAACATGAAAAAAAGCTCCATTTAAAATTGTTTTTAAAGAATTTTTTAAACTATTAACCGCAGTAGTATTAGCCGAAGCATTATCAAAAGAAATAGAAAAAATTCTATCACTTATTCCATAATCATAAACAACATTTGAAATTATTCTAGCTATATGTGCACCAAAATGTGGAAATTCCCAACGTTGAAAAGCTAAAATTCTTTTTTGTAAAGACCATGAATTATTTATCCAATGACATGTTACTACAATATAATATTCTTTTTTATGCTCACTTTTTCAACTATCCGAAGTTAATGAAAATTTACATTGACTAGTCATAAATTCTGTAAGTATACCATTTTTTAATTCCTGATATCTATCTAATGATCTCCTCCTACCGGATTTTTTACTACTTTTTTTATAACCGGGTTGTAAATATTTTTGGACATATTCTTCAAATACAGGACATGCAACTATACTAAGTGGTAATTCTTTTCTTGCTAGCCATTCTATTTGTCCAATTTTTTCTTTATCCGAATTATATTTAAATGTACCAATTATATTACCTCCCCCCGTAGAAATTTGTGTTTGTTTTGTTTGTGGTAATTTATCTGGATGATTATTAATTAAGTGTCTCTTAAGTGTGCCTACCCCCCAACCTTTTAAAAATTTATATTTTTGATGACAAATTTTACAAATTGCTCTTTGTTCATCATTTTTTCTTTCAAAAAATGTCCATATATTAAAATCATTTTTTTTAGTTTGTGTTGTGTTAGATTCAATGTTACTAGGTTCGGTTTCTTCCAAAAAAGTTTCAATATCTATATGATCGGGAATTTCAAAAAATGGAGGAAGAGGAGATTGTTGAGAAGATTGTGAAGAGTGTGTTCCGGCCATTTTAAAAAAAAATTAAGATTAAAATTTTTAAAATAATATATACGATAAAATTTTTTAAAGGAAATTTAAAATTAAATTTTTTAAAAAGATAATACAAATGTAATGCAAATGCAAAAAAATAAATATGCAAAAAATTTAAATATACCGATTTGACGAATACCGCAGTTATTTTTCACAAAATCTTGAATGAGCTCCCAACCTTGAAATCTTCTCAAATCTTGATTAATGTAGATAATGGGGTATAAGGTGATGAAATGGTGTAAATTTTGATGGAAATGGTGTAGAATTTAATGGAAATGGTAAAAAAAATGGTGTAGGTAATGTGGTATAAGAGAATAGAAATGGTGTAGAAATTGGTGGAAATGTAAATAATTGTGGAAATGTAAATAATGGAGAAAATGAAAATGGTGTATAAGGTGATGAAATGGTGTAAATTTTGATGGAAATGGTGTAGAATTTAATGGAAATGGTAAAAAAAATGGTGTAGGTAATGTGGTATAAGAGAATAGAAATGGTGTAAAAATTGGTGGAAATGTAAATAATTGTGGAAATGTAGATAATGGAGAAAAATGAAAATGGTGTATAAGGTAATGAAATGGTGTAAAAATTGATGGAAATGGTGTAGATAATAGTGTAGAAAATGATGAAAATGATATAAAAAATGGTAATACAAAGGAAATAATAATAAGAGAATGTAGTAATATTGAGAGAATGTAGATGTGAGAGAGAAAGAGAGATTTTGTTGTGGAGATTTTGGAAATGGGGTATAAGGTATTTATAGGAAAATTTTTTGACCCTATGGACCAAAATAACCTCAAAAGTAGCCGTTTTATAGCTGTTGGGAGGGGTAAAATTGGAAAAAAATTTCAAAATTCAAAAAAAAGGGGGAAATTTGAACCGGAACCGGAACCGGCCGGGCCGGGCCGGTTCCGGGCCTGAACCGGCGGTTCCAGCCGGTTCAGGTCCGGTTCCGTGCCGGTTCCGGGCCCGGGCCGGTTCCGTGCCGGTTCCGGTCTGGGCCGGTTTTCCAAACCGGGCCGGTTCCGGGCCGGTTCCCGGTTCAATTTTTCTTTGAACCGGCCCGGCCCGCTACAGGAAACGGTTCCGGGCCGGGCCGGTTTACTGTAGCCTTGGGCCGGTTCCGGTTTCGGGCTTGACCCGGGCCAGCCGGGCCGGTTTTCGGGCCCAAACCGGCCCGGTTTCCAGTCTAATGAGGTGACACAGTTCCTCTATAAAAACTTTGAGATGAAGGATTTGATGATGTATCTTATGTCATTAGTATAAAGATATATTGAGATAGATCCTATAAGTTCTTAGGACTATCTCAAGAAACCTATATCAATAAAGTGTTTAAGAGACATGGGATAGAGAACTGTTTTCCAAGTATAGCTCCGATTGTCAAAAAGGATAGTTTCAATTTGGACTAATGCATTAAGACGGATTTGAAAAAGAAACAGATGACTAACATCTTATATGCTTTCGTTATTGAAAGTCTCATATATACGCAAATCTGTACAAAACCTGATATAGCATATATTGTGGGGATATTAGGAAGATATCAAAGTAACCTGGGTTTGAAATATTGGAAAACTGCAAAGAAGATGTTGGGGTATCTATAAGACACCAAGAAGCACATGCTTACATACAAAAGAATTGATAGTCTAAAAGTAATTGGGTACTCGGATTCAGACTTTATTGATTGTGTTGATTCTGAAAATCAACGTCAGGCTATATGTTCATGATAGCAGATGGAGGTGTATCATAGAAGAGTGCTAAGTAAATATTGACTGCGATCTCTGCTATAGAAACTGAGTTTGTAGCGTGTTTTGAGGCTACGTCACACACGATAGGGTTCAAGAATTTCATATCCAGATTTAGGATTTTTGATTCTATACGTAGACCATTATGTATATTTTGTAATAATTCAGTTACTGTATTTCTTACTAAGAATAATAAAAGTGATAGATGAAGTAAATATATCGACATAAAATATTTAGCCATTAGGAAAAAAGTATTGGAAATTAAAGTCGTAATCCAACACATTAGTATTAATTGTTTGTTGGTTGATCCTTTAACCAAAGGCATGTCACCGAGTAGGTTTAGGGATCATGTTATAAATATGGATTTATTGACTTATTTATACGAAATTCAAAATTAAATTTTCTCAATAAAATAGTGCACATATTTTTGTTTTGAGATAAATTTATCAAATTTGGATATGAATAAACGTAGAGTTTATTTATAAAATAAATGTCACCATAAATTTAGAAAATAGAACGTATTATGATATACCGAAAATAATACTCGCCTTTAAAAGATTTATCACTGTAACTTGTGTACTCCATTTTCATAAGAAATTAACTTAGTTTTGATTTCAAGTCGATTTGTTGGGCAAGTGGGAGAATGTTATAAATATTTCATGGAAATTCAAATTCCATGAGTTAATCAAGTTAACGAGAAACATATAACTAAAAAAGATGAAATGTGATAAAAAATAGAAAAAATTTGAATTGGGTTATATTTGGCCAGATTTTAGTAGTCTATTCAAATCTCCACACAATTAATTTTTGTTTTTCCAATTTGAAGATTTAATTGTTTTCCCATAATGTATGACAATAATTTAGGATGACAATTATCTGATTTTAATAGCTCTTTGATTGTTGAAAGGCTATATAAATCCCCTTCTAGTATATTGAGTTTCTAAACCTAAACTTAGTCAGTTCACGCTATCTATTGAGTGAAATTGAGTGTGTTATACCCTGACTTTCAGATTGAGCACACGCAACCGCTACGTTATCCTAAAATATGCATAAACCTAACCCGTACACCAAGATACTATAAGACATTCATCCATATCCATCCATTTTTTAAAATAATTTACGAAATCCAAATATACCAATATGCATTCATAAGTCCAACCCGGCCATTCAAATCCAATGGCCAAATCATCACGAACTATTTAACAAAAATAGTTTCCACATAATTTTTAAAAAATAAAAGGAAGTCCTCAACTTGAGTATATAAAACCATAACCAAATCTCAATTCAAATAGACATAGTAAAAAATAGGTTTCCAAAATAGTTATAAATTTTGCTTCTATTTGGGTCCACTAAAGCCTTAAACCCATAAAAGACTAGTACCTAAAGAAATCCAACAAAACAAGTTTCTCCAAGTCCTATGCTAAACACCCCCAAGTCTCAACTAGGTTTCATTTGTAAAAATGGAAGTAGAATGGATCAGTATATATTATACCCAATGGGTGACATACATGTTGAGAATTTAAGTGCAATATATTATACCCAATAGGTCAATAAAAATAATTTTCTTATTTAAATGTAAGCATACAACCACTCATCTCTTAGTAGGATAATCACTACCAATTTCAAACTAAACAAAATCCAACCCCTCCTTGGGTTTCGAATGCCTTAAGCTAAGACAATGAGTACCAAATGAACCATAAAATCATAAATCAATATTTGGGTAATTTGTTCCTCCTCAATATTCCACAAATTTTAATTTTCAACAATTTTTATTGAAAAATTAGACATGAATCTATAACTGTTATGTTCAGATTTTGGCATAATTCAATCTAAAAGTTATTAAAATTGTAACAAATGCCACAGCCAACACAGGACCAAAAATAGAGAATTTCTGTAGAACAAGTTCATTTAAAAAATCACCAAAAATTCAAGGCCTAATTCTAGCACGATCTAGGGTGGAACCGCAAGAGTTTTTAGAAATTTCTATTTACAAATACCTCATTCCTTGGCATGACCTATAGTATTTTGTTGCTGGTGTAACGAATTGTCCCATACCCTTTAGGTGGCGTGTTATTCGACTATGAATGTACTATCACGCTCGGTTATTCGACCATGAATGTACTATCACAACTTAAAATTGCAACAAATGCCATGGCCAGCACAGAACAAAAAATAGAGAATTTTTACAAAACAGGTTATTTTAAAAAATCACCAAAAAATCAATTTTTATTAAAATATGTACTACAATATGTCAATTTAAAACTCTAAAAGTCTTGTTTCAACAGGAATAAACCTTACTCAGTTTGCTTATGTACAGAAAAAGTATAGTAAATGCAAACTATCTAGCATATAACATTCATGGCTTTCATTCCATTTTCATCCTAGAATTCAAACACTAGCATAAATAGCACAAATCTAAGTTGAGAAAGATGATTTATCTCAAATAAAGTCACAAATTTCGTCCCCAAAATAGAGTTACAACAAACCCTAATTCTTCTATATAAAAAATTTCCAAAAATTGTATAAATCATTAATACAACTATGAATAACTCAAATATATGTTGGGAAGGGATTATTACCTTAATTTGAGATACCAATCATGTCCAAAACCCGATTTTCCTAAAACCCTAAATTTTCTTTCTATAAAATTTTTTAGATTTTACACTAACATTTTGTTCTAGGGTTGATGTTTGAATGTTTGGAAGTTTCACCAATAGATTTTGGGTGTGGTTTGGGTGAGTTCTAAGGAGAGAGAGAGGGATTGGAGAGAGAAGGGAGCCGAGAGAGAGCAAGTGAATGAGGGTGTGTATGTTCTGGAGTTTAGTCTCACTTTCCCTTTTTATCCTTAAACCCATTTTTATTATTTACCTAGTAGCCCTCATCCACCTCTAAATTGCACAAAATGCCCATTATATCCTTTTCGTTTATTTAAAAGGTCAACCCATAGAATTTAAGTACTTAAAATTTTGTTTGTTGAGGAAAATATGTTCGATGATGAGTGTGGAATGTTAGAATGAAAAATGTTGAGAATTAAATTTGGAATATTAAAATTTTTGGAATATTCAAGAATATAAGATATAATATAGATTGTATATATTATAATTAAAGTGTTTGGGTAGTCTAATGGTGTGTAATGCTTTTCAGAGGTGGCTTGGAGTGCTTGGGTTCAATTCTCATTGCTTGAGAAGAATTTGTAATTAGATGTTGCCGGTGCTGAAAAACAATGTCGAACTGGTAAATGAAAATAATGTACCGAACAGATAGATGGGAATAAAGTACCAAACAGATAGACAAATGATACATTACAAATGGTTCGATAATTGGATGTTGCAAGTGCTGAAGAACAAAGTCAAACAAGTAAATGGAAAATGGAAATATAGTATACCAAATAGGTAAATGGAAATAAAGAGTATCAAATAGGTAAATGCAAATAGAGAGTATCGAACAGGTAGATTAATGATATATTATAAATGGTTCGATAAGTATATAGGAAAATATTACTAAGAAGTTTCCATGACTGTTGGGGGATATAGAGAGGGACTCACTGAGAAGAAATAAAAAATAGCAACATAGGTGTTCATGTCCAATCACCAGGGTGTTAATAGGGTTGTGTCGACAAAAAAGTGTTGTTGTCCGATGTTCGTGTTTGTATCGACACAAATAGGATTATGTCAACACCCATCCAATACAAGAGTGTTCGTACTCAACACAAGAATATTTGTGTCGAACACAAGGGGTGCTTGTGTCGACACAAAGAAGGTTGTGTCGACACAAGGCTATTTATGTTGACACAATTAAGCTTGTGTCAACATAAGTCTACTCGCTATGCAATTCTCGTGTCGACATAGATGAATGGGTTGTGTCGACACAGAGCTCGATTATTCAACATATTTATGTTGGTGTAAGTGTTGACACCGAACATAAATCAAACTCTACCAAGTACAGACCATTCAAATAATCAAACATTTAAAATTAAGGGTTTGTTAATCGAGAGTTTAGAGAAACTTCTATATAGTCTAGAGGATAAAATCTATATTTAAATTTTTTTAATTAACTATTCTCCTATAATATACAAAATATAAAAATCTTAAACAGTCACTTTAGTGTCAACTGCACAATCGAATTTTTTGGTATTACGCTTTTATTTATAGACCAAAATTGATCACAACCAAATTTCCCCTTGTAAGTTTACAAGAAAAATCTTATAAAAAATTTTCTGATACTGAATTTTCGGTGTTATAACACTTAACCTCTTAAAAATAAATTTTGTTTTCGAAATTCAAAAGAAAATCATATATAAAAAAATGTGGGTATAGTGCATCCTCATGGCTATTCAACATTCTTATGAACTTGAACATTTCTCATCCTTCTATATAGTTGCTAGTCCACCTATCCTTTATGAATTTTATTTGATCTATAGGAGAAATCCACATATTCTCGAACCTAAAAAGAGTAGGACCTTAATTAATGGGGTTAGACTTCACGTCTCAAATGGTCATCATAAAGTTCTCACATCCAGAATTAAGAAATTGAATTTCCAAGTCACCTCTTCAACATGGTTGTTTTTCCATAAAATCTTGACAATTAAGATCTACTTATTTCTCAACCTCTTAACTTGCTTCTCCAGGCTACCTACTAGTTGGACTCCAAAATTCAAATCTTCTCTAAACTCAATTGAAGGAGCTTCAAGAACATGGGGGGAATCCAGTTCCATAATTGGAGTCTAGCCTAAGACAATAGAAAGTAAATCATATAGATCATTTCAAAAAATCAAACTATCTCAACTTCGTAATTCATATAGCATAATTCATATAGTATGATATTTCCCAAATTTTCAAAATTTTCCTATAATATCAAGTACTCTGAAATGACAAAACATGTTTAGACCATCAACTAGAAAACCACTTCTCTTAACTATTTATTTACTTCTCAAATTTTTCCAAATTTTCCTCTCAAACTTTATGTTTATTTTAATTCACCCTTCAAACAAATATTGCAATCAATTGACCCCCAAACTTTCCCAAACAAAATCCAATGTTCCTCATTTCTAACGAAACCAAATTCATCTCAAGAATCATTCCGTCCACTTGTACATCACAATCTTTGTAAACTGTACTCCTAACTAGCTATGTGGCATATGCTATGTGGCATTCATATCATAATTTATAAATCATAAACTATGTGGCATTCAATCAAAATCATCTACCACTGTTTTACCTCAATGTCATAAGCTATGTGGCATTTATATCATAATTTATAAATCAACAAAGTTTAAGTCTAAGAAAAAGTACCTATGGCCACATTCGTGTTGATCTGGGTCTCTTCATTAGTCATGATGTAGATTCTCATTTAAATTCTTGATTGGGAATGCTGAGGAGGAGTGGCCACTATATTGTTCTCGGTCTCCATCCGTGGAGCTGTACTAGCTAATGGTATAGGCACATTTGATTGATCACTCTATGAACCACTCGAGTGGCCTAAGCTTGACTGGCCTCCATGTCGACCTAGGTCCAGTTCAGGGCAGGCATTATGGAAATATCCTTTCTTCCCACATTGGTAGCATCTCTGTGGTACCCTACAAATCACTAAGTGAAACTTCTTGCAATTTGGGCAACGGTCTTTACTCCTTGCTGCCTTACTTCTACAAGTGCACTAGTTGTGGGAGCACCAAACTAAGGCGATCGTTAGCCATGTGGAAAGCCAATAGATCTAGAAATAGAGACACCACTATAGCGGCTCGTGCTATTCTTCTTAGAGCCTTGGCCTAAAGTGAATTCGAACTTCCTTTTCTTACCATGACTATCTCCAACTTTCTCCCGCTCAACCACCATTTTCTCTGCTTGCAAGGCCAATTGCTACACATCCTTGTATGAATAGATTTCAGTCATTGACATCTTCTCCCTTATGTTCGTATTCAGGCCGCTCTAAACTTGGTACGTAAATACTCTTTGGAGTTGATGAACTTCGGAACATATGGAGATAGCTCCCCAAATTCTGTCTTATATTCGATCACCGTTTTGTTTCCTTGCACCAACTTGAAAAATTCATCCCACTTTTGATCTCTATAAACTCTATAAAAGTGGGTGTAAGACTTCTCATTGAATTTCCTAAGGGATTCATCGCAAGTCGAAAGAGAAGAAGACTTAAAAGGAGGAACCAATAGGGGAACTAGGATTTGATGTGAAGTTTGCAACTAAGCTCCATGAGCATTCCACCACACCATTATCTACTGAAGGGCAGCTAAGGGAGGAATAGGGATCCCAGTTGGAAGAGCAGTGTGCATCGGTATCGGAGGAGGTACAGATAGAGACAATGTAGTCTCAGGTTGGGGAGGTGAGGTCGGAGGAATCTCAGTTAAGTTCCTCATTCTTCGTCTAGGTGGCACAATTCTACAAAAAGAAATCTAGACTTAACAAATATAATAGGAATTTAAACTAAATATTTAACCTCCTAACAATAATATTCCTAATTTCTTAGAACCCATAGAAAATTTTAAAAATCATTTGGAAATCAAACTTTTTGTAATAGTTTTGAAAACAATTGAGAACTTTTAAAATATTTGGAAAACTTTTCAAACGTTTTAACACACTCTCAAATCGAAAACTTGGCTCTAATACGAAAAAAATTATCACATCCCTACTCTCGGATAGAGCATGCGATAATCGCCACATTATCTCAGAATACAGGTAAATATAATCCGTATATCAAGATACTGCAAGGCATTCATCGATATCTATTCATTTTCTAAAATAATGTATCAAATCTAAATTAACCAACATGCATTCATAAGACCAACCCGGCTATTCAAATCCAACTTCCAAATCATCACGAACTATTTATCAAAAATAGTTTCTATATAATTTTAAAGAAATAAAAGGAGGTTCTCAACTTGAATATACAAAACCATAACCAAATCTCAATTCAAATAGATATAGTATAAAATAGCTTTCCAAAATAGTTATAAAATTTACCTCCATTTTGGTCCACTAATACCTTAAACCCATAGAAGACTAGTGCTCAAAGAAATCCAACAAAACAAGCTTCTTCAAGTCCCACGCTAAGCACTCACAAGTCTCAACAAGGTTTTCTCTATAAAAATGAAAGAATGAGGGGTAAGTATATATTATACCCAATAGGTGATATGCATGTTTAATATAAATAAGATTTGTATGATAGATATATTAAATATATATATTTTAAACCATTGTGTCATTCTCAAATTCATTCAATAAAAGTAAATTTCCAATCATCATGATTTAATAAATATGCATCCAATTATTTTAAATTTTCAAATATAGGGCCACCAAAATCATTGACCCCAATAAAGATCTACCATGACATTGGGTGGGACTACTAAGGGTTTTAGAAATTTAAGTTTACAATTGCCCCATTCCTTGGCGTTGCCTATAGTGTTTCATTAGCGATGCAGCCAACTGTCCCATACCTTTTAGGTGGCCTGTTATTCGACCATGAATATACTGTTGTGCTTAGCTACATACCATGTCTATTAAACACACCACGTCACCTTGTTGGGTCACTCTGTTGAGGAAAATAACTCATCATTTTTCGAGGACCAGACTCTTTCCCCTAACCCAATCATAGATATCATTTCTCAACATTCATAGATCATTTCATGTTTTATCAATTTAACAATTGCTCATTAGTAGTCAATATGGCAACGTATTTAATATCAATTTTGGAGATATTTCACACACACTAAAACATATAAAATCATGTTTTGAAAAATCATTTAGAGAATCCAATAAAATTATTTTTCTTATTTAAGTGCAAGCATAGAACCACTCATCTCTTAGCAGGGTAACCACTGCTAATTTTAAACCAAACAAAATCTAACCGCTCCTTGGGTTTCGACTGCCTTAAGCTAAGACAATGAGTACTAAATAAATCATTAAATCATAAATCAATATTTGGGTAATTCGTTCCTCCTCAATACTTCACAAATCTTAATTTCCAACAATTTTCACTTAAAGATTAGACATGAATCTACAACTACCATGTTCAAACTTTAGTCTAATTCAACCTAAAAGACATTAAAATTGTAGCAAATGCCACAGCCAACACAGGACAAAAAATAGAGAATTTCTACAGAACAGGTTCATTTGAAAAATCACCAAAAATTCATTTTTTATCAAAATATCTACTACAATATGTCAATTTAAAGTTCTAGAAGTTTAGTTTCAGCAAGAACAAATCTTACTCAGTTTGCCTATATGTAGAAATAGTTATGAATGAAAAGGCATAATAACATCAAACTATCCGGCATGTAACGTTCATGGTTTTCATTCCATTCTCATCCAAGAATTCAAATACCTACATAAATAACATAGATCTAAGTTGAAGAAGATGATTTATCTCAAATAAAGTCATCAATTTCGTCCCCAAAATTGAGTTACAACAAACCATAATTCTTCTCTCTCTAAAAGAAAAAAAAATCTTAAAAATTGTATAAATTATCAATACAACCATGAATAACTCAAATATCTATTGGGAATGGGTTATTACCTTAATTTAAGACACAAATCTCATTCAAAACCCTATTTTTCCATATCACTAGATTTTCTCTCTCTAAAATTTCTTAGATTTTCCACTATCGTTTTGTTCTAAGATTGATATTAGAGTATTTGGAAGTTTCACCAATTGATTTTGGGTGTGGCTTGAGTGACTTCTAAGGAGAGAGAGAGAGAAGGGAGCCGAGAGGGAGAGAATGAATGAGGGTGTGTATTCTGGAGCCTGATCTCACTTTCCCTTTTTATCCTCAAACCCATTTTCATTATTTGTCTAGTAGCTCTCATCCACCTCTAAATTGCATAAAGTGCCCATTATATCTTTTTGGTCTATTGAAAAGGTCAATCTAAAGAGTTTAACTACTTGAAGTTTTGTTTGTTGAAGAAAATGTATTTGATAATGAGCATGGAAGGTTAGAATGAACAATGCTGGGAATTAAATTTGGAATATTAAAATTTTTAGAATATTAAAAAATATTGGATATAATATAAATTATGTATATTATGATTAAAGTGTTTGGATGGCATAGTGGTGTAATGTTTTTTGGAGGTGGCTTGGAGTGCCCAGGTTCAACTATAATTGGATGTTGCAAGTGCTAAAAACAATGCCAAGCAGGTAAATGGAAAATGGAAGTAAAGTGTACTAGAGAGTAAATGTAAATAGAGAACTAGACAAGCAAATGGAAATAGCGTACCCAATAGATAAATGAAAATAGAGTACCGAACAGGTAAACAAATGATACATGACAAATGGTTCGGTAAATATATATGAAAAAGAATTTTCCATGACTATAGGGGGATATCGAGAGGGACTCACTAACGAGAAATAGAAAATGACAACACAGGTGTTCATGTCCAATCACAACAGTGTTAATAGGGTTGTGTCGACACAAGAGTATTGGTGCCGATATTTGTGTTTGTATCGACATCTATCCAATACAAGATTGTTCATGTTCAACACAAGGGTATTTGTGTCGAACACAGGAGTGCTTGTGTTGACATAAAGACGGTTGTGTCCATGCAATAGTGTTTATGTCAACACAATTAAAGTTGTGTCAACATAAGTTTAAAGGCCATGTAATTCTCTAGTGTCAACATAGACAAATGGCTTGTGTGGATACAGAACTCGATCATTCGACATATTTATATTAGTATAAGTGTTGACAACGAATACAAATCAAATTCTACCGGGTACCAACCACTCAAATAACCAAACACTTAAAATTGAAGATCTATCAACCAAGAGTTTAGAGAAACTTCTGTATAGTCTAGAAAACAAAATCCATATTTAAATTTTTAAATTAACTATTCTCCGACAACATCCAAAATATAAAAATCTCAAATACTCACTTTAGTGTCAACTCCACAATCAAATTTTCCGATATTACACTTTTATTTATGAGCCAAAATTGATCACAACCAAATTTCCCACAATAAGTTTACAAGAAAAATCTTATAAAAATTTTCTAATACCAAATTTTTTGTGTTATAAAAAGTTTAGAAGGTTCGTGCACGTTGTCACGCCCCGATCCTCGGATCGACCACGCGACAACCGCCGCGTCGTCTCGATACACGGACAGAACCTCCCCGCATACCGGGACTCCGCAAGGCTATCAAATTTACAATAAATCATCGAAAGTATAAAACTCTTCAAAACTTGAAATCATATAACAATACACACGCAAGGAGCCTATCCGGCTTATCCTTGAATATTCAAACACACACATTGGCACACATCAGGGAGTGAGATCCTGTACAAGCACGCATGCAATGTGGCCATCCTAGCCATTCATAATTTTCACCTCAATAAAGCGTATGACAAACAAGAAATCCCAAAACATAGCCGTCGGACTTTACCAACACTTACCTGAGAAAGACAAGCCAGTATTGGTAGAGTTCTAACGATATGAGTTGTACAGAACTTCACAAAATTAGAGAAAAGTATCGAAATTAAGATTTACAGTCCAAATGTCCCAGAACAGATATAAACGGTTTTACAAAAATAATCGAGTAATTAAGATAATAAAGAACAAATAAAAAAAAATCAGCGGATTTTATCAATACTTGCCAACAACTCGGCCAGTATCAATGAAATCCGCACGACAGGGGATGTACGGTCTTCCCTTTCCATGGTTTGAGATCTATAAATCTCCAAAAGTAACCCTGCATGTGCCAAATACCTATACAATCCGTAAAAATACTTCACAAACTCCGTCAAGTAGTCTCCCAACTAAGTCTCCTCTGAAAAAGGGAAAGAGAGGGGTGAGTATAGGGGTATACTCAGTGAGTGGAGTGCAATGGTGTGATTGTGTTCATAAATAAGGGGTAAATGTGGGGCAGTCAAAGCATATCTCATAAATAACAGTTCATATGCATAAAACATTTCAATAAATCATAATTTATAAAATATGCATCCATGTCAATTATCATTTCAGAAAATCTTGGGGTTCCATCGAAAAACACTTCCGTCTTAGGGTGGCCAAACCCAGACAAAATCCCGCCAAGGGTTTTTCTATCCAGTGTCTCAAAACAAACCCCCTACCTTGGCGTTGGCTCGTACCTCACCGGGGTGCACCAAATATAGTATGACTTTGGCAGAGGGAGGGACGTCTAACTCCCCTGCACATCCAAACCCCAAACCACGCCACCCCGTCGGGTCGCTCCGTGGTGGGAATATGACTATAGTCATCTGCGGCACCCTTCATTTCTAAACCAATCCAGTTCACAAGCAATGTGCCATAATTTTCCATCAAATAATCAACAATCTCATGCCAAATCAATTCATAGAGCAATATCAAATAACATATGACACGGAATCATTTTTTAAACACAACGGATGCATTTATACTTTATAATTCAGTTCAGACAGCCCACAGTCACAAAACAATTCGCATAAATCACGTAAAATCTTTCAAAAATCATTTATAAAGCTATTTAAAACAGGTTTCTCATTCATGAACACAATGAACCATCCACTCACCTCTAGAGAGGGTATTCACTCCCTACACCCTATCCATACTCAAGAAATCTCCTTTCAAACTCCAATGGATTGTCCTGAAGCAACCATAACAATTCTCAAGTCATTTCTCCTTCAAACTCAAGGGTTCACAAACTTTCCTAATTTTGTTTAACCCTCATTTCTAACATTTTCTTGTTCCTATCCTCATTTTACCAATTTTATCGCTATTTACATCTTTACAAAATTCATATTCACAACTCTCCTAGATTTTCTTAAATTAACATAGTCTTAGTTTTTTCTAATTTTTCCAATTCATGGACATACATTCCAATTCTACCATATTGCAATTATTTCGTAATCCTAGAGTTATTTTCAGAAATTAGCCCTTACTTGTGCAGAGAAAGGAGCGCAAATTCAGACCTAGGGTTTTCGTATTTGCCTACCAAACCTTCGTGCGTTGTTCGATTTAATTCGAAACCTGAAATGCTTCTGAATTGAAGCAAAATTTAGTATTTAGGTTCAATCACCAAAGGAAACTGAAACCCTAGAATATATCAATCGGAAATTCATACCACATGTACAGGGGATGAATTAAAATCTCAGCTAGAGTTCTCGAGGGCTTACCGATGACTGCCGAGCTGGGGTCTCTTCTGGGGTTGCAGCAAGTGTCTCGGCAGAGGGCAGCACGCGAACAGGCGACGGAGAGAAGTAGTGGGCTGTTCGCGCGCGAGGGAGAGGAGTCGCGGCTGGTGCGTATTAGAGCGTTCGCGAGACGGAGCTGCTCGCGAGCAGGAGCCGCTGTGCTCGCGGGCTGTAGCAGCTGGGAGGGAAGCCGCGCGCTGCGGGCTGTGCAGCGCCCGCAGGAGAGAGAGAGAGATCCGTGAGAGAGGGAGAGATAGAGAGAGAGAGAGAGAGAGAGAGAGAGAGAGAGACAGTGGAGAGATTGGGAGAAAGAGAAACAGAGAGGGAGAGTGACTGAGGGAGAGAGAATTCGTGAGAGAGGAAAAATCGGGAGAGGGAGAGAATGAGAGAAATTGGGAAAGTGACTTTCCCACTTAATTTAGATTTTTTTTTTGTGGGGTCCGGTGTCACAATACTTAACCCCCTAAAAAGATATTTCGTCCTCGAAATTTGAAAGAAAATTTATACATCAAACAATTGGGGGTGCTGTTTTCGTATCAGTTCTTCAGTCTCCCAAGTTTCCTCTTGCACTTGATTACTTTTCCACAATACCTTGACCATGGGGATCTGTTTACTTCTCAACTGCTTGATTTGTCGATCAATGATTTTCACCGGTTGTACCTTGAAACTTAAATTTTCATTCAACTCTACCGGAGGTGCTTCCAATACGTGCGAAGGATCTGATAAGTACTTTCTCAACATTGAGACGTGAAAAACGTCATGAATCCTTTGCAACTCCGATGGCAATTTCAACTGATATGCCACCTTCCCAACTCTTTCAATGATTTTAAATGGTCTGATATATCGAGGGTTTAACTTTCCTCGTTTCTGAAATCGGATGATACCCTTCCAAGGAGAGACTTTCAAAAATACCATATCCCCTACTTCAAACTTCAAGTGTCTTCTTCTCTTGTCGGCATAGCTCTTTTGCCGATCTTGCGCTGCCTTCATTCTTTCCCGAATTAGCTTCACCTTTTCCTTGGTAGTTTCAATCAATTCTATACTTTTAATCTTCCGTTCTCCAACTTCATCCCAACAAAGCGGAGTCCGACATTTCCTTCCGTAGAGAGCTTCATAGGGAGGCATTCCAATACGAACTTGATAGCTATTGTTATATGCAAATTCAATCAGCGAGAGATGCCTATCCCAACTCCCATGGAAATCCATAACGCACGCTCTCAACATATCTTCCAACGTTTGGATTGTAAGTTCAGATTGCCCGTCTGTCTACGGATGAAATGCAGTGCTGAATTTCAGTTTGGTACCCAAGGCCTCTTGTAACTTAGGCCAGAATCTGGATGTGAATCGGGGGTCTCGATCTGATACAATCGATATCGGAACCCCGTGGAGTCGGACAATCTCATCAAGATACACCCTTGCTAACTTCTCTAAGGAATAAATATTCTGAACTGGGAGGAAATGTGCTGATTTTGTGAGTCTGTCTACTATCACCCAAATGGCATCGTGACGACTTGGAGTACGTGGCAATCCTATCACAAAATCTATAGTAATATGCTCCCATTTCCATTCAGGTATAGGCAATGGTTGAAGCATTCCGACTAGCTTTTGATGCTCGGCTTTGGTTTGTTGACACACCAGACATTTTGCTACAAATTCGGCTATTTCCCGTTTCAAGCCTGACCACCAATAAGTTTCTTTGATGGTTCGGTACATTTTAGTACTTCCGGGATGCATAGCATAAGCCGAAGAGTGTGCTTCTTCCAGAATAGCCTTCCGAAGCTCATCATTTTTGGGAACACAAATCCGTTTCCCATACATGACTATACCATCCTCCCGAACATGGAAATCACTAGTTTCACCCTTGTGAACCTTTTCCACTATTTGCTTTAACTCTTCATCAGTGGTTTGGAATTCTTTAATACTGTCTACCAAGGTTGGTCGAACTTCAAATTTCGCTAATAATGCACCACTGTCATCACAAGCAATTTTGGCTCCAAGAGCACGAAATTCCACTAGGCATGAGAGGTAAGCGTCTCCCTGAATCTGAGAAGAAGATGAGGACTTGCGGCTTAAGGCATCAGCAACTACATTTGCCTTGCCCGGGTGATAATCAATCACCAAATCGTAGTCTTTGATCAGCTCTAGCCATCTCCTTTGCCTCAAATTGAGCTCCTTCTGGGTGAGCAGGTACTTGAGGCTCTTGTGGTCGGTGAAGATTCTGCAAGTAGCTCCATATAAATAATGTGCCAAATCTTTAATGCAAATACAATCGCAGCCAATTCTAAATCATGTGTAGGATAATTCAGTCCATGCTTCTTTAACTGTCAAGAAGCGTAGGCGATAGTTTCGCCGCCTTGCATCAAGACGCATCCTAACCCCTGTTTACTGGCATCGCTATAGACAACATAATCATCACCGAGGGTAGGAAGGGTAAGTATGGGAGCCGTTGTGAGTCTCTTCTTGAGTTCTTGAAAACTCTGCTCACATTTATCCGTCCATTCAAACTTGATTCCTTTCCGCGTCAAACCGGACAACGGAGATGCAATTTTGGAAAAACCCTCTACGAATCTTCGATAGTAACCCGCCAATCCGAGGAAGCTTCTCACCTCAGTGACGTTTTTGGGTTGTTCCCATTTCAGAATTGCCTCAACTTTCTTCGGATCAACAAATATCCCTTCTCCGGATACTACATGTCCCAAGAACCCAATTTCCTTCAACCAAAATTCACATTTTGAGAACTTGGCATATAAATGCTTGTCTCGGAGAGTCTACAACACAATCCGAAGATGATTTGAACGCTCTTCGTCATTTTTGGAGTACACAAGGATATCGTCAATGAAAACAATGACGAACTTGCCAAGATAGGAGTGAAAAACTCGATTCATTAGGTCCATGAAAACTGCTAGAGCATTCGTCAAGCCGAAAGGCATCACCAAGAATTCATAGTGTCCATACCTTGTCCTAAACGCAGTCTTGGGGACATCATTTTCCTTTATCCGCAACTGATGATAGCCGGACCTCAAATCTATCTTGGAGAATACACTGGCCCCTTCTAGTTGATCAAACAAGTCATCAATCCTCGGCAAGGGGTATTTGTTCTTGATGGTCACCTTATTTAATTGTCGATAATCAATACACAATCGAAGAGTGCCATCTTTCTTCTTGACAAAGAGAACCGGAGCACCCCAAGGTGAAGTGCTCGGTCGGATGAATCCCTTTCTCAACAACTCTTGGAGTTGGACTTTCAACTCTTTTAATTATGCCGGTGCCATTCGATAAGGAGAAGTGGAGACTGGTGCCGTACCGGGAACAAGATCTATAGTGAAATCAAACTCCCGAATCGGTGGCAACCCCGGTAACTCTTCTGGATAGACGTCCGAGAACTCATTTACCACAAGGATATCGCTCAGGTTAGGGCTTGCTGCCGTAGTGTCAATGATATGAGCCAAATACGCTTCGCAGCCCTTATGCACTAATCTCCGTGCCTCAAGAGCTGAAATCATACAGGTCGGCAATACTCGCCGTTCACCAGCGAACACAAGTAGTGGATGTCCTGCCCTACGGAATTCCACTTTTTTAGTGAATCAATTTACTGAAGTTCGGGGAAGACTTAGCCAATCCATGCCTAGGATGGCGTCAAAGTCCTTCATATCCAACGGAATCAAATCCGCTTCAAGGATTGTTTCACCAACTTTCACCTCACAAGACTTATGTACAAAATTTCGAATCATATGCTCTCCTAAGGGAGTAATGACCAACAATTCTTCATCAAGAGGAACTAAATCCCTATCAGAATGTCTTGCAAATCCTGAGCTTACAAATGAATTATTCGATCCGGTATCAATGAGTATATGTGCATCCACTCCAAAAATTTTCATCATACCTATAAATGTAAACCATAAATATAATCATATCATCATACCTTTTCATTCATAATCACAAATCATCAAATCATAGTTATAATCCATAGATATCACATTTTCAATTTTCAAACTTAAATTTAAATAAAAATTTACTTGTGACTACGTCGGGATTAATCTGAGCTTCTTCGTTCGTCATGGCAAAAACCCTAGCTTGAGCTCTCGGCTAAGGTCGCTGAGAGGGGGTAGCTACTGTATTGCTTCCTGTACCCGTCCTAGGGATGGTACTAGTGGAAGGTGTCACCGAACCTGCTGAACCAGTTTTGGAGCCGCTAGAGGGACCTCTAACTTGCCGACTCCCTTGCCCTTCTTCTGTCAACCTAGGGCAAGAATAACGGAGGTATCCCTCCTTCCCGCAGTGATAATACGTCTTAGGTCCTCTGCACGGACCCGTGTGATACCCTTTACAAGTAGGGCAAGTCTGCATTCCACTTCCTCTGGGTCTTGCTCCCGATCCAACATTTTCAACGCCAGAAGCATTCGATCTATGAATTTGTTGGCTTTGAGGAAATCCCACCGATCCCGAAATAAATCTGCCGCTTTGATAGTCTGCAGTTCTATTCTTCTTAGAGTTTTGGCCCGGTACAAATCCACTGGACCTCTTCTTCCCTTGGGGTCCCTAACATTTCCCCTTTCAAGCACCATCTGTTCGGCCCTCAAGGCCAATTGCAACACGTTCTGGTATGTGTGCTCATCCGTGACTGACATCTTCTCTCGGATATTCAGGTTCAAGCCATCCTCAAACTTGAAGCGTCTGCACTCTTCGGAGATTATTAGCTCTGGTACGAATGAGGATAGACTTCTAAATTTCGCCTCATATTCCTTCACAGATAGATTTCCTTGGCGAAGCCGAAGGAATTCTTTTCTCTTCAAGTCCCGATCGAATCGGGTGTAGAACCTCTGGTCGAATTCCCTAAGGAAATCGTGCCAAGTAAGAGGTGCAGCTGCCCCTTCCTCTACTCCATCCCACCATGTGCTAGCATCTTCGTCCAACAATCTCACGGCTACCAAGAGTTTCAAACTATCCTCTATTCCCATATCCGTTACCGCTTTTCTGACCCTCTTGATCCATTTCTTTGCTTCCGTAGGATCACCAGATGCAGAGAAGGTTTCACAACCAAGCTGCCTTGCTTCTTTAATCAGCTTGGACAACTGAATTGGAGAGCGGCTGTTTGGAGTGGCAACCGGAGGAGTGGGTGCTAGTGGGGCACCGGGTGCAACAGCTGGCATCGAAGGAGGAACAGGTGGTGGAACTGTAGTCGGCCGCGGAGCTCGGTACTGTGCTCCAAAGGTACTCCACCACTCCATAACTTCCTGAAGAGCAGCGACAGGAGGAGGAGTAGGCCCGGTAGAAGGGGCCGGGAGTGTGGACATAGGTGGAGGAAGAGCATGCGAGGACGACTCATCCTCGTGCTCCTGTGAAGGAATTTCGCTCACATTCCTCATTTTCCTTCGCGGAGGCATTGCAACCTATACAAAATAAGAAACTAGAATTAAGTCAAGGGTTAAGTGAAGACTAAGACTTAACCCCCTAAAAAAATATTCTTAATTCCCTAAGAAAACCATGGAAAGTTCTGTACAATTTTCGAAGACCCTTTAAAAGAGCTTAACCCTTTTTTTTTTTTTTCAAAAACTAAACATTTCAAAACATTTAGAACTTTCGGGACATTTGGAAACATTTCAAAACATTTCGAAACCATCATGCCTTTAAAATCGTGAACCTGGCTCTGATACTAATAAAGTTGTCACGCCCCGATCCTCGGATCGAACACGCGACAACCGCCGCGTCGTCTCGATACACGGGCAGAACCTCCCCGCATACCGGGACTCCGCAAGGCTATCAAATTTACAATAAATCATCGAAAGTATAAAACTCTTCAAAACGTGAAATCATATAACAATACACACGCAAGGAGCCCATCCGGCTTATCCTTGAACATTCAAACACACACATTGGCACACATCGGGGAGTGGGATCCTGTACAAGCACGCATGCGATGTGGCCATCCTAGCCATTCATAATTTTCACCTCAATAAAGCGTATGACAAACAAGAAGTCCCAAAACATAGCCGTCGGACTTTACCAACACTTACCTGAGGAAAACAAGCCAATATTGGTAGAGTTCTAATGGTATGAGTTGTACAGAACTTCACAAAATTAGAGAAAAGTATCGAAATTAAGATTTACAGTCCAAATGTCCCAGTACAGATATAAACGGTTTTACAAAAATAATCGAGTAATTAAGATAATAAAGAAAAAATCAAAAAAAATCAGCTGATTTTATCAATACTTGCCAACAACTCGGCCAGTATCAATGAAATCCGCACGACAGGGGATGTACGGTCTTCCCTTTCCATGGTTTGAGATCTATAAATCTCCAAAAGTAACCCTGCATGTGCCAAATACCTATACAATCCGCAAAAATACTGCACAACCTCCGTCAAGCAGTCTCCTAACTAAGTCTCCTCTGAAAAAGGGAAAGAGAGGGGTGAGTATAGGGGTATACTCAGTAAGTGGAGTGCAATGGTGTGATTGTGTTCATAAATAAGGGGTAAATGTGGGGCAGTCAAAGCATATCTCATAAATAACAGTTCATATGCATAAAACATTTCAATAAATCATAATTTACAAAATATGCATCCATATCAATTATCATTTCAAAAAATCTTGGGGTTCCATCGAAAAACACTTCCGTCTTAGGGCGGCCAAACCCAGACGAAATCCAGCCAAGGGTTTTTCTATCCAGTGTCTCAAAACAAACCCCTTACCTTGGCGTTGGCTCGTACCTCACCGGGGTGCACCAGATATAGTACGACTTTGGCAGAGGGAGGGACGTCTAACTCCCCTGCACATCCAAACCCCAAACCACGCCACCCCGTCGGGTCGCTCCGTGGTGGGAATATGACTATAGTCATCTGCGGCACCCTTCATTTCTAAACCAATCCAGTTCACAAGCAATGTGCCATAATTTTCCATCAAATAATCAACAATTTCATGTCAAATCAATTCATAGAGCAATATCAAATAACATATGACACGGAATCATTTTTTAAACACAACGGATGCATTTATACTTTATAATTCAATTCAGACAGCCCACAGTCACAAAACAATTCGCATAAATCACGTAAAATCTTTCAAAAATCATTTATAAAGCAATTTAAAACAGGTTTCTCATTCATGAACACAATGAACCATCCACTCACCTCTAAAGAGGGTATTCACTCCCTACACCCTATCCATACTCAAGAAATCTCCTTTCAAACTCCAATGGATTGTCCTGAAGCAACTATAACAATTCTCAAGTCATTTCTCCTTCAAACTCAAGGGTTCACAAACTTTTCTAATTTTGTTTAACCCTCATTTCTAACATTTTCTTGTTCCTATCCTCATTTTACCAATTTTATCGCTATTTACATCTTTACAAAATTCATATTCATAATTCTCCTAGATTTTCTTAAATTAACATAGTCTTAGTTTTTTCTAATTTTTCCAATTCATGGACATACATTCCAATTCTACCATATTGCAATTATTTCACAATCCTAGAGTTATTTTCAGAAATTAGCCCTTACCTGTGCAGAGAAAGGAGCGCAAATTCAGACCTAGGGCTTTCGCATTTGCCTACCAAACCTTCGTGCGTTGTTCGATTTAATTCGAAACCTGAAATGCTTCCGTATTGAAGCAAAATTTAGTATTTAGGTTCAATCACCAAAGGAA
Source organism: Dillenia suffruticosa (assembly GCA_033439265.1). Taxonomy (NCBI): domain Eukaryota; kingdom Viridiplantae; phylum Streptophyta; class Magnoliopsida; order Dilleniales; family Dilleniaceae; genus Dillenia; species Dillenia suffruticosa. The sequence goes on along the minus strand of JAVTVX010000011.1, from coordinate 12,100,959 downwards.
ACTGAAACCCTAGAATATATCAATCGGAAATTCATACCACATGTACAGGGGATGAATTGAAATCTCAGCTAGAGTTCTCGAGAGCTTACCGATGACTGCCGAGCTGGGGTCTCTTCTGGGGTTGCAGCAAGTGTCTCGGCAGAGGGCAGCACGCGAACAAGCGAGGGAGAGAAGCAGTGGGCTGTTCGTGCGGGAGGGAGAGGAGTCGCGACTGGTGCGCGTTAGAGCGTTCGCGAGACGGAGCTGCTCGCGAGCAGGAGCCGCTGTGCTCGCGGGCTGTAGCAGCCGGGAGGGAAGCCGCGCGCTGCGGGCTGTGCAGCGCCCGCAGGAGAGAGAGAGAGATCCGTGAGAGAGGGAGAGATAGAGAGAGAGAGAGAGAGAGAGAGAGAGAGAGAGAGTGGAGATTGGGAGAAAGAGAAACAGAGAGGGAGAGTGATTGAGGGAGAGAGAATTCGTGAGAGAGGAAAAATCGGGAGAGAGAGAGAATGAGAGAAATTGGGAAAGTGACTTTCCCACTTAATTTAGATTTTTTTTTTTTTGTGGGGTCCGGTGTCACACACGTCCCAAGAATCGTTTTGAAGTTTTAATACTCACCGGAAGTAAAGGAGAAAAACATGGCCAGAGATAAACCTAAATTTTCTTTTGCGATGCTAATTTATTTTGACTCAATTTCTACATTAGAAACATGCATTAAGACTTCCATGCATTCTAACATCACCTCCTAGAGGTGTTTGTATTGGCTAGAGTTAAGGATTTTGTGGTTAGTTCCCCATATGCTCTTATGTGATGCTCTTTATCGGTGGATGTACAGGGCATTAGAGAGTTTCATTTCATTTTTGAAGACTGTTGAACGCTACAGGTTGGTGTTGAGGACCAAGATTTTTGGAAGTATAAAAGGTCAGGGAAATTCAAGGTGAAAGGCCTTTATTACCCGCTAAGTCACTATAAGGTGGAGATGTGATCCCGCCAAGCGAAAGCAATGTTGAAGTCCCATGCTTGTGTGGGGTTGCTTTCTTTGCTTGGAGGCTAAGTAGGGTTGAATTCTAACTTGAGATAATTTGCAATAGTACAGATTAAACAGCATATACATATTCATGGAAGCTTTAGATTTTAAAGGCAGACAAACAAGTGAACTGTCACTTGTTTCCTAAATTCGTATACATTGGAGAAATGTATAACGAAATTACAGCGCCACCTGAACATCTTACACTGTGTCTGTAGATTCATTGCTACTCGCAAAGATTTACACTACATGATGGAGAAGTCATCATCGAGACCATCAAGCTCCCCTCTAGGATTGTGCTGCTGGATGATGAGTATTGAGGCTGTTAAGGAGAAATCTGATGTTGACAGAATGTCACCAATTGGGCCCAACTCTGGGCATTCTTCCCAGTCATTCATGCCTACTGTCAGCGCAGAGTTTACTCCCCCACCTTTTCCCACAATGATTAGTGTATACTGCCCCTCCAATGACTTGAGAGCTGAAAATGCCTCTGAAGAGTTGAGAAGATTCTTTTCCACGTACGCCACGTGCCCTCCTCCCACATGCCGTTCATAGAACCCTGCAAAACACTCATCATCGAGCTTCGTCTCCGTTTCCAGCTCTGCAATGGTGGCCCTGGACCTGCGTCTGTTAGATGCATTTTCTGCACTAGGGTCAACGAGGAACCTTACGACTGACAGCTTCACTCCTGGGTGTTGGGCGACTCGGCCAGCATAAGCAAGCGCCTCTCTATCATCCTTCCCACCAATGAAGATGACTCCTACATTGAGGAACATGTCTGATCTTGATCCTCCTTGGGAAAGTCCAAGACCTCGGTCAACTAGTATGCCTACGGAGCATGGCGCATTCCTCAAAACCTGTCTGACATGAAAAAGTAAGATACTTAAAATCGGAAGCCAAATGCATTGAGATTAAAATATTGGATGAGTCTATCACCTTACGGTTCACTTGTCGAAATCCTAACTGACTATCATCTAGCTTGCCATCCCGCCGCCTTCTTTTGTGGAATGGCAATATGATCAGTGAAATAAGCAAGTCCTCTGCTAAAATACTTATGTCTTGGTGCATATTGGTTAGGGTTGACAGAACAAGCATTCTCCTAACTGTGATCCCTTCATCGCTGTTTGCTAGATAAGAATCGACTGAAGCAGTGATTTGCTCTCTCATCGCCATAACGTGCTTGTCTATCACTGTGACTGAATCTGTTCCTTCACCTTGCCTTACGGTGACAGCAATCTTGTCTGTTAGCTCAACCATGTCTGTCAAGTAAACAAGGATTCCTGGGTCTGCCATTCCTCGAGAAATCTCCATAAAACTGATTGCAGAAGGAATGTTTTCAGGTCCGCAAACACAGAGCAAGACACGGAGCTCAGTTAAAGGGTCAAGCCATTGCAGCGCCATCCGCTTATTTGGAGTCCGCTTCCTTGCCCGGTTGATGATGTACTGGCCCACCCATGGTAGATACACTATGGTGAGTAGGGTGACAAAAGTGATAATCAAGCTCATCGGCAGCTCCAGGACATTGTACTGCAAAAAACAACAGAATACAGTTAGTTCCTCTCCATGTAAGATCTTCCACTCATATACATCTATCAAGTAAGAGACTTACATGTACGCCTGCAACACCTAGGAATGTATGAAATTGGCCCTTGATTGCCAAGAACAAGCCTATTGCAATCGAATCTTTCCAATGAAACCCTAACATTGCCCCCAAAGCAAGAGCTCCAGTCACTTTCCCCACTATTACAATGAAAATAAGAGAGAACAACCTGATCCATGTAGCCCCAGACTTAAACCCAAAATTTGCCACAACTGATACAGACCCTAACCAAAAGAAGTACATGGGATAGATTATGTTGCTTATGAAGTAGTTCACTTTGCTAAGCATGAATCTTGACAATCTCCCATGTCTCGGCAGAAAGACTCCAGTTATGAATGCGCTGAGGCATTTGTTGTAATCTGCAGCCACAGAGCAAAAGCAAACCACAACCACAAACGCAATGGACAGTACTAGATGAGCTCCTTTCATAGGTTTGCCAACCGGATTCTCATGGTTAACCCAACTCATGAAGAGGGGACCAACTTTGTGAGCAAAGTTGGCTTGAACAATCAATGCAATGCTCAGCTTAATCATATTCTTCCAATCCCGAAGTCTGAAGTGGTTTTCAGGAATGAAAATTACAGCCCCTACAGCCAGAAGAAAAGTAGTTGTAAGATCTGACTGCATCCCGGAAGCAATCACTAGCTCACCAATGTCTGATTTGCCAATCTTGAGGTTGGTTATTAGGCGTGTGAGGAGAGGAGAGCTTGTGCCCGCAAAGATTATGGACAGGCCAACAATGGCTTGGAAGCTTTGAATGACAGATAATTTTGCGACAAGTGAAAGGGCACTGCCAATTAGAACTGTAGTGAAGATGGACGAGTATGCCACTCTGGCTTCCCTTGTGCCCTGCAACAGCATGCGAGGATCCATCTCAAGGCCTAATGCAAACATATACAACACCATTCCAAAGTCTGACACGAATAAAAAAGTTTCATTCACTCTTTTATCTGCAAGTGTTTGGTGGCCTTTCGCCCTTATATTACCAACTATCAATCCAACCTGTTGCCCCACAAAAAATTAGTGAGCAAATGCATATACATGTACTTGTGTGTGTGTGTGTGTGTGTGTTTCTATTTTTTTCTGAGAGAGAGAGAGAGAGAGAGTTTACAATAAGCTCGGAGACTATGAGTGGCTGGTTGAAATTCTTGAGAATGGCGTGTAGAACATTGCAGAAAAACACCATAAGTAAGAAAGAAAAGAGGACGACGGCGAAACCACCAATATTTGATTTGAGGGCCACTTGGCATTGCTCTGATATCTGCCAGTTTGTTATGTTTCCGAGTGAAGTCCCATTTAACATATCCATTTCCTGTAAAGGGAGGGGGGGGGGGAGAGAGAGAGAGAGAGAGAGGGAGAGAGAGGGAGATTTGTTTTGCTCAATGTGCAGTTAACTTTCCTGTAATGCACTTGCAATAGGTAAACGTTCCCCCCTGAATTTTGGGATCAAGATGACCAACTAAACATCTCTCTCTCTCTCTCTCTCTCTCTCTCTCTCTTTATTTTTTTATTTATTCAACAAAAATATTTTTCCTATACTTAAGGATCTAGTACATGACCAGCGCCAACATTCTTGCATCTTCTTGATTTCAACTTCACCAGTATGTTTAATGTACTTGAGAGTTGGAAATGTTTTCTTCCGGATAGATAGTTTCTAATTTGCAATATGAAGGAAAATGGAGGATGATTACAGTACAGTAGCACAGATTAAGGTTGATTCATTGGGAGGATGACTCTTTCAACCAATTAATGAGGCTGCAAAGTTGCATCACCAAAAGGAGCACTTTAAAGTGTGTATAATTCCCAAGAAGTTTAGATGATCTTACACCAATTTTAAATAATAAAAAAGTTGTAAAATAAAATATGCTAAAAATTAAAGGATAATGGAAAAGAGAATGATATGAATTAACGTCAGGAAAGGGGAGCCAAGATTTTTTCTTTGGGAGGACCAAAACAAAATAAAAATGCAAATATCTTAATGAAAATTATTAGACATATATATATATTAAAAAATAATAAAAATTTATTTAATTGTCTATTATTGAAGAAATATTGAAAATTCAAACAAGTTTTTGTCGACGTATACATATCCTAATTGTCTATTATATATATAAGCCAATTATGCTGTTAAATATTTCTACAATGATAGCCAATTATTCATATTCTGTTAGATACATTAAATCTAATCTCAGATTCCCTTAACATCTTTTGATTGTCCAACATTGTGTCTTCAAGAAAAGAAGAAATTTAGTCTTATATTTTCTTCCAAGAATAAGTTGCTACTTCATATAGTCTGAAGTTTAATTAACTTGCGCAAGAAGACATTACATTGTTAAAGATCCTTTACTGATGTACGGTTGATCTAGTGAGAAAGATACTAACTCTATTAATCAAAATTTGAATTCAAATTTTGAAAATGAAAAGAATTATATTAGGAAAACTCTCTCTAAAGAGAGTCTGATCTCGAGTCGGATTAATTAGAATGCGATTTTGGATATCGGTTGATCTAAGTACCAAAAAAATGAACCATTTTGTAATGATTTGAAGCGCTCAGACCTTTACATGGATACTTTTGAAGAATACAAACACCCATGCATGTAGTTCACTCCGGTTCTCTTGCCTGATATGCCTTTATTTCTTTAGATTGACTTTTTTCTATAATACTTTATCATAAAGGTTGTGTTTGGCCCACCCTCTCCGCGAACAAAAATCGTTTTTAGCTCGGCCCTCCCCAAATTACTCAAGAATTTGATAACAATAATTTTAAACACTTAAATTATATTATGTTAGCTCTTATTTATGAATTTTATGACTATTATTAATCTTATTTTGTGATATTTTACTCATTAAATTCGTGAGTTTGTTTTAAGGAATATTGGGCTTATTTAAAGAATTTCAGGCCGGATAAACAGTTGTCAGTATTTTGGGTTTATCTCTTTACTTCGATATCTGATTGAACTGATTCTTATTGTGTTAGAAACTAAAGCTCAAGATCCACAAATTTTGTGAAGGGTTCAGAAGTTAATTCAGGTAAAAAAATATCTGAAATTTGTATGAAATTAGTGTAATACTGAAATTCAAGAAAGTCGAGTCATTATTGAAGAAGCAAACTTATTGAAGAAGCAAACTAATTAAGCTTATTTAATGAGTTATTTTTGGTATAAAATTGTTGATTCCAAAATTCTTCAAAATCAAGAATAAAAATAAAGTTTTCAAATTTTGGAATAGCAAGAAGATAATGTTTATCATCACAACAGCAAATTTCCAAATCAAAGAGAAAACCAAGTTTTCAAAGAAACTCACGACTTGTTTATCTAGGGTTTAATTATATAAATAGGAGTTATCACCCGGGCAGAAAGAAGGAACCCACGACTTTTCTCCACACTTTACTCTTTTATTTTATTTTCTTAATTTTCTTTAACATGTCTAACTAATTTTCTCGTTCTTAGAAGTCAATAAATTCTATTCTTTAATTAATTATATGGTTTGATTTATTTTTTTTTTCCCTTAAATTTTATTAGCATGATTATTGTGGGATGAAATTTTCTTGTTGATCTAAATAGTTCAAACGTATAGGTACCTATATTTTGTATAATTTAAGATTAAATACATACATGATCAATATAATTATAGAAAATTAGTCCAATACAATAAAATCTATATAAAATTATGAGGTCAAGCAAAAATTAATTTCATGTGTAAGAATATAGGGAAAACCCTAGATTGTAGATTTTTCTCAAATTTTAATATAATCTGATTTAATCAAAATTATACACTATAAAAAAACACGATTTTAGCCACGGATTTTCACGACGAAAAAATTCGTTGCTATTTTGCGACGAATTTAACGACAAAAACTTTTTCGTCGCTAATTTGACACAAAATTTGCGACGAAAAGGAAGTCGTGGCTAAATAAGCAACGGACACATCATTCGTGGCTAAATTCGTCGCTAATTAGTGATGAAAAAGTTTTCGTAGCTAAATTCGTCACTAATTGGCGACGAAAAATTTTTTGTTGCAAATTTCGTCGCTAATTAGCGACGAATAATATTTTGTGACTAAATTTTGTCATAGATATAGTTATTCGTAGTTAAATTTAGCGACAAAAAAAGTTCGTGACAACTTTCGTCGCTAAATTTAGCAACTAAAAAATTTCGTGAGAAATTCTATCACTAATTAGCTACAAAAATTTTCCGTTATTAAATTCGTCGCTAATTAACCACGAAAAAATATTTGTCTCTAAATTTAGCAACGAACTCTAAAATTCGTGACTAAATTCGTCACTAATTAGTCACAAAAAATATTTATAGCTAAATTCGTCACTAATTAGCCACAAAAAAAGTATTCGTGACTAAATTCGTCATTAATTTATTATCTATATTTCAAAATTTAAGACTAATTTTGTAACTATTTTTTCTATACTCTGTTAGGAAATATTTTTAACCGTGTCCCCATTTTAACTAATTCTGAATAACGAAATTGAATTAAATATATAATAAATATTATAATTTTCAACAAACTGAGAATTTACAACAATAAATAATTCAATAAATTTGTAACAGACAATTTTAATTAATTTGCGGTTGTGGAGTTCACCATTTATGTTTTTCATCTTTTATATTTGTTCGCTTCTCTCATATAATTCAATCGTATTTAAAAGTTCAGTTGTTCATGTTCGTTTGTCATCGAATGGCACGGAAGGCAAGGTTAGGCGACGGATTTTACGACGGATTTAGAAATCCGTCACTAAGTTAGCAACGGATCAAAAAATCCGTCGGTAACTTAGCTATAAATAAAGAATCATTTGCTAATTTAGTGATAAATTTAGCGACGAATTTTATATCTATCACAAATTTAGCGACCGATCGTTGCTAATTTAGCGACAAATTTTCATATTGGTTTCTAACTTAGCGACGGATTTAAAATCTATTACAAAATTAATTAATTTAGCGACGACGAATTTTATCCGTCGGTAATTTAGCGACAGATTTTAAAGATCACTAAATCAGTGACGGATTTTCAAGTCCGTCGCTAAATCAGCGATATTTTTTATTTTATTTTATTAATTTATATTAATAAATCATATTATTATTTTATAAATTTTAATTTAACATTTTATTTTATTACATTATATTTCATTTTTTTAAAAGAATAATATTTTTTAAATCTTAAAAAAAAACCATATATTTTATTTTATTTAAATTATATTATTTAAAACCTTATGAATTGTTATAATATTTTAAAATAGCATTTTATTTTATTTTTTTATATTTTATTTTTCTAAGAATAATATTAATATATTTTTTAATTAATTTATTAATTTATTATTTTTTCTTTTTTTGTTTTATTTAATATTTTTTGTTATTATATAGGTACCTTGTATTATTTTATTCAATAATACAAATCATTTAGAATATTTTTTAATTAATATTAATCCAGCGACGCGCATGCACGCACGGGCGCCAGACGCAAGCAGGCGCACGCCTGCGGGAGCGGCCACGCATGCACGCACGGGCGCCGGGCGCAGTGTAACGAACCCTCAAAAGGCCATGAGCAGCACCCGAGCAGATAGCATGGAGGTTCGCACAGAAGGTCCCAACAAAAAGGTGCGAATGAAAGGCCACGACCAAGAGGCACGAGCCAAAGGACACGAGCAAGTAAAAGGTCTCAAGCAACAAGCCACAAGTAGCGTGCTACAAGCAAAGGGCCGCGAGCCAAGGGTCGCGAGCAACAAGCAACAAGACCATGAGCCAAAGGCCGTGATCAATGAGTGGCAAGCAAAAGGATATGAGCATAAGGCAATGAGCAACGAGCAACATGCAGCAGGCAGCAAGCAAGGCATTGGGACAAATGCGATCGAGGTTCGCATGGACACAACTTTCTCACCAAAGGCCACGATCGAGCAGTCATCACCAAAGGTTGCCACCAAGCTACGGTTCTGCTCTAGGGACTAGAAGACACCAGAAGAGGCCATGAAGAAGCACAAAGAAGGAGCAATGCCCAAAGGAATGCAAGTGCCAACACCAAGCAATGCAGCCCCAGCGCCAAGTGAAAAGGCACCATTACCAGCATGTGTTAAGGCACCAATTCACGAGCGACCAACAAGCAATAGCGGAGCCCAAGCCAAGATAACTTCCAAAGGTGTTCCCAAGGCAGTAGGTAACGAAATGGTGCAAGGAGAAGAGCAGGTGCATGCAAACAGCCAAGAGACATAAGCATCATACAAGCAACTGCTCACATTCTGCCCAATTCTGAACAGATTACTTATATTATTAGTATTTCAATATTTATACCCTTTTATTTAGTGTTTTAAGTATCAAGACTCATGTTTGATGTGTTGTAATAAGTGGGATATCATTATATAGGGTGAAGGGACTCTTTTTAGGCAGTTATAGGTAGTTATAGACCAAAGGAACTCATATTTCAGCCAAGGGTGTGCATTTGGCCGAAATATTCCCATTGCTGCCCCTTCTTTTCCCCCTTCCCTTGCCTATAAATACCCATGTACTCCCCCTCATTTTCATATCAGAAATACAGTTAAGACTTGAGAATTTCGTCCCTTTCTATTTCTCATTAATGAGAGACTTGAGTGTAGGATATTAGGCATTCCATAGTGCAGTCTTTGGACAGCACTTGCTTTGTCTAATGTTTTTTTCCTTGTGAGAGGTCCCTGCAGTGCAACAAGGCCAGGCCTACGTCTTTTAAAGGAGAGCAATTGCTTGAGAGATCCCTGCGGTGCAAAGCCTTTGCTTAACTCCAAAACCGTAAGTCATATCCCTTTCTTTTCTTTACCGATTGTACATAGTTTTTCTTAGTCTTTCTTCCTTCTTCCTTTCTTTTTTTCTTTCCCCCTTCTTTTATTCCCAAGCCACCCTTGTGCATAGACCCTCATTGTCATGCAACAAGGTGTACCCCACCCTTTTTACAAGCCTCCCCTTTCTTTCAACCCAAAACAGGCCGTGATCCTCTTCTAGGACACGGGTTCGCCGCATATTTGGTGCTTTCATTGAGAGGGTCCTATCGATCCTTTCAATTTCATTTTCTTTTCTTTTTTTTCTTTCAAAAATCATTCCACCATTTCCTCAAACACCCCTCTTTCCCCTGTCCAAAAACTTATTCTTTCTTTTTCACAAAAACAAAAAACACAAAAACTTTTCACTATGGCCGAAAAGGTTCCAACTCAAAGAGAACGGCTTGAGACCTTTGAGTCTAACTTTGAAGCCGTTCAAAAGGAAAGACAAGATATGAACCAACGGTTCAATATTCTGGAGCAAGGTCTTGCAAATATCACTACCATACTACAAGAAATGAGAGTAAGCAGGCCAACCGAAAGAATGCATGGCTGAAGGCGCCCTCATCAACAACCAACCGTGGACAACATTGGCGAAACATCTACACCACCAACTCAAGTTCCATCACCACCCTCATCCATTGCCGAAGATGAAGACCAAGAGCCACCAACCAGCGGAAGTGATGAAGAGATTCAACCAAGAAGGCGTAGAAATGAGCAACATCGATTGAAGTTCCCCCAATTTCAAGAAGGAGATCCTACAACATGGATCGCACGTACAGAAACATACTTTCCATACTATCCAACAATCTCCAATGAAAGAGTACGTATGGCAAGTTTTTATTTTGAAGGAGAAGCGCAGCTTTGGTATCAATGGCTCAAGGAGAGATACATCGCAAGACAAAAGGAGATATCATGGCGAAGACTATGCAAGGAAATCACGAAGAGATTTGGAGACACCAAGTACACCAACTATTATGAAGCCCTCACACGCCTCAAGCAAACGACATCCCTACGAGACTATCAAAAGGAGTTCGAAAGAATCTCAATTCGTGTGGAGTGGCCCGAAAAAGCACATATTGGCGCATTCATAGGAGGACTCAAACCTAAACTTGCAACCGAAGTAAAGTTACAAAGGCCGAAGACATTGATTCGAGCATGGGAGATTGCAAGACTCAAGAATGAACAACTTCAAGACATCCACAAGACATCACGGCAACAAGTCAACAAAGGAGTAGGAGGTACCAAACCATTCCTTAAACCCTCTACTTCTAAGGTTCCTTCACAGCCCATATCGACCAAGACACCACAAGGAGTGAAGAAACTCACCTATGCCGAGATTGAGTCAACAAGAACCAAGGGCTTATGTTTCTATTGTGATGAAAAATTCACCCCCAGACACAAGTGCAAGCAGCCACAACTTTTCATGATCGAGCCTGTTAATGAAAGTGAAGAGACACCACTTCAAGAAGAAGCCGAGTATGAAGAAGAAGACATCTTTCAAGATGAAGACGGACCAGCAATATCAATTCATGCAATGGCCGGAGTTCAAGGGCCACGAACGATGCGCACCAAGGCAAGAGTTAATAATAGAGAGGTAACCCTCCTCATCGACAACGGATCATCTCTCAACTTTATCAATCATAAGACAGCCGGTATGCTGAAGTTACCAGTGGAGAAAGTGTCATCATTCAAAGTAAAAATTGCAAGTGGCGAAAAGTTACCATGTTCAGAGATCCACCGAGATGTCACCATTCAAATCCAAGGGTACGATATTCGAACCGACCTCTACTCTTTACCTTTAATGGGAATGGACATCGTGCTAGGGGTATAATGGCTCGAGACACTTGGACGAGTTGTTTCAGATTACAAGAAGCAAGAAATGGAGTTCATGCATGAAGGACGATGGATCAAACTCAAAATGGATAGCAAGGAATTATCTAAAGGATTGGAAATATCAAACATGGAGAAAGCCATCCGGAAGAGCACACAAGCTTATGCAGTGCAAGTAACCTTTGCCTTGGAAGAAGAACAACCTGATCAGAAGAACATTCCAATAGAAATTGAAGACTTGTTGGCCAGATTCTAGCAAGTCACAAAGGAGCCGAAGAGCCTGCCACCACCAAGGGATTATGATCATTCCCTCCCCTTGAAAGAGCCCAACAAGATGGTGAAAGTTCCCCCTATCGGTATGCACACTTTCAAAAGGAAGAAACCAAGAAGCAAGTTAAGGAAATGTTAGAGAATGGACTCATCCGACCAAGCAACAGTCCCTTCTCTAGTCCAGTGCTATTAGTCAAGAAGAAAGATGGGTCATGGAGATTCTGCACTGATTACAGAGCCCTCAACAAAGCAACAGTCAATGACCGATTTCCAATTCCTACTATCGATGAGATGATGGACGAATTAGGAGGAGCAAGGTACTTTTCTAAACTTGATCTCAAATCCGGATATCATCAAATTCGCATGAAGGAGGAGGACATTCCAAAGACGGCTTTTCGAATACACAATGGCCACTATGAATATCTTGTTATGCCATTTGGATTGTGCAATGCACCAAGCACCTTTCAAGCATGTATGAACAAAACATTTCGGCCACAATTGAGGAAGTATATACTGGTCTTCTTTGATGACATTTTGGTATATTCCAAAACATGGGAAGATCATCTACAACATCTAGAGGAAGTACTTAGCATCCTTGCAGCCAACCAATTCCACATCAAGCCCTCCAAGTGCACATGGGGACAGCAAGAAGTAGAATACCTTGGCCACATCATCACGGCCAATGGAGTTCGAGTAGCTCCAAAGAAAATTGAAGCGGTTTTATCTTGGCCAAAGCCTACAACCATCACACAACTCCATGGATTTCTAGGCCTCACCGGATACTACCGAAAATTTATGAAGCATTATGGCAACATTGCCCGACCTCTCACAAACATGCTGAAGAAGGATTCATTCCAATGGACAACCGAAGCAGAGAAGGCATTTGAAGACCTCAAGCAAGCCATGACGACCACTCCAGTTCTAGCCGTGCCAAATTTCAACGAGGACTTTGAAATTCACACTGATGCAAGTGCAATTGGCATTGGAGCAGTACTTGTCCAGCAGAAGAGACCATTGGCATACATGAGCAAGGCGTTGGGCCCTCAAAAGAAATCCTGGTCAGTTTATGCACGAGAAATGCTTGCGGTAATTGAAGCAATTCGTGTGTAGAGACCATACCTACTTGGCAGAAAGTTTAAAATCATCATGGATCAGCAGCCACTTAAAGCACTCTTGGACCAAAAGGTCATGACTCCTCAGCAACAATCATGGGTCGCGAAGTTACAAGGATATGAGTTCGAAGTCATCTACCGTCCAAGCAGGGAAAATCATGTAGCAGATGTATTATCAAGACGTGAAGGAGGTAAAGTTCTCATCAACCTTGAGGACAAGGTTCCTCTTCAAGGAGGGGCGAATGTAACGAACCCTCAAAAGGCCATGAGCAGCACCCGAGCAGATAGCATGGAGGTTCGCATAGAAGGTCCCAACAAAAGGGTACGAATGAAAGGCCACAACCAAGAGGCACGAGCTAAAGGACACGAGCAAGTAAAAGGTCTCAAGCAACAAGTCACAAGCAGCGTGCTACAAGCAAAGGGCCGCGAGCCAAGGGCCGCGAGCAACAAGCAACAAGACCATGAGCCAAAGGCCGTGATCAATGAGCAGCAAGTAAAAGGATATGAGCAAAAGGATATGAGTATAAGGCAATGAGCAACGAGCAACATGCAGCAGGCAGCAAGCAAGGCATTGGGACAAATACGATCGAGGTTCGCATGGACACAAGTTTCTCACCAAAGGCCACGATCGAGCAGTCACCACCAAAGGTTGCCACCAAGCCATGGTTCTGCTCTAGGGACCAGAAGACACCAGAAGAGGCCATGAAGAAGCACAAAGAAGGAGCAATGCCAAAAGGATTGCAAGTGCCAGCACCAAGCAATGTAGCCCCAGCGCCAATTGAAAAGGCACCAGCACCAGCATGTGTTAAGGCACCAATTCACGAGCGACCAACAAGCAATCGAGGAGCCCAAGCCAAGATAACTTCCAAAGGTGTTCCCAAAGCAGTAGGCAACAAAATGGTGCAAGGAGAAGAGCAGGTGCATGCAAACAGCCAAGAGACATAAGTATCATACAAGCAACTGCTCACATTCTGCCCAATTCTGGACAGATTACTTATATTATTAGTATTTCAATATTTATGCCCTTTTATTTAGTGTTTTTTAAGTATCAAGACTCATGTTTGAAGTGTTGTAATAAGTGGGATATCATTATATAGGGTGAAGGGACTCTTTTTAGGCAGTTATAGGTAGTTATAGATCAAAGGAACTCATGTTTCAGCCAAGGGTGTGCATTTGGCCGAAATGTTCCCATTGCTGCCCCTTCTTTTCCCCCTTCCCTTGCCTATAAATACCCATGTACTCCCCCTCATTTTCATATCAGAAATACAGTTAAGACTTGAGAATTTCATCCCTTTCTATTTCTCATTAATGAGAGACTTGAGTGTAGGATATTAGACATTCCATAGTGCAGTCTTTGGACAGTATTTGCTTTGTCTAATGTTCTTTGCCTTGTGAGAGATCCCTGCGGTGCAACAAGGCCAGGCCTATGTCTTTTGAAGGAGAGCAATTGCTTGAGAGATCCCTGCGGTGCAAAGCCTTTGCTTAACTCCAAAACCGTAAGTCATATCCATTTCTTTTCTTTACCGATTTTACATAGTTTTTCTTAGTCTTTCTTCCTTCTTCCTTTTTTTTTTTTCTCTCCCCCTTCTTTTATTCCCGAGCCACCCTTGTGTATAGACCCTCATTGTCGTGCAGCAATGTGCACCCCACCCTTTTTACAAGCCTCCCCTTTCTTTCAACCCAAAACAGGTCGTGATCCTCTTCTAGGACACGGGTTCGGCGCACGCAGGTAGGGGCGCGCGCCTACGCGGGGGCACCCGCGCATGCACACATGGGTGCCGGGAGCAGTCAGGCGCACGCGTCTGCTCGGGCGCCCACACATGAACGCACGGGCTCCCTCCCTTCATTGTTTTAATTCTAAAATTGCTATTGGATTTAAACAGAAAACATGTCAACCACTATACCACCCTAAGTCTTGTGTGATAATATTTTTTTTTATTTCTTTCTTCCTCCTCATTTTTTTTCTATTCTCATTTTTTTATTCCTTCCTCTTGCTCTCATTTCTATTTTTGGGTTTTTCTTCCTTTCTATTCTCATTATTGAAATTTCTTATATATAATAATTATATTGACTTATATATTCAAACGAATAAAAATATTTTGTGATTAAATATATAGATATTTTAAATTATTAATATATTATAATTTATTGATAATTATAATTTTATATTGTTAAGATGTCGTAATCCATTTTTAAACTATGGATTAAAAAAATAAAATAAAAATAAAAATAAAAAAGAATAATAAATAATAAAAGAAAAGAAAAAAGAAGAAAACAAAATATAATATTTATATATTTTTTAATTAATTTATTATTTTATTTTAAATTAGTATTTTATTATTTTTTATTTTATTAAAAATTATCATATTTATTATTTTTAATTAATATTATTTTAGGTTGGTGGTTTAAGTAAAATAAATTATTATATTTATTATTTTAAATTGTTATTATATATTATTTTATTATTATTATAAAAATGTGAAGGAAAGATAATAAATAAAGAAAGTTATTATATTTATTTTTTTAAATTGTTATTATATATTATTTTATTATTATTAGAAAAATGTGAAAAAAAGATAATAAGTAAAAAAAAAAAAAACCAAATTCATATCACATACTAACATTTGGCTTGGTGGTTAAATGCTTTTACAGGTTCATGCGTGTGCAGGAGTTCGAATCACGATGGAGGCAAAGCGGAGGTATTTTCCAGCAATTAAGTGAGGAGGGCTGATGGTGGAGCGAGCGCACTTGCAGGCAGGGGTGCTGGCTCTCTGGCTCAGGAGGGAGGGCGCGCTTGCAGGCCAGGGTGCTAGCTCGGGCAGGCAGGCAGCTTGCAGGCTGGTGCTGGCTTGGATGGGCAGGGTCCTGGCACGGGCTTGCTGGTAAGTGCTGCTCGGGTGGGCAGAGGCCCTGGCTCGGGTGGGCGGGGGTCCAGGCACGTGGCTTGCAGGCAAGTGCTACTCGGGTAGGTAGCGCCCGTCCAGATCCGTCGCTGATTCAGCGACGGATTTTTTTATTCGTCGCTAAATTAGGGACGGATAATTTTTCATCTTAATTTAGTGACGGACTTTTTTTGTCGCTAAATTAGCAACGCATAATTTTTCGTCATTAAATTTGTTAAGAATAATTTTTTATCGCTAAATTAGTTACGGATAATTTTTTTATCACTAATTTAGCGAAAGATAATTTTTTGGTCTTAAATTAGCGACGGATTTCAGATTTTCGTCGCTAAATTTAGAGACGGATTTCTAATTTTCATCGCAAAATTTTTGCGACACGTTATTAACGACTAAAAATTTTTCGTCGTTAATATTTTTAGCGACAAATTTTTTTAAAATTTTCGTTGCTAAATTTGTGGCTAAAAGCCTGTTGGTTTTTATCAATTAATTTTATTTTTTTAATACCTATGTAATCTTGATTTGATTAGTCCAATTTAGATAGATTAATTCATACTTGATAATATAAAATATTCTTAGGGGAACGATACTTACTCGCATTATATATAACATTCGATTAGAGTATTTTTATCTGAAATCATAATATAAAATCGCGTAACAAAGTTTTAGCGCCATTGCCAAGAATATCTAATCAGAATAATTTTATTTGAAATTAGATACTATTTTTTATATTTCTTGTTACTTTCATTTTAATATTTCTTGGTATATGGTCTTTTAGATTTTATAGTCGCTATTTAGGATTTGGATTTGATCCGACTTTGGCGGGAATTTTTGGCATCCAAAAAAATTTTAGTATTTAGGGTTCCGTGATCATTTTTTCCAAAAGATTTTGTTATATTGATCAAAACATGTCACTTTACCATGAGCACCACCTTATTTTGACTAAATTCCATTGTTTTCATAGATTTTTTTATTTTTCTTTGATTTTTTCTTGATTTTTAGGGTTTTCTAATTTTTTTGTCTTTTATGCATTCTTTTGTTGTTTTTTTTCATGTTTTATACTTTTATATAGGTAATTTGGATTTTCTTTGGTGGTTCTTGTAGACTATTTTGAAAATTTAATTTTGTGGGTGTCGATACAATATATACTAAGATTGAAGAGTTTTAACCTGACTGAATTTGATTTTAAGATAGAGAAAACTTTGGGAACCATTCATAAACAAGTTAGGGAAGTCAAGAAAGAAGCAATGACTTTAGATAATAGAGTTATGGAGTATTTGATATCTAGATTTCAGGATGTATAAACTAGCATTGCACAACCTGTTTGTAAGCAAACAACTTTGAACTTAAAATAAGTCTCATTGGTTTGGTGCAGTCAGATTAGTTCAATAGAAAAACCTTTGAAGATCCAAATAATGATCTAAAAAACTTTTGGAGATCTATGATACAATCAAATTGAATGGAGTCAGCCCTAATACAATATGATTATGGTTATTTCGTTTCATTCTTAAGGAAAAGGTAAAGGTATAGTTTAATTTATTCCCTATTAATCTCCTTACAAATTAGGAGAATTTATCTCAACCATTTCTAACTAAGTATTTCTCATTTAGTAAGATGGCTAAATTATGTAATGTTATTATTAGTTTTAGATAGTTTGAGAGTGAATGTTTGTATAATTTGTAGGAGTGTTTTAAAGATTTGATTAAGAGATGACCACATCATGGTATATCTGATTGGTTGATTGTGTAAACTTTTTATGATAGTTTTTTACATTATATTAAAATTACCATTGATACTATGGCTGGAGGTATATTTATGAGTAAATCTTAGAATGAAACATGTGCATTGTTTGATGACATGTTCTCCGATCAGTATGATTGGTCTAATAAGTGTGAAATTCCTAGATAAAGAGTTGGTGTACATGAGGTTTATAGTTTTACCATACTTAATGCAAAAATTGATTACTTAATTAATGCTATGAAAGCAAATCAAATTAATACTGTGACTAATCAAGTTTATTCTTGTAAATCATATGAAAATTTTACTCATATGGTTTCTAAGTGTCGGTAGGTACAACAATCAAATTTTTTTAAAAAAATTTTGTCAGGCGCCAGAATAACACAAACTCCAATACGTACAATCTTGGGTAGAGTAATCATTTCAATTTTTTATGGAGTCAAATAGTATCACAAAGAGTAAATAATCTACCAAATTTTATCTCAGAAATTCACAATCAATGGAGAACAAGGCATCATGGGAGATTGTAATTGAGCATTTGACGACAACAACAACTGAAAGATTTGAGAAATTTGAAAATAAAATTAATCAATTAATTAACACCTTTTTATTCTCATGTGCCAGGTAAACTACCAAGTGATACTGAGAAAAACCCTAGGGAGAAAATCAAGGCAATTTCATTGTGGAGTGAGAAGGAATTACAAGAGGTACCAATTCGGTCCAAGGATGAAGAGGATAAATAAGAGACTGAGGAAAAGATCAAATAGTTACAAGTGAGAAGTCCAAAGCACCGGATTCAAAACAAGGAAGTATTTTACCTTTGAGGGAATATAAGCCCTATGTTCCTTTTCATAAACGTTTGTTACGAGCTAATGCAGAAAAGCAGTTTTAACAATTTTTAGAAATTGTTAAGAAATTACACATTAACATTTCCCTTATGCTACCAAACAGATGCCAAGTTATAGAAAATTCCTCAATGATGTGATTACCAATAAGAGGAAGCTGGATAATATTTCAATAGTTAAGTTTACGGGGGAGCATTCTGCAATTCTGTAAAGGAAGCTGCGACTGAAACTCAAGGATTTAGAGAGTTTTTTCTATCTCTTGCACTATTGATTCTACTGATTTTTCTAATATTTTATGTGATCTCGGTACTAGTGTTAATCTAATACCACATTTTACATTTTTGAAGTTAGATTAAAAGAATGACGATCTATTAATATTTATTTACAATTAGCAGATAAAAGTATGAAGTATCTAAGAGGTATTGTAGATAATATATTGGTTAAAGTTGATAAATTTATTTTTCCGGTTGATTTTGTCGTGTTAAACATGAATGATGATAAGGGTACTTCTTTAATTCTAGGTCAACCTGTTTTGCCATTGCACGAGTTTTGATAGATGTCTATGAAAGGAAGTTGATTTTGCGACTTAATCATGAAAAAATTTAGTTCAATGTCTTTCATGCATTAAAAATTTTGATAAACAAGAAGTTTTTAGAGTTGATTGTATTGATAAGATTAATAGAATTGCAGAACATAATCTTAATGACTTGTATTCTAATGATCCTATTGAAAATTGTATTGTTAATTCGTTACATATGAATGATAACTTCCTAGACAATGAAAATATTAATGCATATGTTGATTTAGGTGTGAATTTAGATAAATTTCAACCAAAAAGGAGACTTAATGTAGGTAAAGAAATGAAATTATGGTTAGATAAGTTAGTGGAAGGGCGGCACAAGATATATGAGAATACATGAATTTATAAGAAAAAGACAAAAGTATGACATGTACTATAAGTGGGTATAGTGTGAAGATCTATGAGGAACAGAGAACAAAAAATTGCTGAAAAAGAAACTGCAGGTTCATCGGTTTTATGATCGGAGTTTTCTATTTTCTTTCTTTTAATCTTATTATTTCATATATTATTTCACTTTGCACACGTGAATAATGTTTTGTTTAAGTATGGGGGGAACATTTTGATTTTGATTTTTTTTTTGAGAAAATTTTTGCAAAATAAAAGTAAAACTTAAAAATTTTAAAAGAAAACAATTTTGAGTTTTTGCTGAATATTTTCCATACCAACAAAATTTTCTCGAGTTTCCTAATTATTGTGTGCTACTTGATTTGAATCGGATTGTATGAAGAATGATTGGTGTTAGTGTAACACCAACACTGCGGTGTCGTAGAAGAGTACCATTTTTGAAATATACATATATATATATATATATATATATATATAAATGAGATATTCCTCAATTGATTATATAGAGAGAGAGAGAGAGAGATTTTATTTATTTAAATTTGATTTTTTGATTTTGGAGCATTTAAATTAAATTTTTGGTATATTTTAATTTGCCGAATTGGCAAATCGAAATAAATCTCATTTTTATGAAATTCGCATTTCTAATGAAATATGGGTGTGAAAATATATATGCATAAATATATATATAATTATAAAAAAAATGGAGACGCAGCGTTTTAGGGCAAAACACTGCGTCCCCAAATCTGATTTGGGGATTAGGGTTGGAAACCCTAATCCCTCTCTCTCTCTCTCTCGCTCTCTCTCTCTCCCCGACCCTTCGTTTCTCCCCCCACCACGGCGCCGCTCCTCCTTCGCCACGAGCTCCGCCGCCAACGGGCCACCACCATCTTCTTCTTCTTCTTCTTCTTCTTTCCCTCTCGGTTTCTCTCTCACAGTTTCTCTCCCTCTCGCGATTTCTCGCGATTTCTCGCGATCTCTCTCCCTTCCATCACCCATCGCCGCAAGCGCGCCACCCACCGCCGCTGCTCCTTCCTCCCGCGAGCACCGCCTTCCGCGCGAGCACTCTGCAGTGCGATCTCCCCAGCCTGAGCCAAGTGCGCCCCTACGCGATCCACCCGGTGCGAGCACGATCGCGGCCCTACGCGAGCACGATCTCACCCCTGCGCCATCCTCCCCGAGCGAACACAGCGCGCCTCAGTCCGCGAGCGCGACCCAGTCCGCTAGCGCGACCCAGTCCGCGAGCCCGACCCAGCCCGCGAGAGCGCCAGCGCACGAGCGCGCACTAGCCCGCAAGCCACTGCGGCCCGTGAGCCACTGTCAGCCCGCAAGCCATCAGCCGCAGGCCCGCCAACCCACAGGCCCATCAGCCACAGGCCCGCCAGCCCGCAAGCCCATCAGCTCATAGGCCTGTCGACCCGCTAACGGAAGCCCACTGGCCCGCTGACCCGCGAACCCATGAGCCCACTGTAGACTCGCAAACCCACGAGCCCACTCTAGCCCGCGAGCCCGCGACGGCCCGTGAGCCCGTGACGGCCTGCGAACCTCTGCACAGGTAACTGATTTAGGGTTTTGCTTCCGATCTAAGTGTTTGAACTTAACTAATAAATCCTGTCTTGATAGGTAGTATTTCAGATTTTAGAGTGATCGAGGAGACATTCGGACAAAGATCTGCGATCCGATAAGAAAACCTAGGTGAGGGATTTCAGACCCATTCGATTTGGTTATCGAATTTATGATAAATTTAAGATAAGAAGTCTTGTATATACTAGAATGTAAACTAAATTCTAATAGAATGCATTTTCCGACGTTGTATGTGTGTTAATGCATAAAAGAGAGTAGAAATGAGTACAGGATTTTCTGCACTAAAGGAGTCCAAATGTGTACAGATTTTTGTGGTGCATTAGTGACCATATGTATATAAAATTTAAGGCATGAGCATGAGAAGTTATGGGTATATGCATGCTGATTTTTAAGGTGAAAGTTGTGACCCTATATATGTGCAATGCCTTGGCCAAGTACATTGGAGGGAACCCAAGTATAGCATGTTGTTAGGAGTATTGGAAATGGTGTTTAATAAACAAAATGAAGGTTTATATGTAGGTATAAGGATGTATGATTGCGTGTTCATGTATTGCCAATATTGGTGTATTTAAGTAACTTAAAAATGTGTAAATGATAAGATTTTACAAGAACATGTGTGAGTATGCATATATGGTAGATGTATGCTATGGTGTTGCATTGGATAGATGAATGATGCATTTGATAGTTAATAATATTATGGTTTTATCTTAAGTCGGGTGTTTTCATGGTGTGTACCCTATGTTGCCATTTTGATGATTTAGAGAAAACATTGGAGATGTGAATGATGATGTAAATAGTTGATGTTAGCATCGCATTCACTGCGTTGGGTACCTCTGATAATGTGTGGTTGGAGTTGTTATTTGGATAATTGAAAGGGATAGTTAAAATGTGACATTTAATTCCCAAATGCTATAACACCTTTAATGTGTTATGTGTAAACTCTTATTGTAGTGATGTAGCGCTTGATCGATTGAGGGGAGCACTCTTTCTTCACTTCGTGGTATTATTGGAGAGTGCGCTACCCTCTCTCATACTGTGAGTGAGACTTTGACATCTTCTATTGATTGACAAATCATGTTTTACCGATTTTCAAACGACATGATTTCTATACGTGCAAAAACTGAATTTTTGAATTTTGATAGATATATTTTTGTGACCATTGGAGTGTCCCAACTGTTGATTTTATTGAACTGCATCCATGAGTTTGATAACCGGATACTGTGTCATTCTTTTTAACATATTGATATGTTTTTATACTTCTACTGTATTGGTACGTAGTTTTAAATGTATTTACATGTACTATTTGGGCTATATGCCCGGCCGACGTTATGTTGTGATGCATAGGGCTATATACCCGGCCGACATGTTGATGTGATGCATGGGGCTACGTGCCCGGCCGACTTAGTAATATGGTGATATGCTTCCTATAGCATTCCGTAACTACGAAAGACATTTGGTAGAGGCACCCCTTGTGCCCGGATACGTTTCGGCCGGAGGTATCCACCAGATCGTCATGTGTATGGGTGTCCCAGGTTGACCCTCATCGGGGAGGACGTGAGTTTACCTCTGTCTAACACTGGGCGGGACACCATATACGGCCGAATATATATATGTATTATTATTATTATTTACAGGCTAGTTGGAGTAGCATGTGGCTAACATTGGGGTAGAGAGCCATTATTTGATATTTGCATAGTGAAAATCCCCAATGCGCCCGTCCTTGGTCTAGGTAGACTATTGCCGAGGTTGTTTGTTCTGCCGACTCTACATATGTGACTTGATACATGGATGGATGTATATGTTATTTTCTGATGTGTGCCTTGAGATATGTTTTATTCTGAAACAACACGTTATTTTCTCACACTCGATATTTTGTTACATACTTTGACACTCCAAGTTCACCCTCGATATTGATAGCACGATATCAATCCCCTCACTTGCTGAGTATCCTCGCATAGATACTCACCCCTCACTTTCTTTCCCACAGGATTAGTCGTGGACTGAGAAAGTATTGTTGTAATTGTATTCTTGCGACATGGACTTGATAGTGTCGGGATTGGGTATGGATGTTATCATATCTTCCACTACGATTATTGGAGATTTAGTTTGATAAATATACTCATTTATTTTTTTGGGATGACTGTATAATTTATGTATGTTTATTTGTGAAACTCTCATAGTTTATTTGTATTTAGATAATTGTACGTATTTGAATGTTATTTGAAAAAATTATTGTATATTATGTAAAATTTTAGATCCGCTCGGTGTGGCGGCTGCTCATACTCTAGTTAGGCATGACAGTAGAGGTCTGTGGCTAGGTCTGCTGGAAATTTTTATAGTTTTGCGTTGTTCTGGATGTTGGCTGTGGCATTGGTTGATTTTAGAGAGGTCGGGATGGCCATTTATTTATTTTACAGGATAAATGTTGATATACAAGTCAAATTGTACTTGGGAGACCTCCGAAATATGGGGAGATTTTGTCCAATTTTCTATAAAAATGTAGCCGGCATCCAGGGTAATGTGCGGCTGTTCATGACTCCGGTTCGGGGCTTGACAGTTAGTAGTTATTTGATACATGATTAACTATTCATTTTTTAATGGTTGACTTGAAAGATAAGCATGCAAAATATAATACAAAATTTACCTAAGTGACGAATTGAGCTTTAAAGAGCAATTTTTTGCTCTTATTTTTCTTGTTGAGCGTATATCATACGTGATTTGCTATAACTTGATTTGTTATGTATGCCAAAACCATATTTTTTATTTTTATATACCAAAATGATTAAAATACCTAGATTTACACACTTTTGATTTTCGAAAGAATACAATCTTTAACATTTTATATATGTTAGTTAACTCATTTGAGCGTAAACTTTTTTTTTCTTAAATTACCCACATAATTTCCCCTGTGACCTTTTTTTTCTACCTTCATATTTTGAATCCAAGTTCACTAAAATTCTTACAATTGATAACATGACATTATATTTTTAGGCATTTGTTTTTTATATGTTAGAGTTTCATTTGAATCCAAGTTCAGATTTTGAATCCAAGTTCACTAAAATTCTCTATCTTTTTCAAGTTTGTCTCTCAAATGACCGACCCCAAATATTGGGATTAAAAATTAGTTTGTTGTTATTGTTGTTGTTGTTGAGTTATGAAAAAAAAAAGAGTAGAAAAAAATGAAAAAAAAAATAGAGAAAAAGAAAGGAAAAAAATCGAGAAAAAGCAATTTTTCATTTTTGGATTTTTTCACTTTTATAGTGAAGTTTCATTACATATTTGTTGCTTTGAATGAGTGATATAACACATTATATATTCGGAGTTAAAGTGTTATTATATATTTTGGGATTAAAATTTATGACAATTAGCATTTTCTTTGTTTTGATGTAAAAAATATTTTGTCCTGATATTTGAGTGATTTTATTGACTTTTTAACCTAACATTTATATCTATTTATCCTACCCTTAACTCTAATATTGTTGCAACCAAATAAAAGATCTTTCAATTGACGTATGGATTGTATATATTTGAGTGGTGAAAATTTGATATATTAGCAAATGTATGGTAATATCATTTTATTATGTTGATTTGAGTGATACACATATTATTTCTATAAAATTAATTGCATTGAGTAGTTGAATATTATTTTTCATTATTTTATTGAGTGAATCCATTGTAAGGGTGGCTAAATCTTGTATTATTCTTGAATTCAATGAGATTGTCAAGATGTAATAATCGTTTTAGTACTGGATGCTATGAAGTATTGATTGTTTTGATTACAATTCTGGTTTGAATTTTTCATATGAATAATTAGGATCTTGGGAAAATTGAATTGATTTTGGAGAAAATTGTTCTTGCTTGAAAACAATCAAATATTCATGTATAGGGGTATTTAATAACAGTAATTTTATATACTTGAATTATATTATTTTTAGCCTTTATTTATGACTTATATGACTGTCATAAACCTTATTGTTTGATATTTTAATGATTAAATTGATGGTTTTTGTTTAAGAAAATACTAGGCATATTTAAGAAATTTTGAACTGAATAAATAGCTGTTAGTATTTTGAATTTATCTTTCTATTTCGATATTCGATTGACTTGATTTTTGTTGTATTGGAAACTAGATTTCAAAACTTACAAATTTTGTGAAAAATCTAGAAGTTAGTTCAGACCAAAAGATATACGAAATTTAGATGAAGTTGCTATAGTGATAAAATACAAGAAAGTCATGTCCTTGTTGAAAAAGAAAACTAATTGAACTTATTCAATTAGTGATTTTTGGAATAGATTTGTTAATTTCAGAAATCTTCAAAACCAAGAATAAAGATGAAGTTTCCAAATTTTAGGAAAGTAATAAAATAATGTCTATCATCTTAATAGCAAATTCCAAGTCAAAAAGAAAGACCAAGTTTCCAAAAAAACTCACGACTTGTTGATCTAGGGTTTAGTTATATAAATAGGAAGCATCCTTGGGTAAAAAGGAGGAACACATGACTTTTCTCCATACTTAACACTTTTATTTTCTTTTCTTGATTTTCCTTAATATGTCTGGCGAATTTTCTTATTCCTAGGAATCGATGAAGTTAATTACATGGTTTGTTTTATTTCTTTCCCTTAAATTTTATTGGCATGATTATTATGTGATAAGATTTTATTGTTAATTTTAATGTTTCAAATATATAGGTATCTACGTTTTGTATGATTTAAGATTGAATACATGCATGACCAATATAATTATAGAAAATTAGTCTAATACAATAAAATCCACATAAAGTTATAAGATAGATCAAAAATTAATTTTGTGTGTCATGATTTAGGAGAAATCCTAAATTATAGATTTTTCTCAAATATTAATACAATCTAATTTAATCAAAATTGCATGACTATTAAATTTTAATTAGTCGAATTAGAGATTTCATTGGATTACCATTGGGTGAAATCTAGTTTCGAAAAATTTGTTATCATAGAAAATTGTTCAATAGTCAATAGATTTAAGAGATTTGAAAAAATTTGATTGTGTAAAATATTAAAAATAGATAAAATTGATATTTTAAGATTTTTATCGATCAGGGTTTTTTATCAATTGATTTTAGGTTTTTTTTTTTTTTAATGCATTCGTAATATTGATTTGATTGGTCACTAGAGTATAATTGACTGAAATCATTATATAAAATCGTACAGTTTCTTCTTTTTTTTTTTTGGTTTTTTAGTTGAATGGCAACTTTAGGAAGTGTTTAACTATCATGTACAATAATTACCTGTTGTTTCAGAATAATGATGGTTACATGGTTAAGTTTGGACAATTGAAGGTTTTGTCATGCAATATTATAACTATACCTTTTTTTAGTTTTCTTTTTTATTATAAGATTCAACACCTTTTGTTCTATTACAAGACCATGAGTAAACAAACGATAAAATGTTGCATCACTGGTGTAAGCTGGAGTTCTACCTGGTCATGTACATTCTTGTAAATGTCCCCGCATGTTTAGACTCTCATCTTTGAACTGCTAAGGTATTAGCATCTATAAACTTTGTATGTGTCCTGGAGCTCTGTCCTTTTTGTATTAGACCAGAAGATCATCTATATGTAATGCATGCCTTAAAATGCTTAATCTATTTACTGCATTGTGGTGCTTCAAATTATAATTTTTTAATCCACACTTTATTATGCATGCCAATTAATGCACTTAATGTTACATAATATTGTGCACCAAATGCAATAAAAATTGAACACAAACAAGAATTATCCGAAATAAGGGATCGAATATAACTCTGACCAATTGCGATTCCTATGACCTCCGACGAGTATAATACCTCCATTCTATGGGATGTGTACAAATTTTCTAAACCTTCAATTTCACTTAATAAATGTATGAAATCATGAATTTGGAATTAGAGACCCAACACACTAAAAGAGGGTTTATATAGGCTCTCAATCATCAAAAAGTCATTAAAACCCTATAATTGTCACTCTAAATTATTATTAAATGTTATGACAAGATAATTAAACACTCAAAATGGAAAAATAAAGATTAATTATATGGAGATTTGAATGGGCCATCAAAATGCAACAAAATACAATTCAATTCAAATTCTTTCTATTTTTTATCACATTTAATCTCTTTCAATTATATTTTTCCCGTTAACTTAATTTTGAATACATTGAAGGCATGGAACTTGAATTTTATGAAAAATCCTAACATTCTCCCACATGACCCAACAAATCGATTTGAAGTCAAAATCAAGTCAATTCTTTATAAAAATAGAGTACATGAGTCACGACGATAAGTTCTCTAAAATCAAGTATTATTTTCTATGCACTATAATGTTTCTATTTTCTAATCTTATGATGACATTTATTTTATTAATAAACCCTACGCTTATTCAGGAATCAAAGTTGATGAATTTATCTCAAGAAAAAAATACGTGCACTACTTTATTGAGAAAATTTAATTATGAGTGTCATTTAAATAAGGCAAAATGCATATTTATAACATGATCCTTGAATCTACTTGGTGACACGTTTTCAGTTAACAGATAGCCAATATACAATCAGTATTAATGTATTAGATTACAACTTTATTTTTCAACGGTCTTTCCCAACTGACTAAATACTTTATGTCGATATACATATTTTGACTACCACTCTTATTATTTTTATTCAAAAATATAGTAATTGAATTGTTACAAAATATACATAATAGTCTAGGTACATAATCTAAAATTCTAAACCCGGATACAAAACTCTTAACCTACATCGCGTTTGACATAATCTCAAAAAACGCCACAAGCTCAGCTTCCATAGTAAAGGTCGTAATCAATGTCTGCCTAGCACTCCACCATTATACAGCTTCGCTTATCATGAAGATGTAACCTGACATTAACTTTCAAGAATCAACACAGTTGGAAAAATTCAAATCCGACTACCAACTACTTCCACACTGTTGGTTCTTTTGTATGTAAGCATGCGCTTATTGGTACCTTATAGATATCTCAACATCTTCACTATATTAGGTTTTGTATAGAGTTGTGCACACATGAGACTTCTAACAACGGAAGCATATGGAATTTTAGCTATCTGTTCTCCTTTCAAATTTATTTTAGGGCATTTATTTAAATTGAACCAATCTCCTTTAACAATCAAAACTATATTTGGTAAATAGCTCTCCATCATGTATCTCTTATGCACTTTATTGATGTAGATCTCTTGAGATGGTCTAGGCCCTTATGGGATATATCTCGATTTATCATTACGTCGATAACATAAAATGTATCACCTAAATTCTTCATCTCAAAGCTCTTAGAGAAGAACTATTTCACCTCATAAAGTATCCCCTTATCATTTGTGACGTGTAGTATGTCATCCACATATAGGACAAGAAAACAAAATCCGCTCTCACTAATCTTGAGATATATGAATTGATCCACAATGTTCTCTTTAAAACCGAATGAAATGACTATATTGTGAAATTTTAAATACCACTAGCGAGAGACTTGTTTCAACCCATATATTGATTTCTTGAGATTGCGCATCAAATGCTCACTACCACTAAAGAAGATTCCTTCGAGTTGACACATATAAACACATATAAACCTCTTTCTCTAATTCCCCATTAAGAAAAACAGTTTTCACATTCATTTATTACAACTCTGGATCGAAATATGCAACAAATATTAAAATGATGTGAATGGAATCTTTCTTAAATACATGAGAATATATCTCTGAATAGTCAATTCGTTCCCTTTTGGTAACCTTGTAGCAACAAGTTTGATTTTATATTTCTCGATATTGCCTAATAATTCAGTTTTAGTCTTGAAAACCTATTTACATCCGATAGGTTTTACTCCATATGGCAACCCTACAAAATTCCAAAGTTCGTTGCTTCTCACAGAATCCATCTCATCTTTCATAGCATTCAACTGTAAGTTCGAATCCTTAAAGTTCATGACTTGTGAAAACATTTTTGGATTCTCTATAGCTCCGACGTTATAGTCAAACTTTTGAAGATATGCTACATAGTTATGAGGTATAGCTGATCCTTTTTCCCTAATAGATCTATTTAATATTAGTTCAACATTTTTCGAAGGAGAAGGTTAACCAACTTGATCTTGATTAGCTGTTTGTGAAATTTTTTGTTATCATCCGTATCCTGATTTATATCTATAGGATCTTGAGTGTTATTTTGGATGATAACTAACTTGGTACTTGAATTTAATAGGATACTTGATAGATTCCTTTCAGGAGTTAAGTCTCGAAAGTAATCCCTCTTACTAACCAAGTCATTCCCTAGAAATCTAACATTTCTAGATTTCATAAACCTAGTATGATAGAATAAACAATAAAACCAGTATCCCTAAGACTTATCAGCATAATCGACAAACTATCCACTCATGGTCCTTTGGTCTAGTTTCTTTTCTCGTGAATTATAAACCCTTATCTCTGCAGGATAACCCCAAATGTATATATATCTTAAACTAGGTTTTCAACGCTTAAATAAATCGAAGGGAATTTTGACTACAGTCTTGTTTGGAGCTCTGTTTAAAATGTATATTATCATCTTAAGAGTTTTAGTACATAAGAATTTAGACAATTTAAAGTTAACCATCATGCTCCTAACCATACCAAGTAAAATCATATTCCTTCTTTCAGCTACTCCATTCTGGTCCGGTGAATAAGGCATGGTATACTGGACAACAATTCTATTTTCCTAAAAGAACTTTACAAATGGACCTAGTGCTTATACATCCTTTGTATACCTACTATAGTGTTCTCAACTTCTATCCAACCTCTCGACCTTTATTTGCTTACCCTAATATTTCTCTATTTCTACCTTGAAAATTTTAAAGGCATCCAATGTCTCATCTTTATGGCAATGAATAAGATATACATATATCGTGAGTAACTGTTTATAAATGAGATGAAATAACTATAACCGCAAATGTCCGTTATATGATTTTAAGCAATTCTAAACTCTTTCTAACACCTTTTTAACTCTTATTGGTCTGTTTTCCCTTAATGCAATCCACATAAGTCTCAAAATCGCTTAAGTCTAGGATATCAAGTATCTCATCCTTTATCAACTTTTTATTCTCTTTATGGAGATGTGTCTTAATTTCCGATACTATAACATGGAAAATTTTTCCCCAGTAACACTTATTTTAACCCCTACATGTGTTATATTCATACAAGAATTATCTTGTAAAGTAATACTATACAATCCATCCAATAATGGAGTATAACCAATGATATTTAAACCAAAAAATAATGTCATTTTATTACTAAATTGGAAAGAGTGACCGAATTGTATAAATTTTTAAACGAAAATTAATTTTCTAGAAAATTTAGATACAAAAAATACAATCTCCAATTTTAAGACATGCTCGTTGGCTAGAGTTAACTCACAATCATCAATGCCCTTTACCCGTGAGTTTATCTTGTTGCCCAAATGGATGAATTATTCACGATCCACTGGATTCTTTAGTTTTTGCAAACCATGTAACACATTCGTAATATGGATCGTACAACCAGAATCAATCTATCATATGTCATGAAAAATCTCAATTATGCAAAATTCATAACAAACTAATGAGATTTCGATATTTTTATTCTCTAGTCACTACTTGTATTTGACATAATCCTATTTCATGTGTCCCTTCTTTTTATAGAAAAAATATTTGCACTCTTTCTTTATTTGTGCCCTTTTGCTTCAGTTTGCACTTGCCCTTCTTCTTCCTCTCACCGCCATGTATGCGCTTGCAAAACTCTACTTCATCAATCAATAGTCTTTCTTCCTCCTGCACACACATGGTCATAAACTCATTAATACACTATTTCTTCTTATGTGTGTTGTAGAAGATCTTAAAAGGACTATAGGGTTGGGGGAGGGAGTTCAAAATAAACTGCACGAGAAAAAATTTCAATATCTCAACCTCTAGGGTTTTTAATTGAGCTGCTATGTACTGTATCCGCATGATGCGCTCGCGCATGCCGTGGACAGTAGTTGGTCTCATGGAAGATAACAACATAATGAGGGTACTGACTAAAGGTTTCTCCGATACCGCAAATTACTCATCTGTAGCCTTAAAAAGAATACATATATTGGTATGCTGGTTAATCGAGTCACGGATATCAGCTGGGATCTTACTCTTTATAGATATGGTAATTCGATGATTAGATCACTCCCAATATTCATAAAGATTATCAACCTCAGAAGTGGTATTGGTTATCGGAGATGGCTCGTCCTTCGTAATAGTATAATCAATGTCCAAGTAATTCAAATGGAGAAACACAATTTCTCTCTATTCCTCATAATTCTCTACATTTAAATCAGGAAAATCAAATTTCAAATCTATGATTTTAAATACTGCAAAATAAATAAACTTATTTACTAACTGTATATGAGACATTTAATATGTATCTATTAATGCAAACATATGAAAATAAATGTGTAAAATAGAAATTGTCTATAAACTAAATTTCTAATTTTATTATATTTATTTTACCATATGATAAAATTTATCAAAAACAACTTATTCTTTAATACCTATGAATTAATTAGGAAATTACCAATAGTTAGTTTATGTCTGATCATTTTATCATTTTCTACTTAGCCCTATAAGACAGCATTTCTAGCATATCAAATAGGTGGTGGGTCACATAAGACCGCTTAAGAACCAACCAGTTTTAAACTTATCCTCGTCTTTTTGATAGAATTAGGTTAAACATGCACTAGATCAATCGTAGTTATAATATTATATAGAAAAGGGATTTCAATCAAGTAGACTACTATAGAAAATAGCTATTTTAATGTATTATTTCTAATTTCATTATTTTATACAATAAAAATTCTTATAAGATAAAATTTAATGTATAAAAATAATTTTCATAGCAAATTATCTTTTTCCTAATGTGATCATATTTTTGTACATAATTTATTACTTAATTATGGTTGTTGTGGTTAGACTTTAATTTTTAAAAGTTATATTAATTATCAAGATGATATATTAGTTAATTTTATCATGTTAAAGTGCATAAAATTTTAATATAAAAACGCAACCAAATTATATAATACATTTTATTAATTTTATACCTCCTCTTATTTACAAATTATATAAAAAAATTAATTTTATGCACTATTTTTCAAATTTTGGGTTTAGAAGACATTTTAAAATTTTTGGGAATTTTTTGAAAACAGTTTTGCCCAAAAAAATATTTTAATAATTTTATACGCTTCATTATTTACTAAATTATTTAAATTTTATGCAAAATTTTTAAATATCATGCTACAAAAAAATTATGAAAAATCAAGAATGTAGTGTCTCATAAGGACAGAAAAATGTGATTTGGAAGGACCAAAACATTTATGGGTCATGTGATGTTCTCATTGAGTGTTCCTTTTTTTATTTTGACATGGCGGATCTCCGACAACCATAGTTTCATCGGAAAAAAGCAGAAATATTCCAAAATGACTTTTGAAAAATCTTAAATTTTACCATAATATTGAAGATAGAGGATAAAGATACTCTAGTATCAAATATTTCATAATATTGCGTACTAAATATAATAAAAATTGAACACAAACGAGAATAATCCAAAATAGGGGGAAGAGATGAGAAGCTTGAGAATTGAAGAACGAAAGAGAAGTTGCGGGTAGAGAAGATGACAGAGAGAAAGGAACTCTTGCGCGGGAAGAGTTCTATGTGGATTGATGAATCCAAACTAGAGAAGAAGATTTTCGACGTCATTGTTTAAGTCGAACCACTGAGAGTCCTGTTTAAGACTCTAGCCATTGTGCAAAGCGACGATTAGATCACAGAACCCTCTGTGTCACTTCCTGTTTCGGAATGGAAGAAGACTCCTTTTTTTGGGGTGCCATCACTTCATTGCTTTGTGATTTCTAACATTGAACTTCTTTACTGATCTCCTCCTAAAATCATTGTATCAATCAAGTTCCACAAGTTTGAGTATGTGCATTTTTTCAGACAGAGAAGAGTTGTGTGTATCTATATATATATATATATATATATATACATTTTATAAACAAAATATAATCTCCTCTGTCCTTAGTATCCCCTTCTTCCACTCCGGTAAATTGGTTCGTGTTCTTCTGTTCTTATGTTTATGTTATTTTTTTTAAATTTAATATTTTGTCCTTAACTTATTTCAAAATTAAAAAAAAAAAATCGCAAACTTAAAACAAAAAATAAATGAAATCGAACATACCACAATAAAATTTTAATAAATAAAGAAATAATTTAAAAAGTAAATTTTCAATTCAGTATAAAAAATAAAAGTCCACAATTGAAAAAGTAATTTATTATTTATACTTTAGCCACTATAAATTTCAATTTGTGCAGCCTTGACCCAATTGAAGTAGTTTTGTTTCTTTAGTTAATCTTCCGATTAAAATGATTCTAAAAACACAATTTAGACAATTTGTGCAGCTCTGGATTCTCAAAACACATAGCATGTGTGCAGCACAAGCATACAATGGGCAAGTCTTTTAAGGAACTCTCAAATGCTCCAGCAAAAGGCAAACAACCATGGCAAAAGATGACAAGTGTCAAAGGTCCAAATCTAGACCAAAGCCCGTGTTCTTGATGAAAACTGAATAGCTAGTAAAACTGGTAACAAAGTTCATACAGAGTGAGAACAAGGAAATCAATGAAAGAATCCCACCAAAAATACTATCCAAATGCCGTGCTCCAAACAAGAGCGCACAAAAGATGTTCTACAATGTCACCAAACACTAGTTATACAACAAGGGTTTAACTAGCCAAAGTCAAAATTCAGTTTCGATTTACATGCATAGAGAGAATATGCAAACAGCATTGAAACTGATCTTACAAGCTTGAGAAAACCCCTAATTTGCATATCCGCGAGACGAGATTCCATGTACTCATGCCATATTTTCTTCTATTCGGTCTTCGGTTTTTGAATATGGACATATGGGAAGAATCCCTTAAGGTAGACAACCTTTGGGTTCCACCCCAACTGCTGAGCGCGACAGAACATCAAGAAAGCATTTGCGAAATATGTGCCAAAACCCATTAAAACATGCCACATAGCATGACCCTGAGGATTGAGGGACCAGCGAGATATATGCTTGCAGAACTGCCGATCAAAAATCCAACAAAGACTCGCTAAAACATAACTCCCAAAATAGAGCCTTGCTAACCGCTTTGCCAAGATATCTTCCGTATAAATGTAGTATTTATACATCCGAGGGATGTAAAGAAAACACAAAACTGCATAATGTACCTTGAAGACAATTCTGAAATGCAACAGCCAATGGAAGACTGCAAACATTGCACCATAGAGGAACAAGAAGGTAGGCATTGTGCTACGGTAGTGCCAATCTGGTGAGTAGAGGACATAGACATAAAGGAGGATTTCCCAAACCATTGGTGTCTCATCACTTTGTTGTAGGCTGAAAGAAATAATCAAGAACAAGTTCAGTTTACATTCATAATGAACCATCAATTCAAATTACATAATTGAGTAAAATAAAGACTCCATTTTTCTACAAGAAGAATCATTATGAGCAACATGTAGAGATACAAAGTTTACTTCTCTAGCTTTGAAAAGGACTCTAGTGATCCGGTTTAAAAGTATCAAAGCAGCTAAAATGCTAGGTAACACCACCGCCTCGCATTCAAAATACGTCTAAACTTCTAGCACTCACAAAGCAAGCTTCATTTCCCCAATCAAGAGATGTTTAATGTGTCCAAATTGAAACCATTCTGAACATAAGAAAATTTAAAGTCTATAACAATCTAGGCTATGCTGGGGGGAAAAAATTAAAAAAAAAATTCTGAAAAAGGGAGCCATCTCCAGCCAACACTTATTAGATTGGACAATCCTTTTGGCTTCCATAGATTAATTTTTCTGAGGGGGTTATTTGATCCAAGGGACAAGGGTCTCAAGATGATAAGCCAATCCCACTCATCTCCTTAGATTTATGTAAGGCTTGTATAAATCTTGATTCTCGTTTGTCATATGCACCATACATATATAAATACTAGAACAAACACACATGTCAGTGTAATTGATATAAAAAATATACCAGCAAATTGATAAATTTTATTTGCATAAATATATTGACATATTTGCATAGACTGCCACATGATTAAACATATGAAAATATATATAATCGTTACTCATAGCAAATATGTATAATAGCATACATAAACTACTTGTCCAATCTATCCAACACGAAAAGTTGTATTATAAAGAACCTGATCCAGTCTAATCCAATCAAATCTCATCCCACAAACTAAATCATTCACCCCAAATGAGCCCTAAATGTTATGATTTCTTACATATATTCAGAATGGTTGGATAGCATCAGATCAATGTGCTTAAACAGCATGCACTACTCACTACTCAGAACAAAAAATTAAAAAGGAATAAAGAAATAGATAACAGCATGCACTCCTTTACATTATTGACTTGCATCACATAATTCATAATAGCTTTTACCATCCTTTTGTAACAAAATTACCAAAACCAACGCAGGCAAATAGTTTAAAACAGCATTAACACAACATACAAACAGGAAACAGGAATTATTAGGAAGGATGGTATCAAAACAACAGATAAAGATGTGCAGCATAAAATAGGAGAGCTTTTGGGGGAAGGATCTTCCCATTAGATAGTTCATCCGAGTATAATTAGATATTTCCTCTATTTGCACAAAAGCTTCAGATATCGAACAGCACCACCACATGCAAGTTACCTACTTACTCGTTCAATCATCTAAATCAACAAGATCAAAAGATAGAAGCCAGAAGCTTCTCGAAGGACAAAAGGCTTTAATTTGCCTATCATCTTCCAATGAGCTCCCCTTGTGCTTAAAGCATCCCATTAACCACCTGAGATCCAAGGTTGGCAAAATGTAGACAATTTTTTTTTTTTTTATTAGGAAATGCTACATTCTGGAATTGAACCTAACCCCCTATGTTCCGGTTCACCCACTTGTTTGAATATTAACTCATCGATTAATTAAAATTGCAGTCTAAATCTAAGATCTCTGAGTGCAGATGTCAGGATTAGAGATCATGATAATAATAACATGAAAATAAGTTAATTAGAACAGAATGCTTACACATTTTGTAAGGTGGCATGATACGTCATGCTCCCAATGGCAAGGATCATATTTGACATGTGAAGCACACTAAATCTCTTCTCAAATCGTTGTCTAAAGGCATTTATAAAGCCAATAAGTGCCAAAAGAATGCCTGGCACATTTGATATTGTATTAAAAAATTCAGCAATATAAGATGTGTAGACATAATTCATCTCACATCCCTCAGTGGTGGACGTTACTGGGCCCCAAAAGCTTGGAGTTTCATCTGCCATTCTCCAACAAGTATACAAATAGCATGCAAGAAGACTGCCACAAATATGGGGGATGATGCAAAGTTCACTAGAGCTGCAAGCCCATATGCCTGCAAAACAAAAGGTACGATTTATATTGATGAGAAAGATGATGTATCTTCAAGAAAAAGAGAAGTATGGAAAAAGATAATATTGAGTTATATGGTTTCAGCCAAATATATATACAAGATTTATGACGAACTAAAATAAGGAACTAACTATAAAAGGAAAACATAAATACTACAATCTTTGACTTTCTCTCAATAAACCTAAATATTGTAATCTTTGACTCAATCACATCCCTAAGTTCTAGAGACAACGATATCCAGATTCCCAACCCCAATTATATTATATAAATCAGGAAATAATAAAATGCAATAAATTCACATCTTTCAACACTCTCCCTCAAGCCAGTGAATATAAATCTTTTATTCCTAGCTTGCCAATAATTTCTTGAAAGGTACCACTATCGAGTGCCTTTGTTAACACATCTGCTAATTGACTGCTGGTGGAAACATATGGAGTACAAATCAGCCCGCTTTCCAATTTTTCCTTGATGAAATGCCTATCTACCTCAATGTGTTTTGTTTGGTCGTGTTGCATCAGATTATGTGCAACGTTGATGGCTGCCTTATTGTTGCAAAGGTCATCTAGTATGACCTTTAACCACAACAATTCACATATTCCTTGAGCCATTCTCTAAACTCAACTTCTGCACTTGATCGGGCTGCAAAGTTCTGTTTCTTGGTTCACCATGTTATCAAATTTCCTTCGAGAAAGGTGCAATAGCCTGTAGTACACCTCCGATCAACAGGAGACTTGCAAAATCTGCATCGGTGTAGGCTTTGAGAGACAGTTCAGAGAGTTCAGAGTTACTATTAAACATTAATCCTCTTCCAAGATAAGCTTTTAAGTATCAAAGCACCCTGTAAACAGCTTAAAGATAAACCTCCTTGGAAGCATGCATGAATTGACTAACAACACTTACAGAGTAGGCTATGTCTGGCCACATATGAGAAAGGTAGATAAGCTTTCCGACTAATCTCTGATTTCTCTGTCTACAATTCGATCTTCAACAACTTCTCCAAGTCTATGGTTCTGCTTAATGGGTGCTGTCATTGGTCTGCTAGATAACATTCCCGTTTCCTTCAAGGGATCAGTGATGTTCTTTTGTTGGGAAATAAATATTCCTTGTCTAAAGTGTGCTACTTTATTCCCAAGGCAATACTTCAATCTTCTGAAATCTTTTGTCTCTAATTCCTTGACCAAGCATTGCTTTAGAGCTTGTTTTCTTTTTCATCACTTCCCATCACAATTATGTCATCCACATAAACTGTTAAAACTGTAACTCCCCCGAGGCCGAATGCTTAATGAAAAGGGTGTGATCTCCCTGACTCGTACCCGATAGCTAGCATTACCACTGTAAATCTTTCAAACCAAGCACAAGGAGACTATTATAAGCCATATAATGCCTTTCTTGATCGGCATACTTTACTTCCTTCAACCTCTTCAGATCCTTGTGGGATGCTCATATAGATTTCTTCCTCAAAACATCACCATGAAGGCATGCATTCTTCACATCAGATTGTTGTAATTCCCAATTAAAACTGGCAGCTAGTGACAACAATATTCTTAGGGTGTTCATTTTTGCAACCAGTGCAAATGTTTCTTGATAATCAATCCCGTAAGTCTAAGTGTATCCCTTAGCAGTTAATGTTGCTTTGCGGCGCTCTAGTGATCCATCCGCTTTAAACTTCAAAGAGAAAACCTATTTACACCATATTGCTTTCTTTCTTTCTTTCTAACACATTGACTAGTTCCAATGTCATTCTTTTCCTGTGCATCCATTTCAATCCACATAGCTTTCCTCCACTCCCCTTTGGATTATGCATCAGATAAAGTGTTTGGAATTGACATTTCATTTAGACTTGTGAGAAAGCACTTGTGGGCCGGTGAAAAGTTTTTGAAGGTTACAAAATGGGATAACAGATATAGTAGTGTTTGGTACACTCTCTGGTTCCTTTTCTCACAGCTATGGGTATGTCAAGGTCTATAATATGAGTCTCAGGAAATTGGTGATTAGTGGTTGGTATGGGGTTAAATACTGTTACCTCATTCTCAAAGCTTGGATCGGTGGTTTGAGCTTGCTTTAGAGCCGAAGGTGGAGCTTTCTTTCTCGAATACACCTGTTCAAGTATGAAATGATCAAAAATTCTGTTATCCCTTATTAGAGATTTGTGCGAACCAGAAGCATATGGAATAGGTGATTTAGACTTGGATGAAATCAGGGACTCAAGTTCAAATGAAGCATGGACTCATAATCAGAATTTGTGATTTGAGTTGATGACTTGGATGATGTGGAAGAAGGTAACTCAAGTAACAAAAATTCCTTATCTTCCATGGTAGATTCTCCCCCTAAAGATTAGGTGTAACGAAATATGGTTTTGCTTCCACAAAGGTGATATCGGCTGAGACATATAGTTTTCTGGCGGGTGGATGGAAGCATTTGTAACCCTTATGAGTGGATGAGTATCCGACACACACTTAATGGCTCGAGGAACCAATTTTCCCCAATTATGGTTATGGACATAGACAAACCAATTACACCCAAATACCCGAGAAGTGAGGTTACTAGTGACTCTAATGTTGGGATAAAACTTGGATAGGACTTCCATTGGACTTTTTGAATCTAAGACTCCTGAGAGAATTCTGTTTATGATGTGAGCAAATGTAAGTACTACTTTCCCCCAGTATTGTTTGGTATATTGTGATAAAATAATAATGCTCATGTACTATCTAGAAAGTGGTGATTTTTCCTTTTAGCTACAACATTTTGTTGTGGGGCACTGTTATACAATAATTCATGGATGTTCCCTTCCTTTAGAAAGTAGGGAGACCAGACTTGGTTAAAATAGTCCCAAACATTATTGGTCCTAACCCTTTTAATTTTTAAACCAAATTGGTTTTGACCATCATACGAAAATTGAGAAGAACATAGCTTACATCATTTTTTTTAGCAGGAATATCCAAGTCACCCTAGTGCAATCATCTATGAAAGAAACATACCACCAAGAGTTTGAAATATTTGGAACTATTGAGAGTCCCCATATATCACAGTAAATTAAATAGAAAGGAGAAGAACTTTTTCTACAACCAATAGGGAAAGAAACCCAACTGTATTTGGTATACTCACAAATATCATAATAAAATTGTTTAATATCCAATCCATTAAACAAAGAAGGAAACAAACTTTTTTAAAATTATAAATGATGGATGTTAAAGGCAAAATGGTGTGACCAGATGGCATCTTTATTGGAAGAAGAAACAAATGACATGGATAAATTTATCTTGATCATATTCAGTTGATACAAGGAAGTAAAGCCCATCCTTTTGCTTAGCAAGCCCAATTCTCCTCCCCGAACCCTAATCCTGAAATTTACAGTAAGAAAGATAAAACGTAACATGACACTATAAATCTCTTATAAGTTTTTGAATAGACACAAGGTTAGTGGACAATTTTGGAACATGTAAAACATTTTTAAGGACCACACTCGGGGAAATATGGGTATAGGTTATAAACTGTTTTGAGGTGTGGGTGATATGGTATAGGACTCCTGAGTCTAGAATTCATGAATCCACAAGCACTTCATCAAAAACATTTAATCCTAGAGAACACGGAGATTTA
Source organism: Dillenia suffruticosa (assembly GCA_033439265.1). Taxonomy (NCBI): domain Eukaryota; kingdom Viridiplantae; phylum Streptophyta; class Magnoliopsida; order Dilleniales; family Dilleniaceae; genus Dillenia; species Dillenia suffruticosa. The sequence continues at coordinate 12,061,296 of JAVTVX010000011.1, read as the reverse complement.
CCTGAAAGGGCTAAAGAACAAGAACCAAATGAAGGCCTCTCAATGACCCCAATAGGCTCCTCAACTTCTCTATCTCTTCGTTGTTAAATCCCCCATGTGCTTGTTTTTTATCCTGTGTTGCCTGTGAAACCATATGGGCCTAACTTTGTTGTCATTGCTATAGTCCTCCTTTATTTCCCCATTCACAACTGGCTGGTTTCCCATGCAATTTCCAGCAACAATCTTTCGTGACCCGCTTTTTCATGTTCAATATTTAGTGGCTATTCTAAGGTGAGCTGCAAGTGTAGAGACTTCAGTTGATTGGGGTTAAAGCATAACTCCCCTTCGACTCTCTTCAGCCCAAACCAGGGATGGGACCTTTGTCCTTCCTAGAATTTGACTCCGAGCTTGATCAAATTCGGGGTTTAAACCTGCAAGGAAATCACTCGGTAATAATCAAGTTGCTGCCACCGGTTTTGCACAAAATTAGCACATTCAGTCATGGTTTTACTCCCATGTTTGTTTGCTCCTGTCTTGGTCTTAATTTTGTATATCCGCGCAGCATCATGGATTTTGAAATAATCATGTGTGGCTGATGGTAAGAACAAGCATGTGTCGCTGATTTCAGGTGTCATGGAGTTCCACAGCCAAGACAGAATCATCAAGTCTTCCTTGTCCCATGCTTTGAAACCTACTTCCCCTTATTTTGGTCCACTCCCCAGCAGGTAGTTCAAGTTTCCCTCCCCTTTCAGAAAAGTTCAAACCAACTATGATCACTTCAAATAATTTTTACCATTGAGTCGATATGCCGATTGGATGTCCTGGACTGGAAAATGTCATTTATGACATTCTTCAAGAGCTGGTTATAAGGATCAAGGCAAAAATAAAGGGAATAAAAGGAAATGATGGCAATGAAGGCCAATGAAAAAATAAAAGTTGATGGCGATTAAGGCCAAAAAACCAATAGAGGCAATGAAGGACAAAAAAATGGAGATGACAATGAAGGCCAACAAGAAAAATGGAAATGGCAATGAAGACCGATGAACCGAAGACTCGGAGATTGATCTCAAGGTCTTATGACTCTAATACCATGTGAAAAAGACAATATTGAGAGGCTTTTTATATCTTCACCACAGATGTTACATGGTTTCAGTCAAATATATATGCAACAGTTATCAAGAACTAAAATAAGGAACTACATATAAAACGAAACCTAAATATTATAATTTTTGACTTTCCCTCAAAAAACCTAAATATTGTAAGTTTTTACTTTCTCTCGATAAACCTAAATATCATAATCTTTGACTCAATCAGATCCCTAGAGACAACATTTACAGATTTTGAACCCACCCCAATTATAATACATAAATCAGGAAAGAATAAAATACAATAAATCGGCATCTTTCAACAGTACCAACAATTGTCAAAAAAGAAAAAAGAAAAAAAGGAAGAACTAAAGGCACGACGGTATAGAAAACCAAGTACATCCATAACAAGACCAAACCAAACCCTGAAAAGGAATTAGAAAACAAACCCAAACAAACAATCTGCAAAACAAATGAAAGATATTTCTTAGTCCCATCACAAATTGAACAAATGCTAACCACCTAGAGGAGTGACAATTGGCAGCAATGGTACTCTTACACTCAACACTCTTTCAGTATTCAGTTTGATTGGAAACCATATTCTATCGTCTTTCTTGAAAATGAGTGTCGTTTCAATCTCTGAGACAAAGCATCGAACCCATCAAAGCCACTAAAAAGAGAGAGAGAGAGAGAGAGAGAGAGAGCTAACCGGAGTCGTCGCCGGGTGTGGCGGTGGGATCGTAGTCGGCGGTGGGATCGTAATCGGAGATGAGAGAGAGAGAGAGAAAGAGGCGAACACCCTAGAGGTCTGATCGTCTCATCGGGATGAAGAGAGAGAAGGAGATGGTCTTATCGTCGGAGAAGAGAGAGATTGTCGCTCTGATCATCCTTTGAGGAGAGAGAGAGAGAGAGAGAGTTTTATTTTAGATTCTGCGGTGAGGCCCGGCCCTACACAAAACTCAATAACGAAGCACGTCCCGTCGAGGGAACAGCCATTTGAGGGGCCCCAAAAAGAAGCTTTATCCACCCGCGCTTTATCAATCTAGCAAGAAAAATATTAGTATCCTAAATTAAAAATTAAGATTCAAATTTTGATAATGATAAAAATAATATTAGGAAAATTTCTTCCCGATTAGAACCCTACAATAGTTCAATCGAAATTAATCGAAATAAAATTTCATATACACGATGATAAACTAAATCCAAAAGAAAAATAAATTGAGCTTTATCTTAAAGTGCTCCTGATAACGACCGACCGATTGAGAGAGAGAGATCCCCCATCAAACAACCTAAAAGGTTAATAAAGAATAAAAAATGAAACAAGAGGCGGGCCCGGGGTGAGTTCAGACCTCATCTCATCCTCACGAGCAGTCCATGTCAACATCTACGCACGCTATTCGAGCAATTCTAGTTTTTACAAACTTTTCAAACCCCAAACTCGCCGCCCTCTCGATCTCAATAAATACACCTGCTTCTACAGTCATGCTCAATTAGCGCAGTCAATTAATAAAAATGGTAAAATTGGCATGAAAACCCTTCCCTCCTCGTACACTTGTTGGGTAAAAATAAATAAATAAATAAATAAATAAACTATATGTACGATTTCTAAAATTTGTCTCATTTTCACAAATTAGTTCTTATATTTAAGAATGCTATGTTATGGTCCTCAAAATTCTAAAAGTGTAACGAGTTGATTTTTTCATCAATGACGGTAACAGTGTGATCATTAATTAATGACGTAGTATGACGTGACAATATACATGGTTATACGGACGCTGATTTGTCATTGACGGACAGCACATTCAATACATCGTTAAGTCATGTCAACAAAATGTTGACGTGGCAATGCCACTCTATCAATTTGCTGACGTAGCTCTTCTACATCAACACAAAGGGGGCATTATAGTCAATTCGCAGTGCAATGTAACAATAGGTTTTTTTTGTTTCGTATTCTCAAAAGGAGACATTTCGCCTTCTTTAGTCTATTGAAGAGAGATAGAGAGAGACACACACACAGAAAGAGAAAGCTTGGAAGAGAGAGAGATTGTAGTGTCGAAACAAAAGAAAGTGTTGCATTAAAGGAGACATTGGTAGATTGTGTGGTCCCGAACGTGTAGTTTTCAACCATTAGACAGTGAGACGAGGCCAAAGAAGTCCTTTAAGATATGTAATCTAACGTTTGGAGTTATTTCTTTTTAATTTTTATTTCTTTTTTTTACATTTAGGTTTTTCACAAATGGGTCCTATGAATGAGGGTCGTTAAGCCGTTAGTTTGAAATTAGGGCTTGAAATTACTCCTTGAAATTAGGATTTTAAAACAGTCTTTTAAATTAGGGATTTGAATTAGTGTTTAAGAAATTAATTGATTGGGCTTTAGTAATATGAGACTTAATTTGAAATTTTGATTATTGAATTGGGTTTGAAAATTAAGGTTTCAATTTCAAATATAGGACTTCAATTTTAGGGGTTGTAATTATTAATTCACCAATTATTAATTTACCAATTGTATTATTTATGTTTCAAATATGTTTTGACTATCACTAAATTATGTTCTCATTCACAATTAATTTACCAATCATATTGTTCATGTTTCAATTATTGTTAATGTTTCAATTGTATTGTTATTCATTGATATATTCTCACGGTGTGAAAATATTATGAATCTACTTCTCTCATACCACAAATTCCTTCAATATGTTAATCTATTTGTAATACTGTATACTTAGGGCTGAAATATTGGTTCACTGTGACTTAAATTAGGGTTTTAATACTTTATACATTTCCATTTCATTGTTAGATATAGATTCCATAAAATTTACTGCTGTATTTCATCACGGGGGTAAATTTGTGAGACCTAAAAAATATGAAGGTAGAGACTTAATCTATTTTGATAATTGTGATATAGATAAGATGTTTCTGGTTGAATTGAAAAGTACGGTAGTAGAATTAGATTATAAAAATTTTGTAAGGGCATTGGTAAAAATTGATGGAGATGAGTTCTGTGAATTATTTAGTGATGTTGATTTGTTTAAATATTTAGATGAAAGATTAAAAACAAATAAAGAAGTTCATTTCTATATAGAGAACATGATAGATAAGGTTAATTTTGTTCATGAAAGTATTCGTAGGGAGAAGGTAAAAGCGATGCAGGGTAGCCCAACACAGAGATATGATTTTGAGGATTTAGTTTCTGGCTATGATTCTGAAAATAGTGCCTTAGGTTTCAAATTTGAAGATAGTGATTGTGATGATGAAGGGGCAGACCTTTTTGATAGTGATAGGGAACCTACTGCCATGCGCTTGGATGAGTCTGAAGATGAGGGCGGTCCTATAGATTTTAATGATTAGAATGATTCCTCTATAGAAGATGAAGAAAATTTAAATAACACTATTTCTGACATTGATAGCAATGATGATGGGATGCATCCAAAAAAAGATAGGATAAATTATGAGGAGTTCAAATAGGATTACAATCCTAAAAACATAGAATTGAGGAAGGGCCAAATATTTGAGAGTTTGGACTTTTTTAAACAAGTGTTGAGAGATTACGCTATTTACAATGGGAAGAACCTGAGACATAAAAAATAACAACTCCAGAGTTATGATAGGGTGTGTTGAGCGTTGTGACTGATTAGTATATACAAAGAAATTATGTGATTATGAGAAGACAGCCATGTTGGTCAGATATAAGCCTACACATACATGTGTAAGGCTATGGAAGAACAAACATGTAACAACTACTTGGTTGGCCAAAAAATGGGTAAAGAAGGTTAAAGATGATCCAAACATCAAAGTAAATATGTTGCAGAGAAAAGTTAAGGATAAATTTGGGTTAGATTGTACAAAAACGAAAGCATGGAGAGCCAAAAAAAAGGGCCAAAGAACTAACAGAAGGACAGGATAGGGAGCAATTTTTCCTCTTAAGGTAGTATTTTGAAGAAATTTTGAGAACGAATAAGAGGTGCACTTGTAAGATTGAGAGTTCAATTGTACCTGGTGGAAAGCATCCTTTGAGAGACTGTACCCAAATACTACAATTTTTAGAAGATTGTATATTTGTCTCAAGCCATGTAAGAGAGTTTTCTTGATAGCTTGTAGGTCTTTCATAGGTTTAGATGACTATTTCTTGAAGACAGCATTTGGAGGGCAATTATTGGTTGCAATTGGTAGAGATCCTAATGATAGAATTTTCCCTTTGGTTTTTGCCCTCTTTGAGCTACAAGAGACTGATTCATGGAGGTGGTTTTTGGAACATTTGCTAACAGACATTGGAGAGGACAGAAAGTGGACTTTCATTTCTAATCAACAAAAGGTATTGTTCCGGTTCCCCTGTTTTGTTGCATATGCAGAAATTGTAATTTGTTGCACACTGAACATAGGTTATGTGTCTTGTAGTGATTGATAAATACAATTTTAGCATTGTCCCCCCATTCTGAGCATAGGTTATGTGTTAGAGACATGTACGACAATTTTCACTAGTAGTTCCTAGACTTGAAATTGAAAAACATGTTTTATGCTGCTGCAAGGGCAACTTATGAGGCTGAATTTTTGAGAGCCATAACAGAAATCCAAAAACTGACCCAAGAGCGTATGCTTGGTTAATGGAGAAGGGGAGGAAAACATGGACAAGGTTAGTCTTTTCTGCATATAGTAAATGTGACACATTGGTGAATAATTTATGTAAACCCTTTAATGCAAAAATATTGGATGCAAGAAAGTTGCATGTCATTAGTTTATTGGAGTTTATCAGAACCGATTTGATGGCCAAGTTTAGTGAAAATAAGATTAGGATTTCATCTTTTAAAGGTAAAATCTGTCCTGTCATTCAAAGAAAGCTTGAGAGTTTGAAGAAAAAGAGCAGACATTAGTTTCCTTTATTGTATGGGGGTGGAATTTATGAAATTTCAAGTTTTAGGAACAAATTTATTATAAATTTGGATCATAGATGTGGTATTCTATGTCCTTATACAATTAGCTGTATTTTTGCATTGAAAGATAAGGCTGAGAAATATGTGTCCAATTGCTATTCTCCCTCTATCTATACTGAATGTTATGGCCTCATTATCTATCTTTGTAATGGTTCCAATGTATTGGACAAAAATGATATCCCAATATTGTTACCTCCAATTTACAAAAGGAAATTTGGGCGTCCATCAAAGAAAAGGCGCAAGGAGACCACTGAAGTTCCAACAAAAGATTCCCATTGTCTATCAAGAGTTCGTTCAAAAACCAAGTGTACCATTTGCAAGGGAGTTGGACATAACAATAGATCATATAAGAAAAAGGTTATTCTTTAATCTATTATTATTATTATTATTCTATCCTCAATGCTAAAATTGTGATGGTTCAAATTAGTTTTTTTTTGACTCATCTCTTCATTTATTGTAGGGTCAAATCAGTTCATCTCAAACTTTCCACCATCAATCCCATGAGGTCAGTCAAACAACTCTTCAAGTTTCACAAAATGGGTCACAAGTGGTTAACCAGACACCTCCTACAAGATTGTAATGGTTCTAAGCAGTTGTATGAGATTGCAATGCAAGCTTGCTTTTTGAATTTGTAAAATATAAATGTTGTGTAACCAGAAGAGCTGAGAACTTAAATTGTATGAGATTGTATGTTGTCTGAGTGTTGTCTGAGATTGTTAGGTTTTTGACAAGAACTGCATTTGTAATCCAACACCTTTTGCACTGAGAATGTTCTGAATTGTGATGTTGAGACACTATGGTACAACATATTGTTCAGCCTGTATTGTGAATGTTCTGAATGTAATTCAGAATGTTCTGAATTGTAATCCAACACCTTTTGAATTGAAATTGTGATTGTATCAGCCTATATTGTTGTTCTACATTTTAAATTGTGATATTGTTCTGCATTTTAAATGAAGGTTCTGCATTTCCATTCACAACGTTTTTTACCTCTTTTTGCTTTTCTTTTTAAATTAGTATGTGATATTTTTGTACCACATTTCCATTCATTTTTAAACATTACAGGATATTATTCAGTTGTTTGGTATAGAATGGTTCCAAGCATTTTTTTTTTCCTTTTGGACTGAAATCCAACAAGTAACATATTTTTCAATTGCATTGCTTCATTCATTTATTTTCAGTTGAACAGTAATTTACACTTTTCCAAGCAAAAACAAAACAAAGTCTCCACTCCTTTCGTTTTTAATCATGAGATCAAATTTGAAAATTACAATAGTTAATTTTCATGTTAAATTTGAAAACAAAGTCTCCGCTCCTCCTTCAGCCTCTCAATCATGCTTCTTGCTGTTGTCATTCTCATGTTAAAATCAGCTACCACAAAATTGTTTCTTGTCTTTTCCTCCTCAATTTTGTTTCTCAGTCCTAGGATGACCTCAATTGCTTAATCAGACAATGGTGGATTATACCATTAGAAAAAATCACAAGCATTCCCATCCTATATTAAAAATAAAGAGATGAGATGGTGTTACAAAAATGAAAAATATTGCCCTTACATCAAATTTTGATATTATGTTTGGAAAAAAAAAATTCTCAACTTACCCAAAAGTTAGGACAATTATAGAACCTCTGTTAAGGATTTTGAGAGCTCCATGAAGTCACTAAGATGGCATCAAGATCATATCTACACTTCAACAAGATATCTTCCATTTCAAAACCCAGAAATTTTAAAGAGAGAGAGAGAGTGTAAGAGTAGTCTTCACACCTTAAACCACATTGAGAGTACGAGAGAGATGTAAATTAAGAGAAATCACATAGACTGTATCCTCACACTTCCATCTTTTTTTTTGTTACACAGAAATTCGAACTTGTAATCACCAGATTAGGAGATGGGGTGGTGACCACTAAGTTGTCCTCTTAGGGACTCACACTTCCATATCTATCTCTCTCTCTCTCTCTCTCTCTCAAGTCGAACAAATACCTTCTAACGAGTAGAAATAAGAAATCCAAAAGGTAAAGCTGCACACTGCCGCTGCGGATTGACGATAATGCCCCTTATGCTGATGTGGAAGAGTCACGTCAACAAAATGACAGTGGCATTGCCACGTCGACAAAATGTCGACGTGGCTTAACGAGGTGTTGAATGTGCTGACCTATCAGCGACACATCAGAGTCCGTACAGCCACGTATATTGTCACGTCATCAGTTAAAGGCTAGATTGTCGTCGTCATTGACGGAACAACCAACTCGTTATATTTTTTGAAATTTGAGTACCACAAGATAGTATTCTTAATTATTGGAACTAATTTATGAAAATGGTGCAAACTTTAAAGACTGATCATGTAATTTACTCAGAAAAAATACCTAATATCTTTGTTTATTAACTATTGATTTGATTTGAAGAAAAAATTACAATTTTTTCAATTTTCCTAGTTTTTAAATTACCCATAATGTTCCGGTGGATACTTAAAATTTTAGGGATTAGCCTAGACTGTTAATTTTGGAATCAAAGAACTCTAAATTTTAGGGATGGGACTGAATCAAAGTACCATAAATTTTAGGGATGAAACTATCGATTTAGGAAGCAAAATGGTTAAGACCAAGAGTAGAGAAAATAGTAACCGCAGTTCGATTTATTTATGAATAAACATTTTGTCAACTCTATTTAAAGAAATAAAATAAAATTATAATTATCATATAAAGAGTTTGTAATATAAAATAAAATATAATGAATAAAAAAATCCATTTAACCCACTGTACTTATATTGTATTTTTAATTATAAAAGGGAGAGATAGATTTGAATGAGTTGAATGATATATGTTCTTATCAAATTGTGTCGGTCAACATGTATCAATGTTATATCAAGCAATAGGGTTAAATTCACCAAAATTCTATAAGTTGAATGATGGGATACTAAACTTTATTAATCAAGATATCAAGTTCAAGTTTTAAAAATGAAAAAATAAATACAAAAAAATCGACCCCTAAATTAAACTCCATAACAATTCAAACCGAATTAATCTGATTTTTGAATATCGATAATCAAATAAAAAAAGTTTTAAATTCATTCAGATACTCATAGAAAATTACACTAATGTATTAGATATCTTTTCCTAAAAAGATTATAAGATTAATATATGTATTATCATGCGCAAGCCATGCTGGGTTTTGGTCGTATCTATTTCAACTAATTATTTTGAAAGATGATAAAAAGTCGTCATCCCTTTGATCAACGTACCAAAACTGACACTTTTAGTTGTAGCAAACGCAAATCATGGGATTTGAGGCTCAATAGACAAGGAAGCATAAACAAAGCCAGTGACGTAGAAGCATAGTGGCAAACTGCATTCGTACACTACTCCATTCAAAGTTAGACCATATTCTCTACATTTAAAATTGGAATTTTACAAGGGTTCAATGAAGTAAAAATGCAAATTTTTTCAGGTCTAACACAACAATTAAAATAGATAGACATGGGGGTTGAGACAAAAACCTCAGGAAACCAACTCTTTTTTTTACCCTTTTTCCTATATTTGTTTTTTCAATGGTATGAAGTACTTATCTACCGAATGGAACCATCGGCAATGGACTTAACCGTGCAAACACCAGCGGATGTGGTGAAAGGAACATCTTTGTAGCGAGCACCCAATTCAGCATCCGTGTGCAGATCCACCTGTACTGTTTCCCAAACTTTCTTCTTAGGGTTTAGAACGTCATCTGGAACACCTTCGTAGCCGGGGAATTTGACCCTCTCTCCAACAGGAGCAGATTTGGGAGGATCTACCAATTCAACCTGGAATATGCACCGATAATTTTTTGTGAAGTCAGAAACCTAGCTTTTCAAATGTTTATTTATCGCAGAACTTGTTCAGGTCAAGTATTACATTATACTTGTCAAAAATTTAGGCACATGCTAGAAAGCCGGCCAATTGAAAACTAAACATTAATGGCAGCTGTTTTAAATTTCCTGGATTAATTTTCTGTTTCGATTCCTTTCCTCTTTTCTTCACATTTTGGCAGTAGAGGCACAAATTTATATGATAAACTGTCATTGTTTAATGCAGTGAGATATTCATCTGTTTTTAGACGGCTATACAAACATTTTATTCCAAATTAAATGTCCAAAAGCAGCTTATCAGTTAGCCAAGTCTCGCTATGTGAATGAGGGGACAAACTGTGGACATCTTAAAACTTAACCGGTGAGAGATGAATCCCATCTAGATTCATATAATGAACTTAAAAACTTCACATATGCTGTGATATCTGCAATCGCAACATATGCTGGGATTGGAATCCAAGGAATCAAATTGGCACATTAAGAAGTCCTAGCTTCTTTATAATTTTCTCATTATATCGACTAAAGATGTGACTGCAAGTGCTCAACAATGCCCAATTTTGGAAAGAATAATCATGAATATCACCATTCCAGTGAAGTGGTCAGTAAATTGAGCAATGCATATGGTCATGTGTCAAGCAGTCATACCTTGGTATGATCACTGTCGGAGGCAGCAAGCACCATAGCCTGAGATTTAATACCTCTCATATTTGCTGGCTTCAGGTTGCAGAGAACACAAACCTTCCGATTCTGTCAGGAAAATGAACAGAATTTAATGTGAAAACACAGCTAATTAAGCCTTTTTTTAGTGTACAAGGCATCTCAATAAAACAAAGCAAATTGAGCCTTTTTTTTTGTGTACAAGGCATCTCAATGAAATGATGTGATAAACACATGACAAACCTGCATCTCTTCAAGAGGTATATATTTGACAAGACCACTGACAACTGTTCTAGGCACTCCTTCACCAATATCGATCTCTTCCACATAAAGAGAATCAGCATCAGGATGCTTTTGAACTTTGGTGATAAGGCCAACTCGGATATCGAGTCTGCTAATGTTGATTTCTGCTTCAACACTGGACTTAGTTTTGCCTTCAGATTTAGGTTTCCCTTCAGATTTTTTTTGCCCTTGTTTCTTTCCATTTTGTTCTGCACATGACAAAGCCACTGTACAGGTAAGCAATCTCTCAAACTACTCATCAAGATCTCGTTACATTAACCATGAAGGAACAATAAAAAATTATGCCTAAATAACAGCATCAAACAAAGCATCCAATGCTGACAACAGAAAACAGAACAGAGAACAGATGAGGTAGTTGAATGCATCTCAGGAGGCCACAGGCTTGACAGCAGAACACATGAAGGTGAAAAAGCTGTGACTCAATGCAGATCACATCCAGCAAAGGTACATGCTAGAGAATGAAGGAGGCCATGGCATGATAAAACTGCAGCACCTCCAGATGTCACACTTATTAACAAATTTTCATTCTTTCCAATCATCAATCAATTTCCTATAACAACAACAACAACAACCTGAGCCTTCATCCCAATAATTGGGTAATTAGTATATTATTTTGCTATAAGAACTAAACTTTAAATTTGCAAGGGCCAGTACCTACAGTGTAAAGTAGAAATACTGAATTATTTTTACTAAATAAAATAATCCACAGCACTCAGAGTGCACGTTAGAGAAACTAAAGTAATTTAGACATATCCAAATCACCTGGTAGTTCTGATCATATTGTAAAATAAAATTAACTGCCATATATCATCCTTAGCATGGCAATCCAACAGTTGTATCAACCGATGTACTAATAAATTCCAATTTCAACATATTGTCTCCAGACTCACTTTTTTATCCAATCCAACAAAAGGATCACAGACAACCAGAAATTTTAGGATGCTTAAAATTTGTGATGAACATTAAAATTTAAAACTCAGATGCCTACCTTATTTTATAAAAAAAAAAAAACCAAAACAAAACAAAACACACACACACACACACAGCAACAACAACAACAACAAAATCATACCAGATAACAGTATAATAAACCAGAAATTCAACTGGTTTACATTAGAAGTGGCCTTGCATTATGTAATTAAAGATAATAGATGATATAACGTCACCTGTAACTTTTGTGTTCTTCAGTTGATCAGCAAGCTTCTTTGCTTCAGCTTCTGCCTTCTCTTTTCTATCAGCTTGACTTCCAGCATACTTTTGACGATAGGTTTCCACTTTATCATCCTTCTGTATATTGAACAATCATCATGAACCAAGAAGATAGTTAATGCACATGCAGATATCAACAAAAACAGAAGAACATGTATAGAACAAATTTTGCGTGACTGAACAAGAAATATACCAATTCATTGAATAAAGGTTCTGGTACACCAATTTTGTGACCTGCAGGAAGATATTCCCAAGGTTTAGTTGCCCGCACAACATCACCTTTTTCATCACAAAGTGATACTTCAGTAGGCATGTTAAGCTGCTTAAGTACCTAAAAAGTCAAAAAGGAAATGCTCCAGTAATTAAGCTCCCTATTGAAAAAAGGTACAGAAAACAACAAAGGCCAAATGATTTACCCGAAGAGAGAAGGATGGCATAAAAGGTTCAAGCAGGCAAGCAAGAAGATATACTAGCCCAGCCGAAGTTCTCATGACAATTGAACACAAAAGCTGGTCTTCCTTATACAGCTTCCAAAATTGGCTTTCCTATATAACAACAATTTTCAACGTATTAGTGTCCAAAATATAGCAAACAATGTCTAGCAAACCAATCAAAACACAATAAACATCTGACTGGAATGCATCAAGAAGAAAACGCTTCATGGTTACCTGTAAGTATGCATTTCCTTCACTGGAAATGCTCATTGCAATCTTAAGTCCTTGCTTCAATTTAACCTTCATCAAATCACAAACAGGAGTCTTAATTCAATATGAAGCAAGATATAAAACAACCACATTCAAGATATATTACACTGGAGACATCACTTACTTTCTCCATGGCTTCGACATATTGCTCTACATATTTACCAACTTTTTCTGCTAATGTAGCAGTCAAGGGATGTGATTCCGCCCAGGGTGCATCAGGAATCACAGAGCCATACCCTGAACCTGTCGATAAGAGATGGTCAGATTGAAAAAATGCAGAGCATGGTTACCAGTAATCCAACAGGAATAAGAATACAAGCAGAACAATTATGATCCAAGCTTGTCACTTTAGCTTAGTAAAATGGTGACTAAAATGACCGAATAAACTACTATCAGAAACAATGCCCAGCTTGGACTCCTATCAAAAAGATTGCCCTCTTTAATACGATTACTGCAACAAAAAAGAGGTTATGATCATGCTGTTGCCTAGGTCAGCTTTATTAAGTGTTATTCCTCATAAAATCCACATTTTAGCATCAAATAATGGCTGCTATGCATGAATAATACACTGGTTTTGCAGTAGCTACAATTGAATAAGGCCATAAGAAGGAATATAATTGTCACTCTTAGCAGAAAGGAAATCCATATATAGGATTAAACTCACCAAGAATATTTTTTCATAAGAAAGAGAATTTCTTTTTGATAAGAAATATAAAAGAAAATTTCATACAACCAAAGAGAAGCAGAGAATCTGCACAAGGCGAGGTATTTTTAAAAGTAAATATCAAAAGCCATGCATGCAGAATATGCACACAGATTATGTGCAATCAAGGTAAATTGAGACCAGGTAATAACAGAACAATATGTCAAAATTTGGTATTGAACATATCACAAAAAAGGCAATGGTTAGCAATCATTTCCTACTACTGTTTACAGAATTTGATCACGAGATCAGACCGTCGGAGAATAAGCCCCAACTTACCTGTGGGTTTTGCAATAAAACTCAAGACACGATTTATAAAATTGCCCAAATTGTTCAGCAATTCACTGTTCAGTTTTGCTTGCAAGTCTGGCCATGTGAATAATGTGTCTGATACCTAATTTATGCAAAGCAATAATAATTAACCAACCATTAAATTGCATAAAGTAAAAAGTAGTTCCACAAATTAAACAACAGAATTGATTTGAACATGGGAATACCTCTGGCCTGTTAGTTAGCAAATAGTATCTCCATACTTCAACAGGAATGTCAGTATCTTCTGCATCAGTACCAAAAACTCCTATGCCTTTACTCTTGGAAAACTTTCCTGAAGCAATATTTTCACCAGAGAGAAATCTTCATTATAGAAGTGAAAAAATTAGATAACAAATATCAAGGAAAGGATCCATCAGCATCCATAAATAAGAATGAAAAAGGAACAAGAAGAAGATGAAAGTAGACACAGACATCAAAGCAGAAAACCAGGAAAAAAAAAAGAAAAGAAAAGAAAAGGATGGTTTAACTACCTGATTCATAGTTCAAATATTCAGTAACACTGATTGTCTTCATCAAGGTCCAGTTTTCACCCGTTCCAAGAAGTGTAGATGGAAACATCACCTGTAATTTTCACATAGTTTTAGTGAAAGCGGAAAATATAAAATTTTCTAATCATCTGAGAATCATCAAGCATAAACACCAAAAATAGACAGATCAGAAAAACCAAGAAGATTGCACAAAGCTTCAGGACCGAATAATTAGACGACTAATCAATCTTAATAGTTACGACTTACAGTATGGAAAGGAACGTTATCTTTTCCCATGAACTGGAAGAGTTCCACATTTTCAGGATTTTTCCACCACCTTTCCCACTCAGGCGTGTAGCATGCAGTGATTGAAACATAACCAATGGGTGCATCAAACCATACATAGAAAACCTACATATGACAGGTCCATCATGATCAAAAGTTAATACAAATGCCATCTAAATAATGTTTTTATTTGGAAAAGAAAATGATATGTTGATCCTATAGGTGATTTCCTTACTAACAGTTTCAGTCAGGCTGGACATAAAGGTGTTTCGATCATGAAACAAATCAATCTGCAGCAAGAGGTTAACAAAATTTTAAATAAGAGTTAAAACTTAACCTTGTCCTGAAATTTTTCAAGTGGAACTGGAACCCCCCATTTCAGATCTCTAGTAATACATCTTTGCCTTAGTCCTTCTTTGAGCCATGCATTTGTGGCTTGAATGGCATTTTGGCTCCAACCTCCAGCTACTGACATGCTGTTTATGTACTCCTCCAACCTATCCTTCAGCAGAGGAAGCTCTAGGAACAAGTGGTTTGTATCCCGAATACGCGGTGCATTCCGGCAGACCTGTTAAAAACACAAGCATAAGAACACAGTAAGAAAAATGCTAAATGAAGTCATAATCCCTTTAATCATAAGTCTGCACATTCCTCTAAACGAAATACAACCGGAAACATGTCCCTTTTTCAGCTTGAAACTAGGATGCCCATTTGTCAGAAAATACATTAATAAGATGATTGCAAAGTTGGCCCAACAAGTACCAAACGTGGAATCACTTTCATCAAATTAGCAATATGCATAATTATATTCCTTTCACGACCTTTCTAGAACAAATTCAAAAACAAAGAAGTAAACCAATGAGCCTATCCATAATGAAATTGAAAATAGATTGTTTGCACCCAGTTCTACACATTTATGAAGCTCCAAATAATGTCAAGCAATTTTTTCATGGTCAAGCATTTGGAGAACTGAAGTCCCAAAAGGCAGCATGCTTTGTCTGAATAGTGGTATCAGATAAACTTATCGGAATTCACTTTTTTCAGAAGAATTATTAATCTTATAAACGGGTGCTGTACGTGTGCAGGTAGCAGGTCTCCTCTTTGATTGGAGAGCTAGCTTTGAAAAGAGAATGGAGAAAAAGGTGGCAGATAGCTGCTTTTTTTCCCATCTGGAGATTGCAAGTAAAGGATTTCCTTTTGGTGGAGTGGGTTCATAGACTGCAATAATTTGGATGCTTCGACAACAAGATGCTTCTTGTATCTTTTTTTGGTTTTTTTCTGAATTTAAGTGATCCAGTTTAGTTTTCCCTTACTCCATATGCATTCCACAAAAAAATTAGCAAAGAAAAATAAATGGTAAAGAGGAGAAGATAATGGAAGTAAGAAATATGAATAATACCTTACATCTAGGCTCTTTTAGTTCTGTTGGATTTAAAAGCTTCCCACACCTCTCACATTGATCTCCTCGTGCAGAATCATAGAAACAGCCCGTTGTAGGGCAAGTACCTTCCACAAAACGATCAGCTAAGAATCTTTTGCATGTGTCACAATAAAGCTGTAATACAGTTGAAACCAAGCGGAATGAATTGTCAATAGATGTAAATGTTTGATCTAGTACAAGTGAAAATTTAATTGTTGAAGAAATGCAAAAGGGACATATAGCAACCATTGATTACCAGAGAAACAAGAAAAGAAAAAACAAACAAAGAAAAACATTGAGCAGAGCCACATTTGGAATCATCAGCAGCAGCCAAAAAGACAAAGACAGGATAGGAGTGGAGTGCCACATTTGCAGTTGCACATCTACAAACTATTACCCAACCAAGAAGTGAGCATTTACCTGCTGCATTGTATTTTCAGAAAGCCAATTGTTCTCCAACAGCTTTTTAAAAATTGATTGGCAAACTTCAGTCTGTTGGGGTGTTGATGTTCGTCCAAATTTATCAAAGCTTATGTTGAACCATTCATAGACTTTCCTATGAATTGCATGGTACCTGCAAAAACAGGAAAAATGAGTCTGCAATGAAGTATAAAATGCAATAAAGAGAACATTTTCTTGTTCAAAGAAGTTAGGTGACTTTATGTGTCTGAAGCTTTGATATCAATTAGCACGGCAATAAAATTTTAATTTCTAGAATGTTCACCTATGTAAAGGTGCCATTGACATTATCTTAATGGAAAAAAGGGCTACTAAGAGCTTTAATTGCTCATCATTGTTACAATCCATGAGTAACACGTGTGTCGAAATGAAAGCTTACAACCAATTTGATTGATTTTGTGTTAATTTATGCAAGCAACCCATTCCTCTAACAAATAAGAAAGATTTCAAACAAAGTCATATCTGTTGAAAGTGACGATGAAGCATTCAAGGAGGCATGAGAATGGATGCCTCCCGAGTATATTGCCCTAATCCGCCAAAACCTTAGATAGCAAATGTGTATCAAAAGTCCGAGAAAAGAAGAAGAAAAAAGGGGCCAAAATGAGCTAAAAACAAGCCCTCAAAGCTGGCCCATAATCTGTCCAGAATTGTTCTCAGAATCAGCCCAATTCAAGCCATGTTCAAGCCCACTTTGAGACAGCATTTGGTTCAGCAAAGGGAGAGCAATTATGCCAAAATTATGAGGCATATTTTAGTTAAAAAGGAGTAAGGGTTTGCAGCCCAAAAGTGTGGAGAAAAGCCCAAGAAAGCAGCCCAATTAGCTAGGGGCAGAATGGGCAGAATTTATAACGGTTAGTTTTTGGGTTTGTGTCTACCAGCTAGTTTTTGTGTCTACCGGCTAGTAGGACCTTTTAGCCTATAAATAAGACTCCTATCTTCACTTGTAAGATATCTCGGAGCTTGTCTCCTATTAGTCTTAGAATAGAGCATTAAGTCTCTAAAATTATCTTCATGTATTCTTGAGTATTGTCTCAATTCTTGTCATTTGTATTTGATACATCATCAAAAAAATATATTGAGTTCATTCTCACAAATCCAAACCCTCTTCTTTTTTGTTGTTCTTCAACCTTCAAAACAAAATACAAAACCTTCAATCCATTGCTCAAACACAAAAACCCTAGCTCAACCACCAAAGATTCCGCACTCCAAATTTCAACATGGTATTAGAGCGGGTTACATTTCCTTCCCTCACTTCCGAAAATTACCCTCAATGGGTTGCCATAATCCAAAAGCTCTTAAATATTTCAAATTCTTTGGAGCATATCCAAAAAGAGCCTCTTGAGTCCACACACCCCAAATTTGAGCAATGGAAAAAGCAAGATGATGGCATCACTCTAAAGCTCCTCACATCAATGGATGAAGCACATCAAGGCATGGGGAGGGGCTGTTCAAATGCCAAGGTCGTGTGGGATACTTTGGAAGGTCTCTACGGCAACAAACACAACTTGGGGAGAGTTTTTGAACTTCAACAACAAATCTCCAAACTTCAAAGAGGTGACAAAACTTTACCCCAAGCTTCGGTGATCTCGAACGGCTATGGACAGAATTAGAGACAATGAGACCACTAACAATGGACCTCAATATTCTTCAACAAAGAAGAAATGAAGACAAAACATTTGCCTTGCTCATTTCCCTTGGAAAGCCATTCAAAGTGGTGCGCCAAGAAATCCTAAGAAAGAAAACTCTACCATCTTATGAGGAGGTAAGAGAAATGATCCAAAGGGCTGAAACCTCTATGAGACTTGAGGAGGAAAGCCAGACTCCAATGGAAGCTTTCAGATTCAAAGCAACAATGGAGGAGCAACGCGTTGAGATCGTGTGCTCACATTGCAAAAGTATAGGCCACACCAAAGAAAGATGTTGGGATTTTCATCCAAATCTCAAGCCAAACGGAGTAAAGCCGGATCAAAAGAGGAGTGAACTGCCCTACAAAGGTATAATCTCGAAACCAAACTTAAATGCATTTAAATATGTGCATTGCTATATTAGAGTAACCCCTTGCATGTCTAGAGAAGGATACAAGTACATCATAACATTTATTGATAATCTCTCTAAGTACACTTAGGTATATATGCTTAAAGACATAGCACAAACACATAATGCATTTAGAAAGTACTGTCATCTAGTCACTAATATGTATAATGCATCGATTCAAACATTAAGGACGGATGATAGACAAATTGTATGCCCTAACTTTCAAAGTTTTTTAAATCAAAAGGGCATAACATTAGAAATCATGAACCATGAAAATCTCATTGTAAATGAGGAAGAAATACATATATGCTTGCATACTCACTACTTGAAAATGCAAATATGACTCTTGAATATTGGTGTGATGCAATTAGTACCGCCACCCACTTATACAACTGTATTTCTCAAGAATCACTTAATGACAAATCTCCATTAGAGACAATTAGAAGTAGCAAACCAAACTTCAAACATTTTAAGAAATTTGGGTGTGTTTGCTACATAAATGGAGTACGATGCATATTCTTAGGATATGGTCCAAGAAAAAATGGATATATTTGTTATAATTCTACGACTAATACGGCGTACATGTCAAAAAATATGAAATTTATCGAAAAAAATTTTATTTTGCAGAATCTGGTGAGCAAGTACCACTGAGTCTGCCTATTGAATCTCTGATTGAGAAGCAAGGGGGAGCACAGCAAATAGGTCATGTGCACATAGCTTGTAATGCTCAAATCATTGGGGGGGAGCAAAAAGTCAAGGCCAAAAAAGGAAGAAAAAGAACAAGAAAAAGAAGGCCACGGAATTTCAACCATCCGACTCTACCTTCGCAAATCACAACTCCACAGAATTCCACTCGTCGGACTTGAGGGGGAGTATTGAAAGTGACGATGAAGCATTCAAGGAGGCATAAGAATGGATGCCTCCCGAGTATACTGCCCTAATCCGCCAAAACCTTAGATAGCAAATGTGTATCAAAAGTCCGAGAAAAGAAGAAGAAAAAAGAGGCCAAAATGAGCTAAAAATAAGCCCTCAAAGCTGGCCCATAATCTGTCCAGAATTATTCTCAGAATCAGCCCAATTCAAGCCATGTTCAAGCCCACTTTGAGTTAGCATTTGGTTCAGCAAAGGGAGAGCAATTATGCCAAAATTATGAGCCATATTTTAGTTAAAAAGGAGTAAGAATTTGCAGTCCAAAAGTGTGGAGAAAAGCCCAAGAAAGCAGCCCAATCAGCTAGGAGCAGAAAGAGCAAAATTTATAACGGTTAGTTTTTGGGTTTGTGTCTACCAGCTAGTTTTTGTGTCTACCGGCTAGTAGGACCTTTTAGCCTATAAATAAGACTCCTATCTTCACTTGTAAGATAACTTGGAGTTTGTCTCGTACTAGTCTTAGAATAGAGCATTAAGTCTCTAAAATTGTCTTCATGTATTCTTGAGTATTGTCTCAATGTTGTCATTTGTATTTGATACATCATCAGAGAAATATATTGAGTTCATTTTCACATATCCAAACCCTCTTCTTTTTTGTTGTTCTTCAACCTTCAAAACAAAATACAAAACCTTCAATCCATTGCTCAAACACAAAAACTCTAGCTCAACCACCAAAGCTTCCGCACTCCAAATTTCAACAATGTCAAACACACCATAAACCAGAACAAATTTATAAGTCTATCCACAAGAAGGCACTTAAGAAAATACTGCTCCTTTCATCCATTGAAGATGCTGCAAACAATTAAAAACTGAGTATGATTTATTGGAATAAGAAAGAAATGGGGATGCACTAAATGTATACGGTTATTAATTCCAACCAATTACATATATTCCAGAAACTGCTGCAAGATCAAGTATGGAACAAACATATATGCACTGACATGTGTGTCTGATTCCGAACATATAGAAATGTGCTTTGCATTATAGTCCATAGTAATTGAAAAGAGCACAAGCATAATTTCACATTGCCAGCATGAAACATTCTCTCAAAATCATAAGTTGAGTTCACCACTTGGTATTTTTTTCAGGCATTCATGTATAGACTATTAACATTCTGGATTTGTCGCCAAGCATGTTAAGCCATAAATTCTACAAGGGCTATGCATCAGAGATGTCACTATCACAAAATACACCTAATCCCTCCATGCAACATTTAGGATCCATGATATACCAGCAAACAGGATCATACATCAAGAAGGGAACCTCACAGAAGGAAACCCTACAGGCTCAAAACCTCTTAAATGAATTTTCCAAGGCCCAAATGTCAATTCTGCTTCGGGGGAAGCAAACTTAACTAAATCACTTGGTAGCATAGGCGAAATATATAAATATATGAATAAATAAAGACATACTAACAAAGAAACAGTAAACAAATTATTAAGCATAACATACCAAAGTAGACAAGCAACTTAATGACTACAAGCAGCTACACTCAGTTCTAGATTTCTCTTCCTACTACTTGTCTAATTCATATGCCATCCACCCATGAATCCAAAATTGTTCTATACATAATCTTTAATATAGTGGGCATATGTGAAAGAGGATAAATTTCTACGGGCCCATCAAATATGCAATCCAAATTTTGATTTAACCAATTAAATTCCTTTCCACTAACCACAAATGATCAAATCTTTCATTAAAATCTATAACTTGATCAAAGATAAAGTGTGCATCAAAGAATTACTTGTCGCAAATCTCTTGAGGAGTGCAATTCTCTTCCATGGCTTTAGTCTCCGTAGCCGTCCCGTACTCATCAGTTCCGCATATATAAATCGCATTGTAACCTCGAAGACGGCAGTACCGGGCGAACACATCCGCACTCAAAACACCTGCAAAAATCAATTTTAGAGAGAGAAACGAGAGTTTTCTATAGAAAGAGAATCAAAGAGAGAATTACAGCCAATGATGTTGCCGAGATGAGGGACGTTGTTAACATATGGCAAAGCACTTGTAATCAGGATATTTCGCTTCCCCGGAATCGGCAATTTTATCGAATACTGATCTCCCATAGCCGCAAAATTCTAAGGTTTTTTACTGATTGAATTTGAGATTTTGCTTCCGTAAGACTTTGGGAACAGACTGAAGCTAAGACGAGAGAGAGAACAAAATGCTCAACTAAGACTATAGACGTGTAGACCGAGAAAGTGGGGGTTATGCAAATGGAAGCCTAGGGTATATGATGAGCGAAAGGACGTAAATGGGCTTAGAATCCGGTCCAAATTACGAGAATAGCAGATCAGGACATATGTCGCAATCCAACGTTCGAGTGCTCCGTTCGATCAGCCGCCCTCTTCATTTTTCTTCCCCGCTTTTTTTTTTTTTTAATTATTATTATTATTTCCTTGAAATTTCAGTTTCGCTCAGATGACGTCTGGTACCCTTTTCATAATGATTGGAGTAGAGTTGTGCAATGAAGGTTGTAATGATAGGAGAGAGAAAGATCGAGAATAGTATCCTTATTTGAAGCTAGCTTTTTATTGTGTTAGTTTTAAATGTCATTTGATTTATGTTCCAATTTTATTTTAAAGCCTTGTGAACTATAAGGAGATATCGATTTTCCTTTTTAAGTTCCATACTTCATTAACCAATTAAAGAGTTGTTACCGTTTCACCGTTTACAACGAGATTGCATTTTTGGAATATATTTCTTGTCATGGATTTTGGTTCAAAGACCAGATCCCAATAATCTATAAATACTTCAAATTGGCTTAGCGCGTGTTCTTCAACCCGACAAGATTAAATTAATTATAATAGGAATGAGTCAAATCAAATTCAATATCAGCTAACATCTAAATATAATTTAAGACCAACATGGTAATCAAAACCAATTCAAGGTCTAAAGTGAAAGGAATGTTAGAAATGTGGACCAAAATAGAATTTCTTCAAAAGTTGAATGCCCTAAATTATGGCTTTTGGTTTTCGCGACTAAAGATTAACCTTAAAAATTCTGTACTGTGGCATTAAATATAGTAAGCGACAAAAAATTAATTATTATTATTACTATTAATATTTTCAAAACCCTAGCATGACCGTCAAAATTTTAATTGCCTTTTCGATTTCTTCTCACCCAAGAACCGCAAATGATTTTCTTCCACCAACTATGATTTCCTCAGGTTCTCTGTTTTTGTCTGGAACTTTGTATGGATCTGATACTGTTCAAATAAAAAATTTTTAAAATAACACATCCGCGAAAATATATAAAAAAATTAATCCATCTATGTCGAGTATTCAAAACTCGACATACACTATTCATGCATGTCGAGTCTTCAACTCTCGACATGTACTGTATATATCGAGAGTTCAACTCTCGACATGTTTTGGCCATAAACCCCCCGCCCCTTCTGCTTTCTTCCTTCTCTCTTTCCTTCTTCTTCCCTTCTACTTCTTCTCTATTCCACAGCGAACAATCGCATTTTCTCCCACTACGCACACGATCTGCAACATCTGAGGAGATCTGCAACCTCAGGGAAGTGAATTGACCATGATCCAAACTTTTGTAAGATCTGCACGGTGAAATTTAGCGAAGGTAAATTATTGTTTGTCCTCTACTAATTTTGAAATTTTATATGTTTATATTAATTAAATTTTTATATACATTGTTAAATTGATCTATTCTTTGTTGATTGAACAAAATTTTGCAGAGATTTAATTAACATATTTAGGGTTTAGGTTTGTTTGAAATTAATATTAATTTAGGAATTAGCGTTTTTTTAAATTTAGGATAAAATTAGGGTTTAGAGTTTGATAAATGTATGAATAAGTAATTTTAGTAAATTTATTATTTGTAGTTAAATTAATATTTTTTGTTGTTTAGGATATTTAAGGTTTAGGTTTATTGAAAATCAATATTTAATTAGGAATTAGGGTTTTTTAATTTAGGATAAAATTAGAGTTTAAGATTTTTTGATAAATGTATGAATAAGTAATTTTAGTTAAATTTATTATTTGTAGTTAAACTAATATTATTTTTGATAAATTTAGTTATTATTTGTTGTTTTGTTAAAAATTTAAACTTAGGGTTTTAATTGAAAATTTTAGTAAATTTATTATTTATAGTTAAATTTAGGATTTTAAAATATATATATTTATTATTTATAGTTAAATTGAAAATTGAAAATGAATTTAATATTCTCTTAAATTGACATTTTTGATTATATATTAATAAAATATGTTTTGATGTTAGGTAGAAATGGCGAATATGGTGAGATTGTTATATTACACAAATGGTGAAATATGACGGGTGAGAATGGAGTGGGTTATGACCATAAACCTTCGAAATTGATTCGGATAAAAAAATGTATCTTTTAATGAGTTAGTATCCGTGATGTATAAGGGTTTTTGAATCAATTCCATGAGACAACATGTAAAGACATGTGTCACACATGCAAGGGGAATGTACAGTACGCATCGATACCGATTAGTAATGATAATGACGTTTTAAACTTGATGGAGTTTACGGGTGGGTATGGGAGTAGGTACAACTCATAAATTGTATATAAAGGCATACAATGGTGGAATGTCTGTGCCTATGTAATAAGATTACGATTATGTGGATGAATATTCACATATCGAATCTCGAGTGGATCTTATTATTGTAAATGTGGATAACGATGTGGATGATAAAGAAATGGCGGAAAAAGAGGCCGACGAAGAGGAAGATGATGAAGAAGAAGATGTTGGAAAAGTTGGTCGTAGTAGTAGTGGTAGTTCTGCGAACCAAATAATGTTTGGGTTCTCCTCAACGCCTGCACCCATTGATGGTGGTCGGAGATATGTTTATAGCGGAGTTGATAAGTCAATTTCTTTTATAAAAACTGTACTGAAAGGAGATGGTTATGTAACTTTTGAGAAAGATTGTAAATTGACAATCGATAGTGGGAGTTTTAGCAATGAATTGAAGAAATGGATAAGCTTTGAGACGAAAGATCAACTTATACATTGTGTAAAAATATATCATGTGGAGTATCACTATCAATTTCGTATTGAGAGATCAACCCCTACACTTTGAACAGCAATATGTACCAAAAGGGATTAAGGTTATAGGTGAAGGTTGTGTGCACGTAAAACAAGACTATTTGGTACCTTTGTGATAATTGTTGTGGAGAGACCGCACACATGTGTCAATACTAGTTGACGTAGGATTATAGACAGTTGGATTCAAATTTAATGGCCTGACATTTTCTTAACTATGTAAGGGAAGACTCAAGTGTCAAAAATTTTTTCCTATGAACCGTTATGATAGAAAGAACCACGTATGCAGTTTCCCAAAGGTGAGTTTGGGCTGCGAAAAGAAGGGCCATAGAGATGATATATGGGGTTTGGGATAAATCATACAAAGAGTTGCCTCGAGTTTTGGATACAATTGTGTAAAGGAATCCAGGATCACAAGTGTCATGGAAGTTGGGTCTGGTCCGAGCGAATGGTCAATGGTTTTTGAAACTGTATTTTGGGCATTTGGTCCTAATATCATGACATTTAGGAGTTGTCAGCCATTGATAAGTATAGATGAGACTCACTTGTATGGGAAATACAAACACAAATTATTGATTGCATGTAATATGGATAGAGTGAATCACATTGTCACGTTGGCATTCGGTTTGGTGGATGTAGAATCGCTTGCGCTGTGGTCGTGGTTTTTAATGTATGTGCGAGACTATATTGTTATAGATAAGGAGGGTCTAATTTGCTTGATTTCAGATCGACATGAAGGGATAAGAGCAACTGTTATTCGTCCGAAGATTGGATGATCGCCTCCGCATGCTGTGTGGCGCTTTTGCATAAAACATGTCGTTAGTAATTTTAATACACATCACAAAAGTGAAGCTTTTAAGAGAGTCACCACTATTGTTGCATTATAACCACAATGCAAGAAATTTGATCTATATATGGTAAAGATGAAGGAGATAAAAGATGATACCCCCGATTACTTTGTAAACATTGTCCCTGAACAGTGAACCCTCTCTCACGATGGTGGCTTTTGTTTTGGATATATGACGACTAACATAAGTGAAAGTTATAATACTGTGCTAAAAGGTGCAAGAAATTTACCTATTTCTGATTTGGTACTTAAGACATTTTATAATACGGTGAACTATTTTGAGATTAGAATTGATGAGGTGAGAGCGAGAATGACAAGTGGAGAGCGGTACACGAAATATGCAAATGTCATGTTAAGAAGGTGGATGAATTTCGCTAACCTCCATACGGTTATTTCTTTTAGTAGGGAGAATGAGATCTTCGAGATAGAAACAAGTCACAAACAAACATGGTATGACCATAAGGGATGTAATAAACAGATCGTCGACGTCAATAATGAACATTGCATATGCGGCAAGTGGCAAACATATAGAATATCTTGCTCACATGCAATCGTTGCACTAACAGGGACGATGATCGACGTTCATATGATTGTCAGAAAATGGTATACGTGGGAGCAATAACTTAGAGTGTACAAGTCATATTTTTTGCCAATGGGAGACAGATTTGGATGACCCTCGGTTCATATCCAACTATCATTCCCAATGTATCACTAAGACGTGAGAAAGGGAGACCAAAGTCATCTCGATATCAATACAAGATGGATGTTCGAGAATCATTTTCGCGGGTGTCATGTGATAGTTGTGGTGCCGAGTGCCATAATCGGTGAAGATGCACAAAATAAATGAGATGTGATCTTTGTGAGAGACAGGGTCACAATCGAAGATATTACCCAACCATATCGCATGAAAATTAATAGTATTTGTATTTTAGTTAGAATTTATGTATTTCTTATTATAACGGATATTATGTATTTGTTTTTTTTATATTTGTAAAAGATTGTAATATCATGTATTTATTGAATCGTGATATTTTCAAATTAAATGTGTTTTCATATTTATTTTTTTAATTGAGTGTTTATATTTTTCTTAATGCACAATGACTGATATGTATTTGTAATCTAAATTAATTTTTCTTCTTTATTTTGTAGATGGATCCAGGACCTTCTGATCCAAGTGTTCTCCGGTTACAACGACAATACTGTTCTTCTCGCGTTTGGGAGGGAGGAGACACGACGGTTATGCTCACTTGTCGTCGACGCGAGGCCGTGCTACGCCGTTGGGAGCACGGTCACATCGACGAACGAGCGTTTCCTCTTTTGGAGCACTCTGGATTTTTGGGCGTAACTTGACTGTACTTTATTCAGTTTGATTGACATTTGATCACAACGCTGATGGAGCGATAGAGGCCTAAACCTATACTCCCACACTTTTCACCTTCCCCACGGTGAGATGACTATCACCCTTCAGGATATTGAGATACTTTTAAGATTACCTGTGGATGGTAATCCTGTCATAGCTAGTACGATGAAAGTGTTATGGGGTGATGTTTGCGAGAGATTTTTATGTGTTAGGCCTCCACGATTTGCGTTTACAGGTTACACTTTGAGCATACCGTGGTTGACTGAGTTTTTTTCTGATTTGCCCGCTAGTGTTGATGATGTAGCTATTTTACAATGGATACGAGTTTATGTTTTACTTTTAATAAGGGGTGCGCTGTTTTGTGATAAAACAATATCTTTTGTATATTTATAATTTTTATTATTTTTAGAGAACTTAGAGTTGTCGGGTAGTTATAGTTGGGGATCTGCGTGTTTGATATATCTATATAGACAGTTTTGTATAGCCATACATACAGAATCACATGAGATTGGTGGCGCGCTAGTTTTGTTACAGTTTTAGGGGTGGGAGCGGTTTCCTTATATGGCTCCTATTCGACGATCTTTGCATGTAAATGAGGATGGTCCACTCACTTTACGGTGGCACGCTGAGTTTGATGTGACTATATTCCCTACACATGTCATTTCCGTATATAGGGAGACACTAGATAGACAGACGGTCGATCAAGTCGTTTGGGTCCTATACTTTGAGGATGTACTGTCATCCCTCCCCGACTACTATCACGAGAGGAGAGATATTTGACATGCGCGGATCCCTTTGATTTGTTTTAGTATCATGGAGTGACACTTCCTAGATAGGGTGTTACGACAGTTTGGAGACTTCCAGTATATTCTGGTTGACTGTGACATTGAGGATAGACTCCACGATACGAGCACGTGAGGTACAGTAGAGGTCGTTTGGTCGGTGGAGTATGTAGTGTACGTTGATCTTTGTACTTACTGACACAACCATCTAGTTGTATTAGATACTTCTTTCGGACCTGCTCTCAATTCTGTTTATTCGGTCTGGTTTCGCACCATCTCCTAGAGATTCGTCGGTCGTTGGAGAACTTCTTTGACTTACGTGGTAAGTTTTCATCTATCTTCTTTCATTCTTAATCAATGAATTTAATTTGTTATTTTAACTAATTTTAGCATTATTTCTTGTAGTGGAAAATTTTGCACGAGATATGAGACAGCCTCGGTGTTGACGTTTACGGACTTACTGATTCAACCATCTCGGTTCTGGCAGATGATATGGCATGTCTTTTTATAGTTAGACCGATAGAGGTGGTGCGGACGGCGGTGATGCAGACCGAGCACGTGGACGAGGAGGAGAGAGAAGACGGCGTATGACACCTCCACCTTCATTCGATCATGCGTCAAACGCCACCCTTTCAGTAGTCAGACAACGTCGCAAGACCTTCTACTAAATACGATGAGTTTTTATCTTTCTACACCCATATCTTTGATAACTTCCCTCAGATTTTTACTCCGGGGGCTTCTCAGAAGAGAGTTCGTCCTGATAGTTTATGAATGAGGGAGTGATATAGGGTGTGAGAGATGATGTACCACCGGTGTATCACGTGTCCCCGTCTGTTTTCTCTAACCCCACCAATAGGATGCAGGCTCCTCTCAGGTCATATAGATAGATGATATGAAATTAGTATCTTGCGATGATTGTATAGATAGTAGAGTAGTTTTAGGTTTTTGACAGTATATTAGAAGAAGATGACGATATTGAAATTTATTTTTTGTAATATGGAAATTTTTTTAATTAATGAAATTTCTTTTATTTATTTTTTCTGTTAATTATTCTTTATTTATTTTTTTCTGGTTTTTGGGATTTTTTGATGTGTTTTGATATTTGGGTTGTATTGTGTATCTGTTTTGAAAATTGGTTCTGAAAAATACTTTTGAATCTGGTGTTTGTAAATTAGTTTGTTGTGATATTTGTGCTGTATTGTACACGAATCTGATTATGTTTCAAAAATTGGTTGTCAATAATATTTTGGAGTATGGAGTTTGTAAATTGGGTAGTTATATTGTTTGGATTGTGTTATTGTACACCAATTTCGTTCTGTTTCTAAAATTGGTTATTTATATTTTTGAGTTTGTAAATTGAGCCTATATAGAATGTGCAGAATGTAGTTTGATGGGTACTGGTTTCATATTGAGTGTTCAACTCTCGACATGTACGGTACATATCGAGAGTTCAAATCTCGATATGCACTGTTCATGCATGTCGAGAGTTGAAAACTCGTTATACTTTTTTTTTAAGTTTGTTGAGTTTTCAAAACTGGATATAGGTGAATTAATTTTGGATATGTTTTCGCGTGTGTTGTTTTAAAAATTTTTTATTTGAAATCCATACAAAGCTCTCTTTGTCTCTCTGTCTCGAGATTTGCACGGATATAATATTATTTTTTAAAAAAATTAAAATAATACCGTTTTGAAAAATATTTTTAAATCTAACACACATGTCAAATTTTGAAAACTAGATTTGACAAAACTGGATATGCATCGTATATGTTGAGTTTTGAAAATTAGATAGGGTATTGTTCATAACATATGTTAGTTTTGTTATAAATGACCATTTATTGTGGATGTCTATTCATATGAGTGCTTTTTCAAATGAATGAACAAATTCAAGAATGACCATTGGCTTTTGAGTTACTCTTTAATGACATGACAACTTTTGGCTTTTGGGTTACTTGTGATCATTCAATTTTTGGGTTATTATATTAATGGAAGTGTCTTTTTATTGTTTCTCAACAATTCCTATAAATAGGTATCTTTGTAATCTCATTTTGTATAATCAAAGATAGAGAAATAAAAGTATTCTTCTCTCATTCTCTCAAAAATTCCTTATATTTTCTTGATATTTCACAACACGTTATCAGCACGAACCTTTAATTTTTTCACAAGCTAAATATAAAGGTTCATCATCGGTAATCAACACTTGTAAGTTTCTTTTAACACTTACTTATTTTTATTAAGGACGGCCATATGCACTCTATAGTTTCTAATACCACAAACACCTCCGTAGACATCACATTTTATTCTCTCAATATTATGGAGTGCCATTATTGTAGTTTAGTCAGCACAAAACAGTGTGACCTAGAAGTTCAACGGATCATTCATTTGCAACAGATTGCAAATCAATTGCCAGATAAATTTTCTGATCCAAAACGAGTAACGAAATCACAAGTTCCAGCAGAAAATGCCCCTATCAGAATTGATGTCTCTGAAGGACCCCTCCCAACAAATGAACCTAAACCATGCCTGAAGCGTGGAAGACCAATGGGTTCTAAGGATAAAAACCCTCGAAAGAAAAGAGAAATAAATGAACAAATTGATCGTAGAGAAAAAGGGAAAGATTCGATCCAAGAAGAAAAACTTCCAGAAGAAGTTGAAATAGATAATCAAGAAATATCGATAAATTATATTTCTACAATGAAGACATGGGATCGAACAAATACAAATATTGATGATATATTTGCATACAATGTGGCAATTGATATTTTGAGTGAAAATGAGGACTTTGAACCCACAAATTTAAAGGAATGTCAATCAAGAAAGGATTGGCCAAAATGGAAGGAAGCAATTCAAACAGAACTGACATCTCTCTCAAAACGTGAAGTTTTTGGGCCCATTGTCAAAACACCTGAAGGTGTTAAACCAATAGGATATAAATGGGTATTCGTGTGAAAAAGAAATGAGAAAAATGAAATTGTGCGATACAAAGCTCGACTAGTTGCACAAGGCTTTTCGCAAAGATCTGGAATTGACTATGAAGAGACATATTCTCCTGTAATGGATGCTATTACTTTTCATTATCTTATTGGTTTAGTAGCACAGAAAAAACTTCATATGCAAATGATGGATGTCGTTACAGCATATTTATATGGTGCACTAGATAATGACATATACATGAAAGTCCCAGAAGGACTAAAGATGTCAGACGCATGCAATTCTCGAGAATTATATTCTATTAAATTACAAAGATCTTTGTATGGTTTAAAGCAATCAGGGCGAATGTGGTACAATCGTCTTAATGAATATTTGTTGAAAGAGGGTTATACAAATAACCATATTTGCCCATGTGTTTTCATAAAGAAGTCTGGACATAGTTTTGTAATAATCGCTGTTTATGTTGATGACTTACATATTATTGGCACTCCTGAAGAGATCTCTAATGCAATAAATTATTTAAAGAAAGAGTTCGAAATGAAAGATCTCGGTAAAACTACATTTTGTCTCGGCCTGCAGTTCGAGTACTTAAAGAATGGGATTTTTGTTCATCAATCAACTTATACTAATAAAGTTTTGAAACGATTTAATATGGACAATTCATACCCATTAACCAGCCCAATGGTTGTTCGATCACTTGATATACAAAAGGATCCTTTTCGTCCTCGGGATGACAATGAGAAGATTCTTGGTCCTGAAATGCCATACTTAAGTGCAATTGGTGCTTTAATGTACCTTGCTAATAACACACGACCCGATATTGCCTTTGCTGTAAATTTATTAGCAAGATACAGTTCTGCTCCAACCAGAAGACATTGGAACGGAATTAAACATATTTTTCGATATCTCCGTGGAACAATTGATATGGGTCTATTTTACCCTTATGAACCAAATGCACAATTAATTGGGTATGCAGATACAGGATATCTATCAGATCCACACAAAGCTAAGTCACAAACGGGTTATGTATTTACATATGGTGGCACAGCAATATCTTGGAGATCTATGAAGCAAACAATAACTGCTACCTCATCAAATCATGCTGAAATAATTGCAATTCATGAGGCAAGTCGTGAGTGTGTGTGGCTCAGATCAATGACTAATCATATTCAAGAATCATGCGGTTTGTTAATAAACAAAAGGATTCCAACAATACTTCATGAAGATAATGCAGCTTGCATAGCTCAATTAAAGGGTGGATATATCAAAGGTGATAGAACAAAACATATCTCTCCAAAATTATTTTTTACACATGATTTACTACAAAGTGGAGATATTGACGTACAGAAAATTCAATCAAGCGAGAATCCCGCAGATTTATTCACAAAAGTATTACCCACTACAGCATTTAAGAAGTTGATCCATAAGATTGGAATGCGGCTTTATAGAGACATCAAGTAATATCTTTAACAGGGGGAGTATTCTATCGAAATACATGTATAAAGAAGAATGTACTCTTTTTCCTTCACTAGGGCTTTTGTCCCACTGGGTTTTTCTCTAGTAAGGTTTTAACGAGGCATATTCTTTATACGATAGACATCCAAGGGGGAGTGTTATAAATGACCATTTATTGTGGATGTCTATTCATATGAGTGCTTTTTCAAATGAATGAACAAATTCAAGAATGACCATTGGCTTTTGAGTTACTCTTTAATGACATGACAACTTTTGGCTTTTGGGTTACTTGTGATCATTCAATTTTTGGGTTATTATATTAATGGAAGTGTCTTTTTATTGTTTCTCAACAATTCCTATAAATAGGTATCTTTGTAATCTCATTTTGTATAATCAAAGATAGAGAAATAAAAGTATTCTTCTCTCATTCTCTCAAAAGTTTCTTATATTTTCTTGATATTTCACAACAAGTTTTAAATTTTTTTTTATTTTTTTGGAGGGTGGTTCCCGACAAAGCTCCTCCGTCTCTCACTGGGGTTTATAATTCATTCCGAGAGAAAAAAGGGTTTCAAAAAGTCTGTTTGTCGATTTCAAATTCGTAATGGCGTGTTCGAATTTTGGGTAGAGTTTAACGAAGTTATAATCTGGGTCTTTTTGTCAAGATTCGGTGTTAATTCCTTTCTTGTTTCTACTTCTGCATTGTTTCGTTAGTTGATTTTTTCAATTTTAAAAAAGCCCTAATTGGCAATTCTGGAACAATTCTAGTACTATGAATTGTCAATTATACATGGACCAGAATTGGAAGAAATCGAATTAATAATTTTGGTTTCTGGGTCTTAGAATGACTGGCATTACAATTATGGGCGCTATGCCAATTCATCACAGAATTATCTGATACGAGTTTCTTCCTTAGTGCAGACAAATTTTGCTGTTGTGTCGTGCTGTTGCTTGAAATTCGTGACAATTTCCTTGAATTTTGAGAGTTTTTGTCTTCCAAGGATGATGACACATGAAAATTTTGGAGTCAAGCCGATGCTAGGGTTTCAATCTAGACCTCTCTCGCATTGTAATCTGCATAGACGACATGAACTTTATAATCAAATAGGTGTGGGATTCACATGGCCTCATGGTTCCTTGGAAGAATCATATTAGGCGGAGTCGAATGGCACTGTGGGCATGGAACTTGGTTGTCCAAGCCGTCATGGATATTTGGTTGGAATAGATGGAAAGAAATTTAGTGTTGAACATTTAGTTCTCCTTAACTATGTTGGGGCACAAGCAATCTGTGATGTTCATGGGGGAGTACCAGAGCTCTTTCTTAAACCACATGCATGAGACTGTATGTCGTTTTGGTGCTTTCTGTAACTGTCAATGGTATGGTGCACTGGTGTCTCACTTTGAGGCCTGCTGCAATGCTAATTGCTATGTTTGTGTGCTTGTCCGAAATACCTTTCTTGCTGATAGACTTAACCAGGGATCAAGAAAACGAGGAGATGCTCTCCTAAGGTCTTCAAATGGCGGACGGTTTGGGTGGCAAATCGTGGATAGCTGTGACTATTTGCCAGTACCTTCTAAACGTATAAGATTGGGACCTGTTTCATTGAGAAGTGGAATTTCGCGAATTTTGGCTCCTTCAATGGACCAAGCCCCTACTTTGCAATGATCTCGTTCACTATCTGCCAATTCAAACGTTATACCGGAGAATGTACATATTCTATCAAGGCATGCACAAGGTCCTGAAACCATCAGAGAAATTCAAAATGAGGTGGCAGTTTGCTGGATGGATTCCAATTCGGAAAAATGTTGTGCCTGAAGAAATTATTTTTTCTGGTAGCCAGGACATTGTGGACCCTATGAAAAGTAGCAAAGCAACCAATTTTGCAGCTGATCCTTTCAGATTTACTCGTGAGAGATTATCTGCTCTTCCACAAGACCTCACTTATAATAATAATCAGGACAAAAAAATTGGTCATAGCTCCAATATTAGAGCCGATTCAGAAAACTATTCTTGTGGATTGAATTCAGTGTGTAGATGTTTTGCCTGAAGAAGTTATTGGTTTTGGTAGCCAGGGTGTTGTTGACCTGACAAAAAGTAGCAAAGTTGCAACCAATTTTGCAGTGAATCCTCTCAGTTTGTCTTCTGAGGCATTACCAACTCTTCCTCAAGAGCTCATTTATAATGCTAATCAGGACATGAATCTTGCTTGTAAGTCCAGCACTGGTGCAGAAGTTGCAAATTATTCATGTGGGTTGAGTTTAGACTGTTGGCATGATCTGTCTGAAGAGCGAAGTGGTCATAGAAATGTGCTTCCTCTCCAATCTACTTCTGAGAGTGTGCCCACTCTTTCTCAAGGTCTCAGTTTTGTGCTGAATATGTGTCTGGGAAGTAGAAATATTGTTACGACTAGACTTCCAGATAATCAGGATGCTGTTGACCTGTGAAAAGTAGGGGAGTTGCAACCAATTTTGCAGTGGATCCTCTTGGATTTACTTCTGGCAGATTGCCCACTCTTCCTCAAGAGCTCATTTGTCATAGTGAACAGGTCATGGATCTTGCTTGTAGATCCAGTGTTGGAGCTGAAATCATGAACTATTCTTGTGGATTAAGTTCAGAGTGTTTGCCTATTCTGTCTGAAGAACAAAGTAGTGGTCATGAAGGAGAGGATTTTGCAGGGGTTCCTCTCAGATCAACTTCTGAGTGTGTGTCCTCTCTTTCTCAAGATCTTAGTATAGATGCTATCATCAACATGTGTTTAGAAAGTAGTAACAATGTCTCAGCAGAACTTCCTGATTATTATTATGGATCAGATGCTGGGAGTTCGACCAAGCTGTCTGAAGAGCAAAGTATTAGTCACAAATCTGAGGACTTTGCAAGTAGTACCAAAATTGCTCCAGTAGTTGCAGATCTTTCCAGTAGATTGAGTTCTGAGAGTTTATCCTCTGTCTAAAGAACCAGATTTATGTTACAAACTGGAGGATATTGCAATTAATCTCAGGATCCTTCCTGAGAGCTGCCCGACTTCTTTTCAAGAGCACATCTTTGATGATAAAGCACTGTCGGATTTTGGAAGTAATGTTGTAGATGCATCTCGTGGATTGAATTCTAAGTGTCTGCCCATCCTGTCTGAAGAGCATATAAATGGTCACAAATCAGAGGAGTTGCAAGTTGATGCCAGCACATTCCCATGTTCCCTGAAAAGGCAGATCGATGATACTGCAGTGGCATTTCAGGAAAAAGTCAGAGTGAGCCAGAGAATCAATTAAAGGGTGTCTCTCTGATTGAATTTTGTACACTGGACCAAATAAAGGAACACATAGCAACTTGCAAGCAGCAGAATAATCAGGTTAGTTATTATGTCTGTTGACTGTTTCGTTGATCAAGCGCTGCACTGCTTAAGTTTGTTGTTCATTAACAATTAAGACAATGTTTAATGCTTTGGCCTTGAAGAACCTTGGAGGATGGAGTCACTAAATGCCTAAGGTTGCTTTATTTTATTCAGCATTGCTTAATTGCCGAAAGTTAACAGTGTTAGTATATGCTTTTTTTAACAAATAAATCATGGTTTTCTTCCTTTGTTAGCTTGTCTACCGGCAGATTCTTGCATAAGTACTGGAGCAAATAGCAAGAGTTGTATTTAGCATCTAAACTATATTTTTGGCTACTCTTATTGCCACCTGCATATGTGTTAAAATTGTTCTTCTCCAGATCTGACTGGATGTTGCCTGATTGCCTCTCTGTCAGTAATGCAGCCCCTCATGGTTTCTTCAGTTGTGACGTAATTCTACATAAAAATAGTAATTGACTACTGAAAGAAATAAGAAATTGCAGATGCATGAATTTTAGACAACAGTTCGCCAATGTTAGATCAGAGTTTTTTTTTGCTAGCCATCTTGTTGGAGACTAACTGATGAAAAAGTTCCAATGTTTATTTGATTAGTCCTTCTGTATCTCGTAAATAAATTTAGGAGTCAAGCCTTGAAAGTTTCTTTTTTATTTTATTTTTGTATCCAAGAGGCCAATCAATGGGCATCATAATTTATTTTACCATAAGGAAATTTGTATTTTATTTTATTTTATTTTTTGAATATATATAATTGCTCCAAACTTTGAGATGAGCATAACTACCATTGATATGAACTTAAACCTTCTCTGGTGCAGGTTGGCCCCTTCAGTGGAAAAGATGAAAATATGCTGGAAACAACCTCCTGCTCATTGTGTTCTAGAAACAAGTTTTTCTTTGTCCCATCATCTATATATTGCTTATCTTGTGGTGCTCACGTTAGGCCCAATAAGTGTTATTACTGTGTAAATGAGGAAAATAGTTCAAAATACTGTTTTTGTGCCTCATGCTATAAGTTGTTCAAAGAGAATATCACAATTTGTGGGTTGAGTATCTCGAAAGCAAAGCTAGTAAAGAAGAAGAATGATGAACAAACTGAAGAATCGGTAAGCAAAATAATTTCATTATCTGATTTTCTGCTCTTCCTTGAGACAAATTCTTAAAATTTGAAGTTTAGATTTGATCTTAAACAGTGAAGTTTCTGTCGTTTTCTTTGATCAACTAGTTAACATTGCAAGTCATTCACTGTGTTCTGTTACTATGGTCTTGCAGTGGGTTCAATGTGATAAGTGTAAGAGGTGGCAACACCAGATATGTGCTCTTTACAACCAAAGATTAGATTTGGAAGGGAAAGCTGACTACATTTGTCCAGAGTGCCACCTAGAAGAAAGAGAAGAAGGAAAGCGCACTTTCATTCAGATGGATGGTTTTGGTGCAAAACATCTTCCAAGAGCGATGCTTAGTGATCACATAGAGCAAAGGGTTTTTAGGCATCTAGACCAAGTGAGGGAGAAGAGAGCAAGTGTTGCAGTAAAAGACCTTGATGAGGTATGATCTCTATCCCAAAATGCCTCAATGGATGTTTATGCATTTTTTTTTGGTGCACAACCTTTTGTGTGTGTATCTCTGTATTTATCCATCACAAGTTGCCTTGTACTCTAAGTAAAGACAAAGTATTGATGAATATGGAATACAATTAGTCTCATTACCTAATGTCAATTGAATTTTGGCGTAATAGAAAAGAAAGGCACATGCTAGAGAAAGAAAAGCACAAATTTCTTATGATTTTATGCCTTTTGCATTCATATGTTGTACTGGTTGCTAGTGTATGTTTCGTTCCATATTATCAGCTATGTCATTTCATTTGTATAATGGGTAACATTGGACTGTGTAAAGCTTGTTGCAAAAACCTCTCCTGGCCACATTATTGACGTGTATTATAAAACAAAGTTGATCCTTTTGTGCTTGAACATCTAATCTAGCTGCTTGGTGTTGACACGTGTGCAATTGTCTTTCAGGTACCAGCGGCTGAAGATCTTACAGTGCATATGGTATCATCTGTTGACCAACTATTAAAAGTGGACAATTTGTTTTCAGAAATGTATGGTGACCAGAATTATCCACCAGAATTCCCGTACAATTCAAAGGTTGGTCATTTCATATATGAATGAACCCATGGAAAAGGTGTTTTGTTGTTTTTTTGTTTTTTGGGGGGGGGGAGGGGGCGGTATTTCAGTTTATTGGCTGGAATTCCAGCTCAAGTTTCTTATCCTAAGCATGACATATTGTATTGTCACAAACCTATCTCCACATCTAAATTAGATTGGACCCCTTTGGTGGATAGATATGCCTTCACTGTTCTCCATTATGGTAGTGAAGTGATTTCTTCCTTTGAAAGGTAATTTGAGGCTTGACCTTTAGCAGAAATGCTCTTTGTATGACCATATGGCTAAATAAATTAGTGCATCTATTATTTCAGAAACCTCATGGGAGATTAAACGGAAATTCAAGGGATTCCTGCATCGTGCCTATTTCTGGGAGGAAACTGACAAAATTATTTCTTTGCTTAGGTGATTCTTTTATTCCAGAATATTGAAGGGGTCGATGTCTGTCTGTTTGGAATGTATGTTCAGGAATTTGGATCAGACTGCAGATATCCAAACCAATGCTGTGTTTACATATTGTATCTCGATTCTGTAAAGTATTTCAGGCCTGCAACAGAAAGTGACTGGAAAGTCTTTTCATACATTAGTTTATCACGAAATATTGGTACTTTGTTTCTTCTATTATTTGTTTGATTTTTTATCAACTATTTGAGGACCTTAGCTTTACTGAAGCAATCATGTGATTATACATTTTTGTCAGATTGGTTACCTTGATTATTGCAAGAAGAGAGGTTTCACAACCTGTCATATATGGGCCTGCCCTTCTTTAAAAGGAGAAGATTATATTTTATACTGCCATCCCTACTCAGAAAACACCAAAGCCTGAAAAGTTGAGACAATGGTATGAGATTCTCCCCCCCCCCTCTCTCTCTCTCTCATGTGTAGATGTACATACTGATGAACATGACCTTCAAGCACCATTTTAGGCCAAAGTAGAGGTCCCAAGAGAAATGATCAGGTCCAAGAACCCTGTGGCAAAACCAATATGGGCTCCGTGGCACCACACGTTATTCCATATGTCTTCACATGTTCTTGACTGGTGGATTTAAAATTTGTGCAGGTATCAAACAATGTTAAAAAAGGCATCCGAAGAAGATATAGTTGTTGATATAACTAACATATATGATCACTTCTTTGTTTGAAATGGTGATTGCAACTTCAAGGTAACAGCGGCTCGTTTGCCACATTTCTATGGTGTTTATTGGTCAGGTAAAGCAGAGAAAATGATTAAAAAATTTGGACAAGAAAGCCAAAGAGTGCACAAGAAGATGGATAAATCAGTGACTAAGAGAATTTTGAAATCCTTGGGGCACACTAATTCTTCAAGTAATACAATCAAAGATATCATGCTAATGCAGGAGGTAAATCTCCAGCTGGAAAATTTTCCTTTGAACTCCGATGTGAATATCATCATATTTTGTTTTTCTATTTGACCTTATAGTTTTATTTCAGCCACCTAGAAAGTATGCATCTTGCAATTTATTATGACATATAATTTTGATATATAATTTTGCTGCAGTGGATGGAGAATCATTTCTCTCTTATTTTCCTTTTTGTTGTTTTTCTTCTTCTAGACTATTTGGATCCCATACTCTTTTGTAGCCAACTCCAGATGCTGGATATACAACTTTCTTTAAATCCTTTTGATGGAATCTTCAGCGTCAAAAATTTTCGGCAATAATTGCACTTCTTTAGTAATTATACAACTTTCTTTAGTAAATAGGATTGCAGCTATATGATAATTGTATTTTTAAGCATTTTACCTATTTACTATAGGAATAACTTATTCTTCGCTATTTCTTTTGATAGCTGGGACAAGCAATTTTACCCCTGAGGGAAGCCTTTATTGTAGTCCATTTGCAGTTTGTATGCACCAACTGCCATGAAGCGATCCTCAGGGGTAAGCGTTGGAGTTGCAGTCTCTGTGTGAAAATTCAGCTCTGTGAAAGGTGACCATTTGTCTAAACTGACACCCTGTCATTTGTTTGGATTGCTATATTTGCGTACCACTGCATTTTATCCTCTGTCCTTGTGCCATTATCCGCATATTCTGCAAGCATCAATATTTTCTTGGATACACATTTTTTTGTAGAAGTTGAAGCGAGTTTTAATGCTGGCAATAGGAAAGCACACAGATTTGCTGTTTCTGCTGAGGCTTTAGGCATATTTGGAGTTAAATGGAGCTAACAACATATCAGTGAGAAAAAGACAGCTTCTGTTAACCTTTTCCCTGCTCAGATGGTTAACTAGAAGCCACTAAGGACATGATGGCATAGTGGAAATACAATGACATCCTTTCTTGGATCTC
The DNA here is from genome assembly GCA_033439265.1 of Dillenia suffruticosa. Classification (NCBI taxonomy): domain Eukaryota; kingdom Viridiplantae; phylum Streptophyta; class Magnoliopsida; order Dilleniales; family Dilleniaceae; genus Dillenia; species Dillenia suffruticosa. Next base: position 12,021,751 of record JAVTVX010000011.1, on the reverse strand, counting down.
TGCTGTTGTTGTTATTATTATTGTTGTTGATTGTCATTCTAGTCTATATCTATGCCTATATTTTTATCTATCTATATAACATATGCAAAAGAAAAATGTGTTTTCTCATTTTCATTTTCTACCCAACTCTTCTAATTTAGAGTTCTAAATTTATATAAAACTAACAATTGTAAAACAATAACTTATTTTAAAAAAAAGGTATAGAAAATAATAAACCAATGAAACTTTTCGCTCTTTATCCGAGGCAAACTTAACGTCTTCTTCCATCAATGCTCCATCTCCGTCTATCTCTCTTAGACATCAGTTTTCTCAGTTTTTTATCTGGGTGTGGGTGTATGCTCTTTCTCTGATTTTTCCAGGCATGGGTGTGTAAAGTTGAGTTTACTTTCAACCCAACTTAATTATCTTATTCTTTTTCCTTTTCCTGTAAGTGATGAAAATATTGCATTTTTTTTCCAGCTGTCCGCTCTTCTGTTTGTCTTCATGTTGTCATGCTATAGTAATTGTTACTTTCATTGTAGTTGTGGCATTGTTTGTGGTTTTCCTTATTTTGTGGTTGTTATTGTTGTTTCTATGTTTTTCTTTTGCTTTATTATTAATATCATCATTGATCTTTTTTTTTTTTTAAATCTTTTCTTCATTTGCAAAAGAGTTTATTAATAATGGTGAAAATGGGAACAAAAGGCTTCCAAGAAGAGGAGCGTGCAACACCGAACTACAAAGCACAATCAAACCATATCCCCCAGCAAGAGCACCGTTGTTTAAAAACGTATCAACATTTTGTTGATATAGTGGGAAGAGTATCAGCACCCATACTAAGAATCGGAATTCGAATCTTGGTAGTAATAAAAACAACATTGGAAGAGTTCTCTCCCTATTGGAACCCGACAACAGTTCGACCAAAATTAGTCAGAACAAAGTTTTGAATATTCGGTGGTAGACCAAGTCTAGGGAAACAAAAAAAATAATTGTTTAAAAACGTAAAACCACAAGATGCTCTTCAACAACAAAGGCCCACATGCTGCACAACTAAACTCCAAAGCCTAATAGGGAAAACGATAATAATCCTAAATAAAACAGAACCATGGCCCAAAAGCATCCCTGGAAGATGCAAACACACACACACTCACCATCAACACCACCAGGACCTGCAGGAGACCAAAAGTACCATTTCGAAAGAAAATCCCACACCGCATACCATCAAGAACTGAAAATAGCTCTATGAATTTCTTCACCCACTATTTTATCAATCACCTATGATTTCATAGCATCTTTAAGCCTTTCAATGTTCATGATGATCTCCTTGTGAAAAATTGAAAAATCCTCTTAGGATATGGCTTTGCACTTCTCTTTCTTGGAAAATTTTAAACTCCTTGCAGTATTGTTCTCTAAATTTATCTCACTCAAGGCTTTTACTTTCTTCTTCCTGTGCTTATCACTTTTCTTAATTTTGCCCTTCAAATTCTTGAGGGAGGGAAATTTCGATGACAATTGTTGTCATCTTTGTCTACCATGTTGTCATCTTTGTCTACCATATTCAGAAAAAAAAAGGGTTAAATCAACAAAAATATTTTAGTATTCCATATTAGATGTGAACTATATACAGACCTGTTTGATAACTTGAAAACTAAACCTATATTAAATAAATGATGAAATTTTTACTCTTGGGACTATGAAGGGCCCATGGCTGCTTGACACTTTTGGTAGTCCTATGAGATAGCTTTCTGGTAATGGCAGTTGGCATGGCATATCCTTGAACTAAAATCATACCACATTATCAATCATTCTTCTCATTCCACATAACAAAATGAATTATGATAAGAGAGTGATTTTTGGCAAAGAGAGTCAATTTTGGTAGAGGGAGGAGGAGAAGATAGTGAATTTTTACAGAGGGTGGGGAGAGTGAGAATTATTTCTCGGAGAGCATGAATAACATTTGTAGAGAGAGAAATGGAGAGAAAGAGTAAATTTTTGTAGTGGGAAAGTTAATTTTCATTGAAAATGATTTTTTTTGGGAGTATATATATGTAGATAGAGAAGAAGGAGAGAGGACCTGAATTTTTAAAGAGTGGGTTTAATTTTTTGTAGTGATAGAGAAAGGGGACTGTGACGTTTTTAAGAGAATGAGTGAAAGTAGAGAGAGGGGTTACAGAGAGAATTGTGACACCTTTCTGGAGAGAAACAGGGGAGGCAGTGTAAATCTTCAGAGAGAAATTTTTTATATATATATATAAAAAGAGGAGAGAAATTTTAAGAAAGAGAAAGTGAATGATCTTTGTAGAAAGACAAGGAGAACAGAGAGAGTGATCTTTTTTTTTTAATTACTATTTTTTTAAGAGAGAGGAGATGAAGAGTGAAAATTTATAGAGTGATTCACTTTTGAAGAGAGGGAGTGAATATTTAAAAAGATATTATCATTCTGTAGAGAGAGAGAGAGAGAGGAAGTTTTCTTTAAGAAAAAGAGTGCAAAAAAGAGTGAATTTCCTTTTATTTCACCCCTATATTAGAATGGTGATTCCTACTTATTCATATTTCGAAATAGATCGAGATTTTCAAACATGCAAGAAGACTGAAATTGGGTATCATTCGCAATCTGTTAATTCTTAATCCTACTAAACAAACATCACTTTACTAGTTTAAATTATTTCCAGCTAAAGTTTGTTTCTCGTGATAACAATGAATCATTCAAAATGAAAAAAGAAATTTCTTCCACGTGCTTATGACATGCATAGCACGTGCACAGTAACTGGTATTAAATAAAACAACAAAAGAAATTCCTGGTCTCAAGTTATTTCAACCTTACACATAACATCAAGTGTGTTTTGCTTCTCATTTTCATCAAACCATACAAACACCTTTGCAAGCAAACCAGGTACTTTAAGGGGTGCCAGAGGAATTTACTCTCATGTGCTCCAAATTGTCAATAGACATATCAATCCATCATACCACATCTCCCATATGTAACAACTCAAATATTGACCGCAGCACTTGCAGGGAAGTTGCACCGTAGAACCTTCAACAAGGATTGTAAAATGGCTTGGGTTGAGATATACCCCTCTGCATAGCACATAAATTAAGTTGATATCAATGACCATTTATCTTTTGCTTCGCATTTGATTCTCCTATAGTTGACCATCATGTGAGTAATTTGTTGCCCAGATCGTTGTTTGCTAAAAGTATTTGTTGCAGATTTTGCAACAGTGATTAGAGGATTTGCCAACTCACTTTGTGCTATTTCTTGTATATCAGATGCCATAAAGCGGGGTTAAATGAGTCTGGGGAAAGCAAGCACACCATTGAGCATGGGGACAAACATGTTCTTTCGGAGGTAAGATGATACAAAATTTAATCCAGCATGGACTTTCCTTGAACAAGTACCAGCGGAAAACTAATATCCATCTTTGATTGCTTAATTAACAGAATTGTTCTCTATTGATGTGGTCAGTTTCTGGTGGACGAGGTGCCCTTGGATACTGATGATAAAGATAAAAACATAGAGAATGAGCTATTTGACGACAGGCTTGCTTTCTTGACCTTCTGTCAGCAAAACCATTATCAGTTTGATTCACTTCGCCGAGCCAAGCACTCTACTATGATGATCCTCTACCATCTCCACAACCCATTATCACTATCAAAAAAGGCGAACACAATATCTGCCAAGTTAACACTGGGGTGGGCCATGCTTGGCAAAGTAAAGTTTGCAGAAAAATAGATGTCTTTCCTCAATGCCACTTGAGAAAAGGTAGTGGCGATCATGTTCATGACTTGACTCAAGTTATATCCATGGCAGATCAGGGGATTGAAACCAAAGAAGCTCGGAGTGGACAAGGGTAGGAATTGTGAGTAGAGCTATTTCTGTGTATTTAGAACATTTTTTTTTTTGACAATAATCAGACAAAGTAAATATGAATCATACCTCCTAGACCTCCTGGTTTCTTGCAGTTAGAGGTTCCTTCTGAGAAGGACACAGTTTATCTCAACGATTCACCTTCAATTAATCAAGTATTAGCAATCTAATGGTTGCTTGAGAGATGATTATTCATCTTCAACTGGTTTGTCTGTTTGCACCTGTTCTTGAGATATAATCAATATGTATAGTGGGTGATCTTGTGCAGGACAAATGCATCCTATGTCAGCCTTAAGAAGTAGGGTGATCATTGTACAAAGTCTAATGAATTATTGAACTCCCCCCCCCCCCCCCAAAATATGTGATACTTGTAGCCAACTCCTATGGGTATATTTGCACAAGAGGAGCATTCTTTTGGTCCGTCATCAGCTAATAAAGTTTTTGGCGCAGCCTAATGTTTATATTATATCTATATATATGTGTGTGTATGTCGGAATTTGATGACATTTCCCACTAAAATATTATTAAATTTTATAAATATCAAAATTGTAGTTTCAACCAAAGATATACTTTCTTTCCCAAATGAATTTTGAAAATTTATTTGAGAAATTATTTTCTCGTCTGTTAGTTGTTGAAATGGGGGACCTTGCCACATTGTCCATGTTCAACCAAAAAGATGATAAAATTAATATTTGAGGGCATATTTGGGAGCCCATTGGTACTTTTACCAAGTTTGCCGCAGCCGTGACTTTTTCTGTGTGTATTAGTTAACTAGAATAAAAGGATTTTAGCATGGAATATATAATTTTTGAATTCTCAATGTAGCCATGAAACTGGCATGACTCTTGCAGTGAAGCTCGGGCACCTCACTTAATACCAATTCGAAGAGTCTTTTCTTCTTTCTTCACTCTCACAATTACGTCCAATTTTTGTTGTCCCTAAAAGGAAAAATCAAAATCATAAATATGACTATACCAACCCTTTAAAATTTAAGTCTTCTTCAAAGAACCTTTTGTATTGGATATTTAATATCTACACTTGAAATGTGATGAGTGATATGCTCTTTGTTATGACCTAATACTTTTATTCATTAAGTTAGATTGTCCATCAGTAACACCCCTTTACAATAAGCAAATATAGTACAATCCTCCATCCCTCTTGCATAACTCATCAATCCCACCTTTACTTAATGCTGCGGCTTCCGAAAGCAATTCATTGTTACTCTTTTAGTTGGCGTTTCACCTTGTGCTGTGATTTTTGTTGGATTTTGTCTTTCTTTATTTATTTGCTTCTTTTGTTCAATGCTGCAAAATGCAACGAGATAGAATAGTAAATACACCTGCATACATAGAGAATGTGACAATGGAATCCATTGTATTCAAGTAAAAGGCATAATAAACATTTTTTCCCCTTATTAGCTAGTATACCAATAAACAAGCTTAAGAACTCCAACGCTATATATGGAGCATCAGCTTTAGGGTCTTCAATTTGACTGCCGTCACATTCATCATCATTTTGCCTATTATAGCTTTAAGATGTACTTATATGAGAGGAAAAGAAAAGCCCTACGGAACAATCATCATTGCCTAAAAGAATAAGAGCAATCAACCACCATGTTACATTGCAGAAGCAGATGCTGCAACATCCCTTAAAGCCTGCGCGACATTTTCTGCTTCTGATGAACTTGCATAAGCAACCAGCGGGCTTTCTCCAGGGGCAATGTCTTCTTTTTGATGACTTCCTGCTGATCTAAGTAGATCCTCAGAACCTTTATCCACCAACCCTTTTATGATTACAGTCTTGTGTGTTCCAGATATCAGCTCCTCATGATCAGTGTCCCCAGTTTCACCAAGAACTACAAACATATTTGATACGTTCAACCTCCACCGGACAAAAAGGTACCTAACCAAACATACAAACACATAGAAACAGAAATCAAATTTCTAAAGATTAGCTCTAGAGATTTGCTTCCTCTGTGGTATAAAGAGATCTCCATCAAAATGACTCATTTATTTATTTATTTAAACATGTAAACAATATCAATATGCCCCAATATCACAACAAGTAGAAATTCTCTAATGTCATGTGATGGTCAAAATTTTTTGGTACATGAAATTTGAAGAAAAGAGTGGTGTTCCTAACAAATTTGTGGGAGTTCACATTCCTACGCTAAATAAGGGCTCAACCCGTGCACAAATTGCTCCCCAGCTTAATGTGGGGGTAGGGGAAGAATGAACGTATATTTACGCCATATTTCCCTTACATTTTTGCAAAGAAACTGTTTCCACACCTCGAACCCGTAACCTTAAGGTCACCAAAAAAACAACTCGACCGTTGCACCAAGACTTGCCCTCAAATACAAAGGTATAAACCCTATACAAGGATCTGCCTCATTCAACGCTAGCGAGTTAGAAGCATATGAAATTGCCCTCAAATTATTTAATATCTTTCATTGAGTAGGATTTTTGTTTTGATAGGTCAAACAAATAGTTCTTCATGATTTTAGAAAGAATAGACTGAACTACGCAACAATAGGGAAATGCCTTGTATGCTTAAAAAGCGATATACTATTGAACAACAATCAAGCAAAAATCTTTAAAATAAAAATGCTTCACTATATCTGCAACCTACTAAGAGTAAGAAGTCAAAAACGAGCCAGAATGGCTCAAAAAATTTAAGCGATCAGACCATCATTCTCTTAAAGCTATAGAGTACCTTTACCCTCAGCTGCCTGTCTTGTGTACCTTCATAGAAAAAATTTTATTTAAAACCCTAAGAAGCATCTATGTCATTCATAATAGTCCATTTTCCAATCAGGCTGGACAGACTCAAGTTTTATTGATAATCAAACAATAAGAGAGATATATGTGGCAGTACCTTAGTGCCTGAGATCTAGACGCAAGCAGAGGAACAACTTGCATTCTTGTCGAGTTCCTGCAATACATAAGATGACAACGGAGACCCCGCATCCTAAGCTTCTGCCTCATGTCATCTACTCTCCTTGCCTGCAATAGAAAAAAGGCATAATTCGGTATACATGGAATTAATGAAGTTAATGCAATACCTAAGATGCAGGGAAGGTTTATACCTTACTAACATCCTTGATCACATATGAGACACAATAAGCATTACTAGATTCTAGATCTTCCTCAATTAGGCTATGATCAGACTCAACTCCTGAACTTTCATTTGTATTCATTTGTTTCCAGATTGTTTTCTTTAGGCCTTCATGACCCCATCGATATTTAATATGTGATGCATAATCTAGGTCTTTATAAAGCTTTCCATCTTCATCCGTGTAAACACCGGGATAATACATTTCACTCCCACTGCTACAAATCAAAGCATCAAATTCATTCACTTGAATATTCCCGCACTCTAGTAAGGCTACAATTTCTGACATTGGCATGGCTGTTGCTATTGCCAAACCTGTAAATCTTGAATTCTGTGAATCTAAGCGAGCTCCTTTCATTATATCTTGCAGTATTGGTATCATATCTTCTGAGGGAGACCCATCACTGTCATAGAGATCAAGAGCTATGACAATCAATCTCCTTCGGCGCCTCAAAATGGGATACTTGCTGCCTACATTATCTTGCAATTTTCTCCCATCTTCAGAGTCCTGTAGTTCATTGTATGGCTTCTTCATCTTGCTGAGAACATGGTTTACTTGGTCTTGCACCGTATGACCCCAAGAGGGATGGGCTATGGATTCAGTCAGTGAAGCTCCTCTCTCCCCATCAACTGACAGCCTAAGGGACATATCTTGTACGTCTCTAAGTGAGTCACTGAAAGAGTCATCTGCAACAGTTTCATCCATTGGAGTGTCTATTTGCCACTGAGGATGCCTCATTCTGCAGGCAGCAACTCTAGTCAAGTAAGTGCGGCAGTGCTCGGGCCATGAGAAGAGGTGTATGTTCTTCCAGCCATTATTTCTGCAATCATACCACATACTTTTATCTGATAGTAGTCGAAGAAGTGCAGAGGCAATTGCTTCTTGATCATGAGGGTCCACAAGCAGGCCATTGTTAAGCACCTAATTTTCAACCCATAAAAGAAAATTTGAGGTTATGATACAGCATAATCAAATCCCCATCTATTGTGCTTGAATTACGAGGTTGGAAATGCAATGTAAGTTATTTGTTTACCCGTTGAATATCAACTGGGCCTCCATTTTTAGTAGCCACCATAGGAAGTCCATGTGCCGCAGCCTTGCTTGTTATACACACATATAGAAATCAAAATTCTATCTCACATTACAAAAAAAAAATGTACGAGACAGAATTAGTGACACCAACCTCGATCAAGGTAAGTCCAAATGGCTCAACCAGAGCTGGATTAATGAAGACCCCCTGCAGCAAACTGACAGTTTAGTGGATCAATTTCATCGATGAAAAATAAAGGCATCTCTGAATGTTCTTGTACATTCCAAAATTCACCTTTGTTTTTGCTGCAAGACGATATATATCTGGGACATCTGATTGCTTGTGATGCTTTGGGTAGGCCACTTGCCCATATAGGTCATATTTATCAACCAATTTCAATACTGTCGTGAGCACACTTGCATTTCCGCCTGACATCTCATCTATATCATCCCTGTTCCCCATTATAAGTGTCTAAACAAATGCACGTTAGTTTTTGCTACTATTTTTCCCCATGTATTGCATTAGTGAAAATCAAATATACAAACCACTCACAAGATTAGCAAGTTCTCTTAATGAGCGGCTTTCTCCAAATGCTTTCAATAAAGTTGTTATGTTCTTCTTAGGATCTGGTCTTGATAATGCTAAGATCATGGGTTTATGAGGATTTGTAAGAAATCGCATCACCTGCAGAAACAAATTGCTGAGGAGGATAGAAAACAAAAAAAATATCACTGCAAGAACAGAAAATGTAACAAGATAACAGCAACTCACTTCTGCCCAAATTGATGGGAGTGCTTTAGGAGAACCATCACCAGTAAGGGATGCAAGCTCCCCTTCAGCTTCAAGTGTATCTTCTTGAACTATGACACTGCTAAAATCCATGCCAGGAGGAATAACCTGCATTGAAGCTATATTATAAATACTCATTAACTAGTATAAGAGGTAAGACCCATCCAAACTGATATTCTATATTGCTTTTTCTTTAGTTTCTCTTTACAAAAAGGAAAATAATAACAGAAGCAATTATTTCCAGTGTTAAATCATGCTAATAACAACTAAAAGTTTACTAAGCAGCACCTATATGGGATCATGCCATCTGAAAGAAACATGTTAAAATATGGATTGATGGAACCAGGGAAATGTAGCAAATATAGAGAAATTATAGAAGAGAGCTTCCTGATATTCTTACATTTCTCCTCTTTAAAGTTCTCATTCATGATTCTGAACGATGCAAAAGAGGATCCTTACCGCCATTCTTGGCATGAACCGACCATGACAGTTGACCCCACGTCTGGCACGGGCCCTCAATACTTTCTCAAGCTTTACATCAAACCCATCATAAAGTCCCCATTGTTCATCAACCTCCTGCCTGGTGCTTGTGATAACAAGTTCTGCAGCATCAAGGGAAAGCTCCTCAGCCTCGATTCTCCTCATTATCTTATATGTCGAATTGATATCTTCCATTGACTGCCTCCCTTGCTTGATAAGCTGCTCTAGCTTGTTTCTACCAAGAGAGTGCCCAGTCAAAACCATGGGGACATTTAAAGCTCCCGAAAGAAGGGCAGCACTGTCCCCTGCATCTGCGTAATGTCCATGAATTACATACGGCCAGACAGGTTGACCATTACCAATCTGTTCACCCAAAACTTTTGACATATTAAGTATATGAGCTAGTGCGCCATCAACAAATTCTTGTATATAAGGCCAAAGCAACTCTTTGCGAAGATATTTTTCGCGTGGACCAAATGGAATCCTAATAATGTATGCCCCACTGCTCTCTCCCATATCCTCGGCATCTTCAGAGCCAGCAATTAGCATCTCAGTTGGTTCACCATAGCTCCAATCAACTTCGGATGACAAGATTTGGCGAGTGAATAGATCTACCCTGTAAACTCCAGGCATCCTAGCTAGTGCGCGGGCAAGCTCCACAACATATTTAATCTAAAATTTATATCAGCGTATTAAGTGTAATAAAACATTTTAAAGTTGGATTGTAAATAGTCAATCATATTGTCAATTACCTGACCACCAGTGTCTGAATCTCGACCAAGCTCCATGTTTTCACCCCTTACCAAACCATGCAAGCTGGACAAGAAAAGATTGGATTTTGATCTTACATGTTCTTAATTTAAGCACAAAATTTCCGACATAGACATGGAGTAGAAAAAAGTAGAGAATTGAGCATTACCTTTTATTTAATTTCCAAATAATTAAGAAGTACTAAGATTAACTGTTAATTCAAGCAGCATAGAAGGCTGGTTACTAAAAACCACACTGGCTAAAGTTATGACATCCCTTGACATAGACTTTTTGTTGCTGTATGCTAATAAGCTCAAGCAATGTAAAGGAAATCTTGGCTAGTCTAGACATTTGGGAATACAAACCCGAATACCAGATTCTACACGAAAAAGTTCTTTACTTCCGAGGCTCATGAAGTTCATATATCACATAGAACACGATTTCATTCCAATGATTCAGTGCAAGATGAAGATAGACACTTGACTTTGCTTCTAAGACACGTTCTGTCTCTTCCTATTCAAAAAAGCCACATCCTCAATGTGATTGGCCACCCCCACCAAGCTCTATTTATGCTTAAAATAGTACAGTTTTATTGGCAAATTTAAATTTGTTACAGCTATGATTTGCTTGAAGCAGACGTACCTGATAAGAACAATGTAAAGTTTCTTTTCCTTGTTGTCATCCGACCAAACTTCCAAGTTGGAGAAATTTCGCTGGAAGTTTTTCCTTGGGGTGTTGCTCTGCGACAGCTCCACAACAGTATCCCCCTTCTCTCCTTCTGACAAGTCCTCTGACATGTCTTCTGTTACATCCTTGCGTCCTTGTTCCCTCTCCAGCCTTCGACTTGCTAATCGCTGGGATTCTTCCAGTTCCGACTATACCAGATTGAGAAGGAACAAAATTATACTTCTAACAATGTTACTCTGAAAGTAAAACGATCGCAACTCATAATGGTTCAAATACTTGATCTAATTCACAAAATTACGGCGGCTAGTCTCGTGCATCACTCTATACTCCTTGGTACAAATATCGAGTAACACAAAGCACAGACAGCTCATTTGACTAAGATAACACATGACTCATTAGCATCATGTTCTCTACGATTAGAATCTATTGTCAATTGCATTAGAAACGTGAATTTACATACAATTTGATTTCAACTAGTTTGGGTATTTAGGCTTTGCATATAAATATCTATCGCTATTTTTTGTTCAAATGAGAATTAATCAAGCTGAGCATCCACATTACTCGTTCTACATATAAGACTAGGACTAAAAACTTCAACTAAATTACTTGATCATCTGGAAAGAGAAAATCAACCTTGAACCTTGCACAAAATTCTTGCTATGCATAATAAACCACCCAAAATACATCAAAATACCAAATAATCCTATATAGGTTTGAAACTCTTCCCTCCTTAGATTTTTGGCCTTTTCAACTTTTACATGAACAATTTTTTTTTTTCTTTGATAAATTCAATCGAACATGGGTTCACTCCAGGAGCAACAACCCATGGACTTGCAAGAATTGGAGTCCGAAGTCAACATCTTATTCAAAATTTTTGATGGACAAAGTGTGAGATGGTATGGAACCAGCAAGTGTCTGCATCGATGCACAAAAATTGCACCAACCAAATGGTAAACTACAAGATTCACATCATTCAATATGTCCCCCATAAAGGAGGGTCTTGGGGTATATGAATTTCACAACATCATTTTTGACCTAATTGAAAATGACCTAAGCATCTGACTAATGATTAAAAAAATAGTTCATTCTCTCTCACAGTGCAAGTAAATACAATAATTTAGTCTCTGTCTGTTCCTGGCCAACAACATTTCTCTAGAAATCAAACTGCATCAAGATTAAATATTCATGGGAGGCAACTGATTTAGAATATCCTAGTTATAAGTTAAAGGAATAAAGTAGTACTGCCCGCAGTGGATAAATATAATCGCGTAAACACAATTAAAGAAGTATTCAGGACAATTGTCAGGCCAGAGGCAGGCAGAAACTTCAAAAGACAGCTACTATCTGTGTCCCATACCAATAAATTCCCTCTCTCTTACACTAAATCCTCTCAACCAGAGAGTCAACGAGAGAAAGAGAGAGAGAGAGAGAGAGAGAGAAAGAGAGAGAACCCAGGTAGAGCTGGAATTTTTATTGACAATCCAATAAACCCCATTATCATTAGATTGATTCCCGAGAGAAAAAACTGCATATTTTAGAGAGAGAGAGAGAGGACCTGTTTCTTCTTGCGAGTGAGATGCCAAATACGCCAGCACATATTCTCAAGTCTGGAGCTTCTTTCTCTGGTGTTGCGAGTGGCAACAACCTTGATCCAAGTACGATGAAGATCGGTCTCATCGACACCGGTAACAACTTCCTCAACAAAATATTTGGTGGGATTGAAATGTCCTCCCTCTCTCAAACTCACTGGCTGATGCTGCTGCCCCGCACTATCCACACCCCCTCCAGTGTCCAAGATTGCCTCCAGATACCCATTTATCCACTCATTTCCCGCCATTCTCTCTCTCTCTCTCTCTCTCTCTCTCTCTCTCTCTCTACAATTTCAGATCTTCAATCTCTCATACGGAATTGAATGAGATCAACAGAACACGAGATGGGGTTTCTTCAACATTAATCAAAAGCTTGTTTTCATTGACAAAACAAAAAATTTGGTGAATTTCGCGTATCAAAGCCTCAACTATAAACGGGTATATTAATTTTGTCTATGCAGAATCTAAAGCGTACCAGAAACAGAGGAATGAGAGAGAGAGAGAGGGGGGGTTTGTTAACTGAGGCAATGCTATTTGACTATTGTTGTGGTTATGCAAGGAAGAACGGTGTTATGAGCGGAAAACATGTATTATGAACGAACGGAAATGAGACAGAGAGAGCGAGAGGAGGAGGAATGGGAGTGACAGAGTGAGAGGGGAAGGGGGTGACACTTGGAGAAAGAGGGGGTGGGACGAAGATATAGACGTGGAGGAAGGAAGAAGCACCACACCCTTCGCCCGGAGAGGTGACGGAATCAGAAACCAATCAAATCATCTCTTTCCGAGCGATATCCGCTTCCAAATGCATGTTTGCCGCTTTTGCCTTGACTCTCTCTTCTCTTCTTCTCTCCTCGCTGTTCCCTCTCTTCCCTCTGTCAGACTACCGGAGTGCTTCGCTATTGTTAATCAAAGTCCTAACTTTGCAGGCCTAGTTTCATCGGCTCACAACCACCCCTTAATATTTTACATGCTCAAACGATGATCAAATACACTTGAGCAATATTTTTAAAACCGAATGAATAAATAATGGGTGATCCATGGATCATTTTATAAATGGGATACCATTATCACAATATCATATATATATATATATATATATATATATATATAATTTATATAATTTATATTTTTATATTTTACAATAAAATAAAATTCATATATTTATAAAAAAATAAATTTATTCCATTACCAACGCATGAAAAATACCGATTGCATTGAAAAATCGATTAAATTAATTTGAACGATTTATTGATTTTGATTGATTTTAAACGATATCGATTGAATTTGATTTTATACGGTTTAACAATAAAAATTGAATTGAATTACTGAATGGTTCTTGGTCAAGCAGATCTAACCGGCTATGTGGTCCGATTTAAATACTATCTATTTTAAAAAAAAAAAATTTAAAAATTCATAATCATTCAAGTATATTAAAATAATTATTAACAAAAATAACAATTCAATGATAACTAAATTTATAAATATCAATATCTATCACGAATGATTGTGGATAGATAATCAAAATCATTACGTGTGAATATTTATCAACAAGAATGATAATTCAATAATAACCAAATCCATCCGTATTAATATCTATAGAACACAGTTTCGAGGGTACTTGTGTGATTGCTATTTATTCATTTCCATGTTAAATTTATTAATCTATTAGTAGTTGAGTTTTTCTAAATTTTCTTAAAATAAATTCTTTACTTATTTTAAAAATTAATTATTTCAAATTAAAAATAAAAATTATAATAAATTAGATTAAAAAATTATATAAAAGCTTATCAAGTGAACAAGTTAAATCTAGTTTAAATAGGTTTATTTACATCTAATAAGTCAAAATAAATAGAATTTTACGAGTCGAAACCAAACTCAAACCCTCGCTATTCATTTATTTTCTATTTGCAATGACATGTAATAGGAAAGAGAGACATTTGCCATTTTGGTTATATCGATACGTGGGTATTTGATTGAATAATTTTTTTTTATATAAGAGAGATCTGAATTCGAAATTTTTAAAAAAGATACTGTCAGTTGAGATAAAATTAGGATCATTTTAATACCAAGAAATAATACTTTCTTGATTAATAAATATACATATACTACTATTTCTTCAAAATAAAGCATTTTTAATCTTTTCTTTTTGTAAGTTATAATTACTATATAAAGTTTTATTCATATATTTATTTTGATATTGCAAGTATATATTTAATAATAATTAATACTTTGAGACTCGCAAGGCCCTCTGGTCATCGGAGCCTTAAAATTAGAGGCCTCGGACATATTATTTGAGCTCATATCGGAGACGGATTTTATGAGTCAGCTCGTAGAACAATAAGGTGTACGTGGCCACGGTTTCATAATCATCGATTCTAGTTCTAAAATTGACAGGTCTAAATATCTACTTAAGAGGATTCGGAATAGAACCTTAAAGGACGGTTCTGATTCCTAATAATACAATCTAGTGATATAAATTCTTTTCTCTCAATTTGATAATTTCATATTTAAATATTTGTATAACAAAAAAAATGGACGATTTTGGCTCTTATTCCCAAACCGGTGATTTCGATTCTGATTTTAATTTAAAATGATTTTGATCTCGATTGCGGTTACAAATTGTTTCATCTCTTATTCTAAAATCAAAATTACAAAAACTAAAATAACAAAAAAATAAAAAATAAAAATAAATATCGGTATTTTTCTATAAGAAAATTAAAAGTTATAAATGATTAATGATAAAATGAATTTAATTAAAAAGCTATTGTATGTTTTTTGTCGATGGAATCTTTTAATTGATTGAATAGTGAACATTTGAAATCCTTTTTGTCATGGTGCATGAGAGCTATGTATTTATTACCCCAGCAAATTTATAAAATTTAATTTATTTAAATTAATTTTTAGTATAAAGTTTATATACATTTTTATAATTAAATTTTAATAACTATATTATATTTAATATTAAGAAAATTTTGTATTTCTAACTTCGAATTAATAATAACAATAATAATTTTTTAATATTTTTAATTTTTAATATTACTTATTTTACGATGAGTAAATTGAAGCAAGTTTAATTTCAAATGCTATGCACTAAAAAGGTTTTTAACTCCAAATAAAAGCAGGTTTGCCTTGTCGGCTTGCCTATTTTGCGTAATTTTTGAAGTATTGCGTGGTACTCAAAGAGGTTAAAGATACAATTGTTGGGAGAGGATTTTTTCAATTGTTAGTTAAAAATATTGTAGGGAGAGAATCCGCTCAATTGATATCTAATAGACTTCTCGATTCGGATTAATCGAGATAAAGTTTCAGATATCGATTGATCAAGATACCAAAAAAAAAAAAAGTTAAAAATGCATGTCCAATGAGTCGAGGCGACATAAAGGGTAGGGCTCCGCCCATAAAATTTTGAGGAAAAAAAATTTAATATATATCTCATCTAGCGAAAAAATTTAAAAATTATCATTAAAAATTTTAAAAATATCGTTAATATCAAATTTCTTTAAAATCATGTTAGTTTCTCAAAAATTATAATCTCTACCCTTCCATCCCTAGTGGCAAATTTAATTTTTTTTGGCCATGTTCTCTAAAAAAGCAATAGTTGAGATTTACTAATATAAAAAGGGTGTAATTGTTCAGATTCATTCTTTACTTCGTATTCCCGTAATCAAATGTCTCTGTTCTGTATCTTAATCACGATTATTAAGAATGATGTAAATAAATATATAAATTTCATAAAATATAGACAAACCATCCATTCCCGTGGAGTTTGGTTCTGTTCAACAATCCAAGAACTTGGAGCACATTGCTTGCCCACCTTGCCTTTGAAGTGATTGTTAAATGATTATGATACATGGTTTAACGGTTCATTACCAAAATATCTGGGAACTATTGGGCCCACTGGGTCATAGTCATAAGGCTTATGAGCAACCGAACGCACTTTTGGTCTCTCAATTGAGTGTTTTTTCGGTCGAGCACTCTCATTTATGTTTTTTGATTTTCTCGGTCTAACCCTCTCATGAAGCTGCCCCTTCACCTCTTAGTCCCCTAACCTCTCAGTCATTCTAACTATTGATCTATGGGCCTCTCAGTTGTCCTCATTCCATATTGGATACTATCTGTCAATACGCAAATAATTCTCATTATACGATAAGTCTAACAAGTAATCATCCAATAAAGAAGAAAATCTCTAACAAATCTAAACTTTTTTTAATCTGATACGAATGTCTTTTAATTTTGGAGAAACCTTTCTCAGTAAAAAAACAAATCTTTGTAATCATTTTCGACAAAGTAGAAAATCTCCATGATCACTTAAAATTCCCTTATTTAGTAGGATTCTAAATCACTTGAAAATCTCTGACTACAGTTTTAGTAATATCGAAAGATTCTAAATAATCTCTCTATAAAAAAATTATAGTTTCTACATCCCTAGATAGATACAAGACTTATCATGCATGCATGCTATATATACTAAGTAACAAATGATCAGTCAGGGACGTTCACTAATTTTACACTTATCATATAGAGATAAAACAGGATTATTTTACGGCTCTACTTAATTTGTTTCTCATTCTTTTATTACTATTCTGTCTGACTTAATTGTCAAAATCTCTCCCATCGAAGGATTGTCTCATCACACGTGAAGTCCTAGAAGACTCACCAATGTCGGTTCTCTGTTCATATCAATAGAGTAGCTATTTGTGAAGCAAAACCAACCTTCAACAAATCTCAACAATATATATGCGAGGATGAACCACTAAGATCTATTTTAAGAATCTACATAACCGGAGTGATTGTTAGATAGATTAAACAACCCCCCAAAAAAAAGACCCAAAAATGGATTTCACATCTAAGTTTCAAGATTCCTACCAATGATTCAATTACTGAAGTGCGAATTAAATTTCCAAAATTTTAGTAGTTATTAAGACAATATCAAGTATTTGTGGATTTGATGGTAGCAAATTTCAAGGAAAGAATGCGAGAGAGAGAGAGAGAGAGAGAGAGAGAGAGATGCTAAAGTATGTGTGGCAGCAAAACGATCATCCCACCAAGTACAAACCAGCATCAACCATTTGCTTTATCTCTCTTGTCCACTTTAACTAAAATGGCTGAGAATCTCTTTCACTCATGTACCTTTCTGGGTTTCAAGAATAATGTTACAACTTGAAAACAACCAAACCTGTTGAACACATGATGCCTCAGCATCCACACAAAAGGCGGATTGGACACCTAAGACTCACTCAACCCACGTCGCATTCTTGCCTTTTATTTCTCTAGCCCAGGAGCCATTTTACAGCAACAAAAAAGGAACACTTTCAGAATAGGAAATGCAATGTAGGGAAATCTTTATTTTAAAACAACCAATAAAAAGTTTCTAAAATTGTAGAAAAAATTTCAGGATTAGGTAATTTATAGTGGAGAAAGACATTCCCATTATATAACTCACTCACTATTAGACAAAAATAGAATGCTTTTAATTGTGGTATTTAATAACTGCACTATTATGGGACTATGATTCTCTCCCCCCCCCCCCTCCCCAAAAAAAGTTTTCTACCAAATAGAAACTTTCGTTCAAATGAATTTTGAAGCAGCTAACCTCTAAATCATTTTGGCATATGAATGCTTGGTTGGTTCAATGATGAGATATTATCGATTTTTAAATAAAATTTTAAATTTAAATTTTATATATGATAAAAATAGTTAGTATGAGAGTTTTATTTTTTATGGATCTAATTTAATTTAAATAAAATTTAATTAGTTCTAATATAATTATCGATTATCTAATATTTATAAAAAATTAATAGCATGTGAACCAATGCAACTTACTAGATTTGAATCTAAACTTAATTATAGTATTGGTGGAACACATTATCTAAATATAAAAGAAGTGATTGGGAGTGCTCATTCTATTTTTTTGGGACCCTTTTTTCATTGGGGTCTTTTTTTTCATTCAAATTTTTGCTCTTTTTTTTACTTTTTTTTTCATTTAAATCTTTCCTCTTTCTATTTGTTTGTCTAGTTGGGACTTCGGTTTTTTTTCATTCAAGTCTTTTTTTTTTCATTCAAGTCGTTTCACTTTTTTTGACCTGTTTTCTTTTTTCACTTGGATCATTTCTTTTTTTATTTTTTATCCGATTTTGTTTTTTGCTTAAATCTTTCTTTTTTTTGAACATAAGTTTTTTGCCTTTTGTTTTTTTACCCCGTTTGTTGATCACAATTTTTTTTTATTCATGACTCCATTTTTTTTTTCATTCAGATCATTCTTTCATTTAAGTCATTCTTTCTTTTTTGACATTTTTTTCAGGTCTTTCCCTTTTTCATTTTTTTTACCCGATTTTATTATTAGCTTAGATTTTTTTTTTTTTGGATATAGGTTTTTCCTCTTTTATTTTTTAGCCCAGTTTGTTGACCTCAGTTTTTTATTTTTTTCCTTCATGTCATTTCTCTTTTTATTTTTAGATTTTTTTAGTTCAGATCTTTTCCCCTTTTATTTTTATTTTTTTTTTACCTTTTTCTTCACTTAAGTCCTTTTTTGACATGGTTTTTCCCTTTGTTTTTTGTCCCACTTGTTCATGACGCGCTCGTTTTTTTTTTTTGTTTCAAACCCTTCATCTTTTTATTTTTTATCAATTTTTTTCCTTAAGTCCTTTGTTTTTCTCGATATAGGTTTTTCTCCCCTTTTTGGCTCTACTTGTTTGTTCAGGTCCTTACTCCTTTTTTTGGATACATTTTATTTTATTTGAGTCCTTCATATTTTTTTTAACATAAGTTTTTCTCCTTTTGTTTTTTTGACACCATAGATTGTTTTCTCTTTATTTTTAGACCAAAGTTTTTTTCTATTCGGGTTTGTACTCTTTTTATTTTTTTCTCTTAAATCATTCGTTTCTTTTTAATATAGATTTTTTTCCTTTTGTTTTTTTTCTTTTTTACCACATATCATCGTCTCTTTATTTTAACTCCTTTTTACTCTATTTATTATCTTTTTTTACTTCATTTGTTGGCCTTTTTTAGACTCTAGTGATTAATCTCTTTTTTTTCCAATCGTTAGTATACATTATATTTTTCGTTGATTTAGATAATAATTTAGTTAAAATATTAAGGTGATTATAGATTTGACAAGCATTTGTACAATAAATAAATACAATCTACATCTTGTGGACACCACGTGCCAACTTTAGATATAAAAGAAAAAGCTTAATAGGTATAGTCGTTCTCTCACGTGACTAATATGTGACCTATTTTAAAGAAATTAAAAAGTTGTTAGAGCCTGTACACTTCCCCATTTAGTACTTGTTACCATTTTCACCTGTTATTTTACTTTTAAGACTTTGATATCCCTTTGAGAGTTTGGATATGAGTACATTTAAGTAATATAAGTCTCAAATATAAGATTAATTCGAATCATTTTGATCTCAAAATTTAAAAACTTCTAAATTTATTAAAAAAAATTTTAAAATTATCAAAATAATCTATTACTATCAAAATCTTAATATTTTGGACTGTGCTATCCTCAACTTGATAACTACATTGTAAACCTAGCGAATTATAATTGTTCTTAACTGTTTTTTTTTTACGACACGCACGATGTACTACGTGGTGTGTCTGCCACCTGCTAGTATCATACCATCCCACCTAGACAGTGGTGCACCCACGTGTTGAGTGACATGGTGCCACTGATTGTTGAAAAATTTCAAAAATCCCATAGGCTCGATTATTTTATTACTTTATAGATAAAAAGGTGAATAAAGGTTATAAATTCTGTGTATGAGATTGAAAAATTTTCAAGATGTTTGCATTCCAAATTTTATTTTTAGAACTCTTGTTTAGATTGAATCAGATATGTTATGGTGGGTAACATTTTATTTAAGTTCAAAAGAAATTGTAACACTAATATCTCCTTCTCTTAAAATTAACCTCATTTTAATCCTCATCACAACATGACAGGGCAAAAAAGGAAATGAAGGAAAGGGTCAGGACAAAATATAGTTTGGAAAGGGCTTCCTTCCCTTGTTTTATGATTTTTTTTCTTATTATTATTTATTCATTCATTCATTATAAAACGCATCAATTCTTTCTCTCTTGTGCTACCGTTGAAGTATGAGTCAAAAAAAGAAAAAACATGAAACCCGATAAAAGACGGAAAAATGAACAAGATTATCAAATTTTCAGTCACCGTGAACGGCTTTAGTTCATTTTTGTGTTGGATATAGAAGATAACTTTTTTATTTTGTTTCTATCTCCACAAACCAAAAATAATATTTCTTGTGTTGCACACCTATCCTTCGTCTTATGTACCGCGTTCCAAAGGACTCCATGAGGGATTGATTTTGTTTATATAGTATTGATATTAAAACTAGTCATAACATATCACAAACCCCCTTTTCATCTGAACTTCCAAATTCTCATGTGGTTGGCTAAGCAAATAAAATCTTAGAAGCATAATTTTCGGAAGAAATTCTAATGTTGGTGTTGAGAAGGAATTTTAAAACTATTTTCGGGTTTGGAGTTGGACTGGCCATGTTGGCATCACATTAATCTTTTTTACGGCATGGGCATTTGTATTAAAGGATAAGGTTTGTTGTTTTGCAGGAAAAGCATTCATGAGACTTATTAGCAACAGAACCTAGTGACTTAGAATAAATTAGAGAACAAAGTTTACTAAGAGATAGATGACCCAAAGGTAGATGCCATAAGCAGGCGGAAGGAATAGTGGCAACACAATATAGATTAGAATGAGTGACATGAAGATGAAGAGACGTGTGCTTGTATAAATGTCCAACCTTATGGCCTGTTCTAAAGATTTTTTCCATCTGTGGATCGTGCACCTGACAGCCAGTAGAAGAAAATATTATGTTGAAACCAAGCTCACATAACTAACAGAAAGAAGATTTAAAGCCATCTTAGGTTCAAGAAACATATCAAGTAAATTTAAGGTAGATGTGGAGAAATTGCCAGTATGATTAACTGTCATGCTAGAACCATCAGCCATATTGATTGTAGGTGATGTGGTAGAAGTAGATAAAGAAGAAAAGGGATGTGAGTCATGAGTGATATGATTAGAGCAAGGTGAGTTGAAAAACCAAGAGGTGGCTCGTTCGGTAGAAAGTGGAGTGTGATCCCTAGAGGAGAAAACTTGTTAGAGTGTCTGAAGATCACCAAGATATATTATACGCTGAGTCAAAGGGACTTGGGTAGCAGAGTCCTCATTAGTAGCGGTAGCAGAGTGTGAGATTTGTCGAGTGCGAGTTAGATGATGCGGGACTGGTTTGGCGTCTTTATGCAATGCTCAATATGATGACCTTTCTCTTTGCAGTAACAACAACATTCAATCATAGGATTAGCGCGACATCTACTGTAGACATTGCAAAATCGACACTCAATAATGGGGCAATTAGGAAGGATATGACCCGTTCCTACAATTCTGACAGAAGTTTGGAATATTTGCTCCTTGAGCAGTAGTGGCCAGTACAACATCATCACACTGGGTTTTAATAACCTCAAGGAGTCTCTTCAGGTATTAATTTTGAAACTGCATTTTCCATGGCAGGGAGAGGGTTCAGATGAAGTACAGTGACAGACTAGAAATCTTTTTTGAGTGACATAAAAAATTGAACCTACCCCAATTGATCTCGATCTGTTGCATATTTAATGGTGTCAGTTGTACACAGGCAATTTGGTTTAGAGCGACCTGGTTCTTTGCACAAAAATTGAAGTTCACCAAGCAGCTGATACCGATGAGTTAAATCTGAAGTGATGTAGTGAGTTCAAGAAGATCCCAAGCCTCCTTAGCCATCTCAAAACGGCTAACTTCAACTTAATAGAAAGTATAGAGGTGTTGCAAAACCATTTGATAATCTGGCAGATTTTTACTATTCCAATCTTCAAGACAATGCATATTCATCATCTGATCTTTCTTTAGAATGCACCCAAGGTTTGACATCTCCTGTAACATAGCTCCAAAACCAACTATGATAGTTGTACCATCAAGCACAACATTTATAGGTTGAGAAAACGATGGCTGAATGAATGATAAATTAAGAAGAAAGCAGAGAGCCAAAAGAAAATATATGATGTTATGAAAAACAGCAAAAACAAAAGAAGTGAGATGCAAAAGAAATAGGCCGTGGTAAAATGTGTTGTATTTTACACGGTTGATTACCGTTGTAACCAAGGCTACTAGGAAAGTGGCATGCTTGATTCCCAAGATTGTGGCTTAGTGCCCAAGACTCCTTCAAACAAGGCCGGATGTTATATTCTTTGGGTATAACATAAACTACTCTCAATTTGATGCTGATAAGAAAGAACGGCGGCATAGACAGTTTGTGCCATGGTGAGTCCCAGCAAAACAGTAGCGGCAAGAAATGAGATGAGCGCCCAAGGATAATTAAAGTAGTTGCTTTGCAAGTTGGCTTTCCACTTCTTCCTACTTATCTGTTTTAGTCCAAGGTTGCATGTGGTGCTTATTTATATTTTGGCAGATTTCAGCCTAGCTTAAATGGTCACAAAAGGCAACCAAAGTGTCGGAAGGCCTACTGAAGATGTTGACTACTACACTGTCATCTTCTAACCAGTTGATGATGATCCTATGCTCAAGGAGAAGCTCAACAGAATCATTGAGAAAATCCATAAAGGTCCATAATGATTGACATACCAAGCAACATTCTCTTGCAAATACCACTCGTGGACAATGAGATTCTGATAAATAACCTCTGTAAAATTATCCGCAATCAAACAAGGTATCATAATCTCCCCATTCTTGAACATTATATCAAATTAGCTTTGCTCTCCAGTTCCCTCAAATTTGATTCCTTTCTTTAGGATTGAGGTTTCTCAGTTAGTTTTACTCCAACGCCCATTATCACTTTCTTTTGCTTGTGTATTCTGGATGTGGGAGTCCGACAATAGTGTAGCCATCCAAGTAAATGCTTTGGTTCAGATTTAGGAAGAAGGAGAGGGTCGTCACATGCATTAAGTGTTGAATTGTAAGCAACGACTCGATGAAACGCTGTGCCATTGGAGTGAAGCTATGTTCCAAGTCATCAAAGGTCCTTGTCATGTCAAAAATGACTTGCAGAACAAAGAAAAAGGTAGTTGATTCTCAAACAATAATAGGTCGCACCTTACGCTGCTATGTAATGATTCACCATGAAAACAGGATCGTTGCACTCTCTTCGACCATTATATATGCAAAAAAAATTCAAAAACAAAGCAACTATCCAATAGCAACATCTCTACAAATTCATCCTCAAGACAGGTTAACCGGTTCTGCATAGAACTTATGAGCTCTTTTCTCTAACTTCCGCACTGCCATGATGAGTCTTCTAGCACTAGACTCTTATTTTCATTCAAGAACTAGTTGCAAATGGTACAATTTCTGCTTGTCCATGCTTGTAGGCTTTTGCTTGTTCGATGGAAACTGTTTATGGGTGAATGCCTTTTTGTGTAACTAGCATAGAGGCTCTCGAACTCTGTAGATAAAACGCTCTGTGCTTGTACAGTGTAATTTCACAAGTTTGTTGTCAATATCAACAACAAATGGATCATTTGCCTCATGTGGCATAGTAAATGACAAATTTTGGCCCTTTGTTACTATGTAGCTCCGAAAATTTGAAAAGCCGGGGAAAGCTCGAGGTTTCAAGCCCATTACCAACTAGGAAAGCATGTTGAAAAGCTTAATTAGGTACAAAATTTTGATGCAACAAAACCATCCAAAGACCGACTCATTTAGCAAGATGTAAATTTAAAACTCTATTGTTAGAAATACAGATCTTGGATTGAATCTAAATTTCATAAACTTATCTTTCAGGTGGGGGAATAGAATAAAGTAAACTGCATACAGAAAAATCCAATAAGCCTAAATATTTGAATCGGATTCTTTAGTCTGCATTTGTAATGTAATGAAAGAAAGGTCTATCTGATTCATACACAGGCTTTTTTTTTTTGCTGAAGCTGTGCCTATTCCAAAACATAAAAATCATTCTATTGCCTGAATAGCATGCTCCATAGGTATTAAATGGAACTTTGAGACCCAATAAAGGATACCGGGGTAAAAGCAAGCTGTGAAACGGCACTTACCTCTCTAGATTACTGGACTTGGTTTGGTGGAGTAAAATTTCCCTACCTCTAGAAATAGAAAAATATAGAATGTTTACATGTGACTGGCATGTTAGGATCATCAAAATGGAAAGGAAGGGGAAGTTATATGCGAAAGCAGCCTGTCCTTGCAGGCTACAAAGACTTGGCTATTGAGTTGGGAATTGGATGACTCCTATCCCATATGGTACGCCAGCCTTGTCAATTCCTTTTTCTCAACATTATTGAACTTTTTGGATGCTTTCAGGGGTCATTTTGCAGTTGACTCACCCCAGACCAATTGCACTATTTTCTTTGGATTGTTAATGCTTGAAAGGACATAACTAAAAACTAACATCAATAAATAGGGGCATTCTATGACCGATTTTTACCCAGACAAGAAATTTCTCTCTTGTAATAAACGAACTATATATAAAGCACATGACGAATGCCTTATTGGTTTAATGGTAAACATATTGGATTTTTTTTAATTAAACTTTTTATTTGAGTCTTAGAAATGAGAAAAAAAAGGTGCGAGAAAATCATGCCCGGCCCAACAGTCGGCTTTTGTTGGAACCCATAAATTGAATCTTGGACGCATGTCGGTCAAACATAAAAAAATATATATATGTAAAGCAAGTGTTAACGAAGTATGTTCTCCAAATAAAACTACAACACAAAGGGTTACAACTAAAACAATGGGTATTTGGCTTAACAAAGAGCCAACCACTAGGTCACCTCAAAGAATTCATAAGTTGTAGGAATATGCCCATTATGGGCATTTGAGTAATTAAGGAATGGGGTAACTCCCATCCTTAATCACCAATAACCACCAAATGGGTAACTCCCCAATTAAACCTAATTGAGCCAAATAGATACCATGTGAATAAGAGTGTCTTCTCCTTCCTTGCCACACGTGAACAGTAACCATGTGAAGGAGACCATGGCTAGGGTTTCGCACACTTCTCTAGAGAGAGAAAATAGAGTGAGGGATGGAGATTTTCGCGTAGGAAAATCTCCCATCGTCAAGCAAATCACCGGATGTAGAGGGTTACGGCGTTGTGACACTGTGGTGGTGATTCGACTAACCTCGTGATCACCATCCCGACCGCGAAATCGGATCAAGAAAAGTGCCGCTTAAAGATTCTACGAATTGAGGTACCCTAAACCCGATCTATTTTATTTTTCGAAAATTATTGTATACTTCCGCTGCATGAGAATCTTAAAAATCCAACATTGGTATCAGAGCGGGTTGGATTTAATTCAAATAATTTTTCGGATTTGATTTTTCGGGTATAAAATATAGGGTATAAAATTTTGGGGTCCGGATCACGGATGAGTTTCGTGAATCCGAGAACACCGTAGGAATACCCATGGCCCAGGGATTACAAATATAATTTTTGTTTAATTTTCCGAGCATGTTTGGGCCATGAAAAGTCCGGTCGAAATTTGCGACCGTACGGACATGAAAACCTTAGATCTATGGCTTTAGAGAGCGGATCGATGCATGAAAATGATATAAGTGTGTTTCTTGCATCTAGATCTACAATTTTATGTCTTTTATTGTGAGTTTTGGATGCCGGAAACCGGGATTTCCGAATGGCCGCGGAGGGCCGCGACTGGGGTGGTTGAGTCCCACCATTTTTGGGCTTAAATCCTCCTAAAATCGAGTGTAGGATGTTTGGAGAATGCCCACAAATATTTTCCAGTCGAAAAATGCAAGAAAAAACAGCCGGATTCGTGTTTTCCAGAAAACGGGTCGAAAAACCCGTTACAGGACCCGTCGGGCGAAGAAGAACCGGCCCAGACCCGCTGGCGCGTGACTCGCACGCGCCAGGAGGCGCGTCTGGTAGGCGCGTGGAGTGGGGGAAGGCAGCGGTCGGGTTGGACCATGACCCGGACCGACCCGACCGGGTCAGTCGGGTCAAAACTGACCCGTTGACCGACCCGGTCTGACCGGCTCAACACGACTCAGTGCGTGAAGGCGCGTGAGCCGCGCCAAGCGCGTGGCTGCGCGTCTGAGCCGCGCCGCGCGTCTGTCGCGTGAGCCAGACTGCTGCCAACGCGTGGAGGCGCGTGGCAGCGCGTAAAGGCGCACCGCCGGCGCGTGGAGGCTCGTGGCGGCGCGTGGATCGCACCGCTGGCAAGCGGCGGCGCCTGTGGGCCCCGGGCGGCGTGTGAGAATACTTAAAATTGAATTTTTTCAATTTTTTGGGGGTCCTAAATCTATAAATGTGATTTTTTGTGGGTTTTTGTGTGCCGAATCACAGTCCAAATGGTAAGATGCGATTTCAAGTTGTGGTGTATGGTGTCCGTTGACTCATACGCTCGCTTTGGAGTCTGTACTCAAGTCATTTTGGTCTTGATGATTCGTAGGGCATACAAAAATGTGATAATAAGCATCTCCAAGTCACAAATATTTCTTTTAATGCGTTGAGAACTGTCGTATTAAATTTTTACAAGGAGAGTAAACTGAATGATATGATCTGCGTGATTTTATCAGTAGATTCAGTTTATTTTTGAGAGGCAAAATCTAACGGGAATTTGAGACACGAGATGATAGGCCCTAGGGTGGGCACCGCGCCTCAGAATATACGAGATAAAGAGATCTATCGTGTATGGTATAAAAGATTTACCAAATTAGGGCAATGCCTATCAGTGGCATATACGATGACTTAATCTCGTTTTTCGAGTCATATTCTATGGACATGTCGGTTCGACTCGTCCCATAAGAGCATAGTGTTGCTCTCTTCGGCTCCTATGTGAGGATGCAGAAGAAAAGAGTTAATCATACAATGAAGCAAATGTCGAGTATGATCACCGAGTTAATATATACGGACGAGCAAATTTCGGATGGAATTAAGGTACTAGATGTGATCCGGTTTGATACATGATTCATGGGAAACCGTGAAATCCTATCTCACATTTGACGAAAGTATTCGTACTTTCGTTGATGTGAATACATATTGTGAGCTCGATGAGGAGCACCTAGAGGCGAGTAGGCCACACTCGAGTTATGCTTATTCAGAGGAGTCGAGTAAGGACTTCCCCGACGCTAAGCCAATAACATAAGCATGTGAACGAGACTCGAGATCTAGATTATAAAAATCATCCGAAAAAACCGACAACGAGGTACAAGAACGCAAAAAGAAGGAATTTGTTTAGACCAATGTAAATTGCTACGTTTGAGGTAGATTAGGTCATTTCGCTCGTGAGTGTGACGAGCAGAAATTAATATTCTTCTTCTTTACGTGGTTTGAGATTTGTCTCATTCACTATAATGCTCACTGATTTCTCTCCTTTGAAATTAGGAGCAACCGACCACGTAACTCGAGACAGAAGTGCGTAAATATAGTTCCGTCAGGTAAATCCTTAAGCTTGGAGGATTTACGTTAAGGACAGAGCATTTGTCGTTGTCAGAGGGAACGACACTTGCTATGACGTCCTCAATATTGTAGGCATTTGACGGATCTACAATTTAGTACCTTGTCTAAAATTGACTACAATATGCGTGAAATTATTCCTTTGTTTTTAATACGATAATTTCTGAATTATTCTGGTTTTAATCCATGATGGAATGTATGCACTGGGTGCTACTCCTTCTAATGGTTTCTCGTCGTTCTACTATTGTCTTTACATCTGATTGCGTAGATGATGATGTAAATGAATGACATAATAGACTTAGACACATGGGGTAAGAGATGATGAATCGGTTAGTAGCGAGAGGTTTATTGAACCCACTGACCAAATTCGAGTTACCCGTATGTGAGTTTTGCCTAGCCAGCAAAATGACGAGAAAACCATTTGGCGATGCAATGAGAGCTGGAACTCCATTGCACTTAACTATTGTGCCTTCTTTCTTTTTATTGTGGTCTTATGAGCATGAGAGTCAGAAATAGAGTTGTGTAGATAATTATAGACGCTTACGTGCGTTTTGGTTCATCTATCTGATCTTGCATAAGTCTGAGACATTAGACTGCTTCAGGAGGTTCATAAGCGAGATAGAAAATCAGTTAGATTTGAGAGTAGAGACTCTCAGAACCGAGCGAGAACGTAAGTATTCGTCTAAACTACACGTGGGGCTCTGTTTCGAGAAGAGTTTTACGAGACTACTGACTATTAGTCAGTTTCCCATTTGAGCTTTGGACAGGGAGGCAGCCTGACCTTAGCCACTTGAGGTTATGGGGTTGTGCCACGATTTCTCGCATTCACACGGTGAGTTAGACCCGCGAGAAAATATATATTCTTAGGCGAACACGAACGGTACTATAATCGAGATTGAGTCTCGTAATACTATATCTCTTAAGAATGATTTCCCTAAGAGATGTGAAATCAATTTGGATCTTACCTTTTATGCGATGGATGAGCCTAACAGCTCGAGGAGCCCAGCGGCGGGATACAAGAATCCACTATGGATCTTGATCTCAGTGGGAGCGATCCATCAAGAGGTAAAGATTTTTCTCTCCTCCTAAGAGTGTCGAGAATGCGTATTTAAATGTTGTTTCTCGATTGAGGGTGAGACCCTCGTTGCGACTCTAGAGGATGATGAGAAATCTAAAATGGTCCGAGAGGCTCTCGAGAGTTTTGCAAAAGATGTAAAATACCGTTTATTGAAGGCCATAAATGAAGAGAAGGAGTTGATGAGAATCAACGGGGTCTGAGACCTAGTTGATTAGCCTGAGGGTGGAATGACTATTGGGAACAAGTAGGTTCTCAAAGTCAAGATAAAGGTCAACGGATTGATGAAGAGATAAAGAACCCGTCTAGTAACCAAGGGTTACACTTAGACTGAGGGGTGGACTATCGAGAAGTCATAGTCCAATTTATCTCGATCTGTTTATCTTAGAGCGATTGTCATTAACATGGATCTAGAGTCACATCACAAGGACGTAAAGACCGCTTTCGTAGTGGAAGTCTAGATGAGGCAATCTACATGGAGCATCCCTTTGGGTTCGTTCTAGTAGATCAGGTGGATAAGATCTATTGATTTTAGAACAAAATACGACCTTAAGCCATCATCTAGACAGCGGCGCTTGAGATTTCACGAGAAGATGATATCTTATGATTTTGTAATGATCGAGTAGGATCATTGCATATATCTGATACGTCCCGATGACTCCTTTATGAGCATGTTCGCATATGTAGGTGACATTCTGTTGGTTGGGAACAACAGAGAGTATCCAATGACCATTGTAACATGGTTATAAGGTTTTAGTTCATTCTCAGATTTTGGATCCATAGGGATCGCTTGAGAATGGTGTTGACTCTTTAACAAGAGTTTTACATCAGGTAGATTCTTAAACATTTCGAGAAAAGCGATGACAACCTAAAAGATACTCTAATCGCTAAAGGTAAAAAGACCTGAATCTTGACACATACCCTAAAATTTATAAAGAAATAAGGGAGATGAGCAGAATCCCTTATTCCAGTGTAAAATACATTTCTAGTGTGTGCGATGAGGTATACACGTGCGATATACAGTTTGATGTATACGATGAGGCATACATGACCAGACGTTTATTTTATGGTTGATCTGGTGAGTAGGTATTAATAGAATCCTGGAAGGGATCACTGTAGAGCAGTGAAAAAGGATTCTGAAATATCTCATTTGAACTGCAGAACTCTCCATATGTTATGGATGAGGTAATTTGCGTTTTTTGGTTGAGATTCAGATACTGATTGGGAGTAGTGATCTAAATAAACGCAAAAGGTTTTATCTTCTTAGAGCAGTAAGAAGAGAATCTGTATATCTCTATTTACGATAGAGACCGAGTTTGTAGTATACTCAATTGCAGTTCATGAGAATGGTTGGTTTCAGAAATTTTCTGGAAGACTTAGAGGTTGTGACAGATAGTGGGAGGTTAGTGATGATTATTGTGATAATCAAACCGATACTGTCAACAAATGAGACCCTAAGTATAATAGTAAAGCCAAACACATTGATACCGAAGACCACTTTATGAGAGATATTACCGAGAAGGGTATTGTGACATCTAAGTACACCTTGAAATACAGTATGAGAGCTGATCTCTTCAGAAAATCCGTTGTGAGAGATTCCTTTGTGAGATAAGGAATCATTGGGTTTAGTGTACTTTAACATTTCTCCTTATATACTGTTTTAGATGCTTATTTTAATATATGACATGCATGCATTATTGGGTCACATATTTAATTCATGCACTATTTGTTGTCATATATTGTGATTTTGTGATAAAAGATATGTCAGGCAGGCGTGGTCGACTCTCTCACACGAGTGACCACCTCCGACTCTGAGTGAGCGGAGATGAGACGGATTCTAGTTGTAAGAGGCTTTGAGAGTAGCCCTACTAGAACATAAGTCGCCCTGATATGTGTTCAGGATGAGGTCATATGATATGACCGACATGGAAATACCCACATCCATGTTGCCTGTAAGTAGCCAGGTTTGAGATCTCAGATATCACCTGCGATTTGTGATATTGTCTCTGAGACGCTCTCTCTGAGATCTCTGGGTAAAGTCTTATATGTAGACTGAGTCCCATACATGTACAGTGTTAGAGAAATCTGACATATGCCCTTTGAGAGATGGGGGAATAACACTATGGCACGTGTTTCATACCACGTGTGATGAGACGACCATGGGACAGTGGGAGCTATTATTTGAGACAATAGTTTGATCTTGATCCCCGTTCCCACTGTGTGAGACCTGAGATCCATTGGGTGGAATCTCTTATGCCCTTATTACTTTCGGCTATCTCTAGAAGTTTTAGTTCAGTGTTGCTACTTTAGTCTGTTTACCTATGGCCCGGAAGATAAATTGAGGTCTAAGGGGCAGGTCTAGGAAAGCAGCTGAATTGAGACCGATAGATTCGAGTTTGGGAAAAGGAAGGCCAATAGACATTACATCATTGTCATGTATTCACAGGTCAACCTGTTATGTTAATCCATGTTAAGATTCAAACATAATGGTGAATACATAGTCGAGCAAATTGATTGGGGATCACTTTCGATGAGGAAAGTGGCTCGATGGATGTAAATGCATTGAGTCTGGGGTATTGCGAGTTATTTTATACTAACAGTGACTACTCGATCATCCTAACAGGTGTATCGAGAAGTCTTTGATTGCATGTGTACTTGCCGGTCGCACGACGCCCAATCTAGTATGAAAATCCAGTAGGGTGATGTGAGAGATCGCATGAGTTGCGATCTTGTGATTGACGAAAGTGAAATGCCCTCATATGCAAGTGGGAGATGTAGGAATATGCCCATTATGGGCATTTGAGTAATTAAGGAATGGGGTAACTCCTATCCTTAATCACCAATAACCACCAAATGGGTAACTCCCCAATTAAACCTAATTGAGCCAAATAGATACCATGTGAATAAGAGTGTCTTCTCCTTCCTTGCCCCACGTGAATAGTAACCATGTAAAGGAGACCATGGCTAGGGTTTCGCACACTTCTCTAGAGAGAGAAAATAGAGTGAGGGATGGAGATTTTCGCGTAGGAAAATCTCCCATCGTCAAGCAAATCACCGGATGTAGAGGGTTGTGGCGTTGTGACACTGTGATGGTGATTCGACTAACCTCGTGATCACCATCCCGACCGCGAAATCGGATCAAGGAAAGTGCCGCTTGAAGATTCTATGAATTGAGGTACCCTAAACCCGATCTATTTTATTTTCCGAAAATTATTGTATACTTCCGCTGCATGAGAATCTTAAAAATCCAACATAGGTACATCAATGCTTCGCGATATGTCCCTGCCTCTAGGCACATAAACGCTACTCGTCTACTCTATCTGTTCGTATCTCACAAGATCCGGAAGAAAAAGAAATGAATTAGCTCAAGTACAAGCTATGCAACAAATATAAATTAGTTGTGGCACGTCTATTAAGATAATGCCAAATCTCTTTATATTCAAATATTGAATGATCAGACATTCTATTTTTTTAATTAAAAGTCTTAAATTTAAATTTTGAAAATGACGAAAAATGATTTGGAAGAGACAATGTCTAAAATAAGTTCTACATTATTCGAATTAGATTAATTGAATAAAAATTGAATCGAATAACAGTAGTGAAAAAAAAAACATCTATTAAGATAATAGATCAAAAATCATTTTAATGCAACGAGCAAGATCATAAGAACAAAATTAGGGTTACAAGTATATCAAAATCAAATCCATCTGTGATGACTTGACATTTGAGTGGCACATTTCCTAACAAAAAAGGTAAAACATATGCGAAAATAGAAACTAAGTTATTACAAAACATCTAACACCTGAGATAGTGATTTTTGGATCACCATCCATGTAACACCGATATTTCGATATCCGTACAAGTGTACTAACTTTGAAATATATATATATATATATATACATATATATAGAGAAATATTTATATTGATTTTTGATTTTGGGGTATTTAATTTAAATTTTTAGGTATATTTTAAGTTTCCATGTTCGCAATCATAATAAATCTCATTTTTATGAAATTCACGTTCTAGCGAAATATGGGTGTGAAATTATATACATACATACATATATATATAATTATATAAAAAAAATAGGGGGAAGCGTTGCGTTTTATGAAATTCACGTTCTAGCGAAATATGGGTGTGAAATTATATACATACATACATATATATATAATTATATAAAAAAAAAACAGGGGGGAAGCGTTGCGTTTTGGCCCAAAACGCAGAACCTCCCCCGAATGGGATTAGGGCTTTTAGCCCTAATCTCCTCCTCTCGCGTCTCTTCATCTTCCTCTCTCTCTCTCTCCGGCTTCGCCCGAACTCACCACCCATCGTCGCCACTCACTTCACCGCCACTGCTCCTTCCTCCCGCGAGCACCGACCTTCCGCGAGCCCGATTGCAACTCCTTCCGCCACCACACGATCTCCTCGGCGCGAGCCGAGTACGCCCTTGTGCGATCCACCCGGCGCGATCCTCCCCGCGCGAACACCGTACGCCTCCGTCTGCGCGCGGCTCAGTCCCGAGCGCGAACATAGCGCGCGACCCTCTCGCGAAAGCAAGCCTCAGCACGCGAGCGTGAGCCAGCCAGCAAGTGCGCGCCTCAGCGCGCGAGCCCGAGCCAGCCCGCAAGTGCGTACCGGCCTTCACGAGCCAACCCGCAAGCGTGCGCCTGCCCGCGAGCACGCTTGCGCACGAGCGCGCACCAGCCCATTAGCGTGCAGCCTACGAACCCCCTGCGGCCCGCGAAGCCATTACGGCCCGCAAGCCCGCAAGCCCGCTAGCATGCTGACCCGCGAGCCCGCTAGCCCGCTAGCCCACTACAGCCCGCGAAGCCCACTGCGGCCCGCAGGCCCGCTAGCCTGCTGACCCACGAACCCGCGAGCCTGCTGTAGCCCGCGACGGCTCGTGAGCCCGTGACAACCCACGAACCTCTACGCAGGTAACTGATTTAGGGTTTTGATTCTGATCTAAGTGTTTATGATCTAACTAATAAATCTTATCTTGATAAGAAGCGTTTCAGAGTTTGAAGTGATCTAGGAGACATTCGAACGAAGGTCTGCGCTCCGAGAAAGCCCTAGGTGAGGGATTTCAGATCCATTCGATTTGGTTATTGAATTTAGTATAAATTTATGATAAGAAGTCTTGTATATGTTAGAATGTAAACTAGATTCAAAATGAATACATTTTTGGACATTATATGCGATTTATTATGTTAAGTGTAGGAATTTATATGAAATGGGACTGTTTATGATGATAGAATCAAATTAAGTTGATTTGAATAGTTTCCCTTAGAGTTTAAATTGACCTATGCATGAAAATAGTCGGAAATTGAGATTTGAGTTCAAGGGTTGATGCAGCCTTTCTCATTATAAATTGTTCTGCTCATAAACAATTTAAATACGATTTCCGTATTATGAAAATAGACTCCTATACCTTGAAAATGACATATGGTTTGAAACATTTGGATGGAAATCGAAAAGTGTATGATTTTTTAATGATTTTTCATCTTATAGAAAAATTATTTATTTTAAAGTTTATTTCCGACCTTGAGTGGTTTTAAAGTTGTATTTGACTTGATTTAAAAGTACGTTAATTGTTTATAAATGAAATGCAACTAGACATTAGAGTGTATTCATAAATTGAAGAGTTAA
Source organism: Dillenia suffruticosa (assembly GCA_033439265.1). Taxonomy (NCBI): domain Eukaryota; kingdom Viridiplantae; phylum Streptophyta; class Magnoliopsida; order Dilleniales; family Dilleniaceae; genus Dillenia; species Dillenia suffruticosa. Next base: position 11,987,287 of record JAVTVX010000011.1, on the reverse strand, counting down.
GATTTGTACAAATTTAGGGAAAATGGATAAACCCAATAATACTTGAAAATTTGATGTTAAATTATAATGATCTGATTAGGTTGATCTTTTTGGAGACTCGAGAAGTCAGATTAGATTTATTTTGAAAATAGGGAGTGACAACCCTCCCTATAAAATGAGTAGGAATTTGACATCTACTATTGATTGATAAATCATGTTTTACCGATTTTCAAACTACATGATTTCTATACGTGTGAAAACTAAATTTTTAGATTTTGATAGACATATTTTTATAACCATTGGAGTGTCTTAACTGTTGATTTTATTGATTTGCATCAATAACTTTGATAACCGGATACTGTGCCATTCTTTTTAACATATTGACATATTTTAATACTTCTACTATATTGATACGTAGTTTTAAATAGATTTATATATACTATTTGGGCTATATGCGCCCGGTCGACGTTATGTTACGATGCATGGGGCTATACCCGGCCAACGTGATGATATAATGTATGGGGTTACGTACCCGGCCGACTTAGTGATATGGTGATATACTTCCTATAGCATTTCGTAGTAACGAATGACATTTGGTATAGGCACCCCTTGTGCCCAGATACGCTTCGGCAGGATGTATCTGTCAGATTATCATGTGTATAGGTGTCCCAGATTGACCCTCATTGGAGAGAATGTGAGTTTACCTCTGTCTAGTACCGGGTGGGACACCATACACGGCCGACTATATATATGTATTATTATTATTATCTACAAATTAGTTGGAATAGTCTGTGACCAACATCGGGATAGAGAACCATTATTTGATATTTGCATATTGAAAACCCCCAATGCGCCCGTCCTTGATCGAGCTAGACCATTGCCGGGATTATTTGTTCGGCCAGCTCTACATGTGTGACTTGATACATGGATGGATGCATATATTATTTTCTGATGTGTGCCTTGAGATATGCTTTATTCTGAAACAATACGTTATTTTCACACACTCGATATTATATTACATGTTTTGACACTCCAAATTCACCCACGATATTGATAGCACGATATCAATCCCCTCACTTGTTGAGTATTCTCTCATAGATACTCACCCCTTACTTTCTTTCCCACAGGATTAGTCTTGGACTGAAGAAAAATTTTGTGATTTCATATTTGTGACGTGGATTTGACAGTACTGGACTTGGATATGGATATTACCATATCTTCCACTACAATTATTGGAGATTTTAGTTTGATCAATGTACTTATCTATTTATTTTCTGGGATGAATGTATAATTATTGACATTTATTCGAGAAATTCTCATATTGACTCGGTTCACTTGCATTGAGGCACCTATATATATTTAAAATGTTAACTTGGGAATTTATTGTACATGTGTTTAAACATTTAGCTCCGCTCGGTGTGGTGGCTGTTCATGCTTTGATTCAACATGATAGTAGAGGTTTGTGGCTAAAACTATTAGAAATTTCTATAGTCTTATGTTGTCCTGGTTGTCGGCTGTGGGTTTGTTAATGGTTGTGAGGGCAGGATGACCCTTTTATTAAATTGACAGGATGGTTGTAAATATTATAGGGTAAATTACACATGGGAGACCTCCAAAATATGGGGAGATTCTGTCTGAATTTCTGTAAAAATATAACCGGCAAACCAGGACAATGGGCGGCTGCTCATGACCCCGGTTCGGGGCATGACAATCCATGTGTGTGAAAACATGGGTGTGTGAAAACACCGAGAGAAAAAGATAAAAAAGTTTAATTTTTTACTTTAACTAAATTTTTCAAAAAATTGAAAAGAGTTGCCTCCGTGCAAATTGGTTAAGTCAGCACTCAGGGTTATCATAGATAATTTAAACCTATAACATTTTAATATCATGACAACAGCCGGCCACAATTGCCCTCCTGACTAGCCCAACAATAGATCATACAAGATATAAAACTTAACCATCACAAACACTTATACACTTATTATATTTGCCACTAATGTGACGCAACAAGCATAAATATAAAACCGACAAATCTCATCATGCTAAAACTTATGAACTATACTTTAACTTATACACTAAAACATGCTTAAGTATTAACATGAGCATCTAGCCCCAACACAAACCAAAGCAAATGAGGAAAATGCAATATATACATATATATCAACACTATACAATATTTAGGAAAAACTAATTCAAGAAATTCAATATAAATTGGGTTAAAAACTAAAAGCGAGTGAACTATATAGTATCCCTAAGCATGGAATCTACTATTGCTATCTGAATCTCCTCCTTGGCTCCATCTCTTCTCCTCCCTTTCCTTTTCTCTTCCTCCCCTTTCTCCCTCGCTTACTGCCACCACAGTGGCCACAAGCATCATCGGGTCGCCATCCGTGGTCGAATGGACTCTCAAGTGTTGGCAAACCCTTCATATCCCTTAATATATTTATCTCTCTCTCTCCTCCACCCTCTCTCAACCTCAGTCTCTCTCCTCTCGGTCTTAGTCACACCCTCTTCTCTCTTCGTCATCCTCACCTTGAGCTACTGAAGATGTCAGCAATGATATCTGGCCATGGAGCACACTTGAGTGCAAAGCTCTCTCTTCCTCTCACAATCTCAAGTCTCGATCTCTTTCTTCTCTTCTCTCTCAATGCTATCCCTCTCCTCCCATCGGCTATCGCCATTGTTGGATCGACAATGATAGTTGAAGGGTATAACAATCTCAATCAAAACTATATCTGTGATGACTTGTTATTCGAGTATCCCACCCCCATTAAAAGAGGTAGAACATATGCGAAAGTGGAAACTAAATCATTATAAAACAAATAACACCCAAGATAGTGATTTTTAAATCGTCATCCACGTGTGTGAATATACGAGAAGATAGTATACATAATACCAAAAATAACCATAACTATTTTAACTACTAATCATATTTGTCACTACTGTGGTCCAATATGTATAAATATAAAAGTGGTAACCCTTGCCATGACAACTTCAACTTTAATCGATGCATCATTCCGAACTTAAATCATAAGCACTCATAAGGGCATTTAGCTCCAACACAAACTAAAGCCAAGAAGGAACAACACAAAGTTCAATTATTACATGTACATCAGTTCAAATACATTATTTAGATTAACAAACTCAAAAAAAAAAAGAAACAATACACTATTGCTATCCAAATATCCTTGCTTGGCTCCCGATGCACTTGAAATGTTAAGTTTTGGTTAGTCAACTAGCAGTTGAGCTAATAATCTCGAGGGAAAAGGGAAATAGAAGTATACATAACATTCACATTATGTAAGGTTGTCATTATTTTGGAAATATAATTTTTGAATGACAATTATAATCCAATTCTTATCATTGTCAATTGGACATAAACATATATATATAAGTAAATATACAATAGGAATAGGAAAAGAAAATGAAGGGAGCTTGATTAGTTTGAATACCTCATCGCTTAAGTATCTAGTACAATGAGCATGCCCAAGAGTTAAGGTATTTAACCTAAGCTTCCCTAGGGAAAGGAGCTGTCATTGTACTCCAAACTTGTCATTTCTTACATATTTTCTTTACTTGTCCTTTGCTTAAAAAGTTGACTAAACTTTCTATTCAAACAAGTCACATAGGATACCCCATCTTTTAGTAGGGCTAAAGGTAACGATCAATTTTCTTATCTATCATCTGAACTTCAACTTTTCATTACTATTCATTTAACTTTTTATTACTTGTATTTTACTTTATTTAACTTTGTATATATAGCAGTCTCTGACTTTAGGCAGAGTTCACCAATAGTGGGTAGAGATTGATAAGCAAACATATGGTCCTCTGGTGGGTAAATGGAATCTCAACCAAAGAAGTGATTTTTTCGTTTGCTGTTATTGATCTAGTAAGAGACAAAAACCCATTTGTTTCATCCGCTGGGAACAAGGTTTATTGGCATTTTAAATCATGCATAGTCCTTTTCTTTAGCTTTCTTATGTTACATAGAGTATCAACCCATTTTTTCTTTAATCTTTTCTTAAAATTACTTGGAGTATCAACCCTTGAACATATTATCAAAAGTCAAAGGATTCATAATTTCATATGAACATAGCATTAAGAGCACTAATGGGTCAAAATTTCACATATCTCGCGCTAAGACCCCCTTAAAAGGTTAGTTATAAACATACAACACTATCTGTCATGGGAATATGATATATAATTGTAGGATGTATCAAGACATCAATATAAAAGCTAGGGGAAGGGGAATTATAACTTTAACCTCAAGATATCATTTTTAGGCATCATAAAAGACTTTTCCTAAGTGAAACTTTCTTTCCCCATTACTTTATAAGGACATAGTGGTTGATCTAGAGGAAACTGAATCCAATTCAAGGGCGTTACTTGGAGTAATATAATAACAAACAATCAGCCTCTTAAGGAGAGTGCCTTAAGGTATGGTTTTTTTTTTTAATTTTGTTTTAATTTTTATAATTTAGCCTCATCTATGGTTTCATTGTATCATAATTACAACATTAATCTCAAAAGTCTCAATTAAAAGAAAAAAACATACACTTAGGAATGTGAAATCATGCCCGGTTCATCAAAGGTCAAGTTTATATTTGACTTGTCATTACTAGGGCCAAACCACCAAAAACCTAAGGGTTTTAGTGTAAGATCATTATTTACATAGTTTATCTTAACCGCTTTAGGAGTTGTGTATAGTTCAAAATTTAAAAACCAATTCACCCTAGATCCTAGTGGTTTAGTGCATATTTTCAAGTTTAAGTGATTCTAACATAGACCAATCATAGGAAATCTTCTAGGATACCATGATATCAAAAGAAAAAACACATGAGTATGCATAATACTTGCCTTTTACACTTGACATTCAAAGCCTTTCAACCTAAACTCATTGTTCTTGCCAAAAACATTTTACTAAATAGCTGCAAAGACAGTAGAGAGATTTGCGGGCTATTGGAGAGTGAAAATATAAAGGAAAGTAAGAACTTACTAAAAGAGAGAGAGAGAAAGGAAGAAAGAAGGAAAGAGAGAGAAAGAGAGTTCCTGTGTTTTGAGAGTGGGAATGAACATCTAATGCGCATGGACTAAGAGGGAGAGCTTTGACACAGAGAGAGAGAGAGAGAATTGAGACTTAGAGAGAACCTTAATTGTAGGTGAGAGAGCATTTGAGACTGTTACAAAGAGAAAGAACCTACAGCTCAAAGAGAGAGAAGAGACTGAGATTTATATACAGAGATTGGTCAAGGCTGTGTTTTATCATGTTTGGGGAAAGAGAGAGAAAGCTAAGAGAAAAGCAGCAAGAGAGACAGGGTTGCAGGACAACAGAAAAGAGAGTGGGGGAGGTGGTCTTCAAACCCAAATCTCATTTCTCCATTTTCATTTTTTTTAGGAATAAACCATGAGTGATGCAAAATTTGGATCGATAAGGCCTACCACTATGACCTTATTTGGATATTTCAAAAGTGCAAAGGAAGGACCATAAAATGCATAAGACCAAAAATATGTATTTCTCAATAAAAAGGCATTTATAAACTTATAAATACTCAAAGAATATTTTTCAGCATTTTGAGTGGAATTTTAAAAAAATGACTTTTTTTAACCTCTTAGCCATGATCCTTAACCATTCTAACTTTCATGATTTTCCTTTTAAACTTTATTTTACTTTTCTTTTATTAAAATAACCTTTATTTTGCCTTTGGTTTTATTGGTTTACTTAAAACTTGTTAGGTCAACCAAAAAGTCAAAATCTAGATTACTATCAAAATCCATGACTAAATTTTACATGTACATTATATCATTACATGGGCATCGTCACAAATAAAGCATACAAACTATGAATTAATACATAGAAATGAGATTGAATACAAGAAGAGGGCTTTTTAAGGTTTTCTAAATCCAAGTTCTCACACTCTCGCTCTTTTCGGTCTGAGTTTCAATTTCACTCACTTTTAGATTCTCTCTCTATATCCGTGAGTCTCTTTCTCATTCTTTGATATTCCGAGTCTCGCTCATTCTCTCTCCCTCATTTGATTTTGTTTTATTCTATAATCGAGAAGTGTCATTCGGCAACAAGATTTGAGCTTTTAAAAAGGAATTGAGTGGCCAAACATTAGCAAAAAATGCATTCTTTCCGGCCTCTATTCCTTCAAAATTTCAGCCAAATATAGGGGTAAGAGTTTCCCAAGTTTCACCTTTAATCTCATTCCAAATGCTAAAACTTTCATGTCCCTTTGATTTCTAATTGTTTAATGATGTTGTAACATGTTTTTTGATAGATTAAATCCCTAACATTTTACTTGAATTGGCATCAATTTTTATTATACATATATATATGACCAATCATCTTGCCATGTCGTATTTTTGTGTCTTGGGTGTTTGTGTCTTGGGTGTGCTTAAATTAGTAGGAATAATATTGAGTTATGGTTTAGAGTTTGAGTTAGAACCAGTGTTTTGAAACCAGGATCGAAGTATGAACCGGTCGCACATAAGGGGTCAGTGGGTCATTATGTCAAACCGGTCAGAGTGGACGAAAAAATCGGATAATGTCATCATGACTACTCAGTCTCTCTCATTCTCTCTCTTGTTCTCACTCTCTCTGACTACTCGCTTCACCCAAATCCCTCGTCCGATCATTGAAGCAACTCCCTCACACTGCTCGATCAGGTAAGTAGTCTCTTCCCCTCCTCTCTCTATCTCTCTCCCTTCGAATACCTACACTTTGTGTGCCCTCTCTCTCTATCCCCTCTCTTGTGCGATCTCTCCTCTCTACCCTCTCGTGATCTATCGCTCTCTCTTTCTCTTACCCTCCAACTCCTAGACGACCCAAATCTGCCTTCAAAAGCTCCAATCTTGTCAAAAAATCCTAAATCCATCTCTCTCTTGACGAAAAAACCCAAATCTGCTACGAACCATCTCTCTCTCCCCCTCACCTTGATGAATCCATCACTGCCTCCCTCTGTCTCTCTTTCTGTCTGTATTTAGACTGTCATATAATATGAGTCAATGAGTAAGTGATTTACCAAAATTTAGGTTAATTTTGGATGCTAGAGTGTCTGATAGGGTGTGTTCCCATATATGTAGAAACCTAAAGGATAGTCTCTATCTGGATGATTCGTTTAAATAAGGATATCAAACGATAATACGGTTATTTTTAAATAATGGTCGTGGCCTCCGGATTTGGTGTAATATTCCATCCCTAATATCTCATCAGTTAGAGATTATTTAGGGAGAACACAAATATCTGGAAGACTGCTTCCAAACCAAGATCTTGTTACCGATACTCGTTGGAAATCATTAAAAGGAGATCTAAAAAGTATAGATTCATGTATTCTTTTTTTCAGTTGTCATATTTGATTATTTATAATTTTTTAATAATTTGACATATAATATTTAAAATTATAGATTTATCTATTGATAATATTTTTCATCATATAAGTTCTAATATCTCCATGTAAATACATCCTTCATGAGAGTATGAGAAGTCAAGGTGTTACTTACAAATCTTACAAATTTAAGGAAAAAATATAATTATTTCTCACTCTCAATATTAAAATCTTTTAAATCCCCCCCAAAAAAAGGATAGATTCTTTCAAAAAAAGAAAGAAATAAAGAAATAAAAAAAGTAGAAAGGAAGATGAAAAGAAAAAAAAAACAAAAAAAGAGAAGAAAATGAAAGAAGTTAAAACGAAATAGGTTAATGAATAGAATTTAATTTTATAAAATAGAAAGATATAAAGAAATTTGACATAAAGGTTTGAAGATGAACCAATAATAAATGAAAAAAATTTGTATGGACTCTATGTCATCTCATAAGAAATTCTCTTTAAATTATAGTATAATAGAAAAATGAAAAAATTATGGAAAATAAAAACCTAATTTTTTCCTTATTTGTTTGACTTTTAAAAATCTTATATACACAAGATATTTTGAAATTGTGAGGAGGCTAAGTATAATAATTCTAACTTTCAAAAAATATTTAAGAAAACATAACTGGTATTTTGAGAAATAAAATCCTAAAAAATTAGTTTTGCTCAACATATTTTGAAAATGAGTAATACAAAATAATCTCGGCCTTTGATTGAAGTGAAAATTTGTACTTTGATCTTAATCATTTATTCAATCCATTAATCACCAATCAATACAAACTTGAATCCTAGCCTTACAATGACATAATCCAAGTGAAACACTAGTTGTGTCTTGAACAATTACTTTTTACATTTTCCGTCATTGATTTTCTTTCTTCACGTAAGAACTCCACCATTAAAGTGTCATCTCTACAGTTTCGCACATGTCTTAAACTTTTAAATTGTCTAGTGCTTGTTTAAACATTGATCCAACAATTGGAATGATCTTCACTCATGATCTAAACTTACCATGCAAGATCACAACTATAAAAGGAGGTGGCTTTGTAGCATTTAAATTCACCCTACCCTTGACAAGGAAGAGAAATGTAGAAAGAAAGAGAGTGAAGAATAAAGAGGAAAATAGAAAAGAGATTATATATATATATATATATAGAGAGAGAGAGAGAGAGAGAGAGAGAGAGAGAGAGAGAGAGAGAGAGAGAGAGAGAGAGAGAGAGAATAAGAAAAAAAAGTGATAAGAGAGGGGAAGGTTCTTCCTAGGGAGAGAGAGAGAAAAAAAAAAAGTCAAGGTTTTTTCAAGATGGTCATAACATTCCATTTTGAAATTAGTTTTGCAAAATTATCTCTTTTCAAACACATTTTTGAAAATCATTCCTTTTCAAAATTACTTTTTATGAAAATTTCAAAATAATCATTTTCTTCTAAAAAATATTGTTTAGGGGCATTTTTCTAAAATATTTCAAAGTCCTTGGGTAAAAGTACAATTTTTGAAAGTTTAGAGAGCAAAAGTATAATTTTAAAAATTATGGGGCCGACCTCTAATTTTAAAATAATTCTTTTATTTAAGAAATACTATGAATTATTTTATATAGAAAATTATATCTAAATTAAGTATTAAATAATCCTCTTTTTGTTTATTATTGTTAGTGTAATTATTAAATGATACATCTTTATTTTTGTGATTTTACTTTGATTTTGGATTTATGCAAAATATTTATTTGTTTCTCGTGCTTGATATGTATTATACTAATTTAGTATCCTAGTATATGAAAATATAATATTTTGTTAAATAATTAAAATTTATAAAATTATTGAATTAAGTTATTCTAATTTTTGATAACAAGATCTAATTATTAATTTACTATTAACATACTTCTACTAATTTCCTAGTAATTATTAATTTGCTAGTTTGCAAACTTTTACTAGTTATCAGATATCTGTTAATTAATTACAAAATTTTTACTAATTTTAGAATATTTTGATAGTCTACAAACTCCTATTCATCTTAGAATATCTGTTAATTTTGAAATATTTATTTATTTTTAAACTTCTAAATATGAAGTGTAATTACTGTAATATAGTTTAAAAGTTTAACTCTCGATAGGAAAACTAAAAAAATATAACACTTTGGTATTTGACGATCGAAATTAATTTAGAGTATAATTAGTTTGATTTACAAATTATTGAAACTTATTTTTAATAAAAAATAATAAAAAAAAGAAGTGATATGTGATTTGAATTAAATCAAAGGTTAAATAATGGACCGCACTATCCCTAATTATTTTTAATTAAAGATTACGTCTAATTATTAACTTATCATAGAAACTACTATTTGATGAAGCAACAGCCTATATCATCCCTAATTATTTTTAAAATACCAAAAATAGACTTTATTCTAATTCACACAGGACAAACTCTAACAATTATTTTTAAAATAAACTTTAATTGTAAGATGAAAAATATTTTAAAATAAATTTAATTGACTATATATTTTTTATTTTTATTAAACAATAATTAATTTTTAATCGTTTTTAACAAATGAATTACTTTCAAAATTTTTAATCAAATATATAAGACTATTTAAAAATAATTTCTTCGGTAATTTTGTTATTTTTTAAATTAATTTATAAGTTAGAAGTAACAAAAAGGATGAGTTAGTAGTAAACCAAATGCTATTAATTAATGTGAATTCTTTTCGTCGAATGTAGACTAAAACCCTGAAAAACCCTAACAAACCTGAACCGTAGGAGGAGGCAAAGCCCTCATCGTCCAATCCAACAATGGACATGAAGAAGAAGAGTAAAGACAAAGCAGCAGCAGAAGCAGAGCTGCTAACAGCACTGGGAGATTTCACCAAGAAAGAAAATTGGGACAAGTTCTTCACCATCAGAGATACCGACGACCCTTTCGAATGGTACGCCGAGTGGCCTCAACTCAAATCCCCTCTTCTCTCTCTCCTTCTCTCCGACAATGACGACGTCTCCGCCTCTTCCTCTCTTCAAATTCTGATTCCTGGGTGCGGAAACTCTCGTCTGTCGGAGCATTTGTATGATGAGGGTTTCAAATCCATCACGAATATCGATTTTTCAAAGGTGGTGATTTCGGATATGTTGAGGAAAAATGTCAGGTCAAGGCCTGATATGCGCTGGCGAGTCATGGACATGACTAGCATGCAGGTTTTGCCTCTTTCATTTTCACTTTCATTTTGTGTTTTTCGTGTGTTTGAGGAAGTTGATCTCTCCAATATTTGAACTTACATTATTTATTTGTTAAAAATGGGCTATAAGAAAAATTGTGACATGTGACGTTTATGATTGAGTAGATGCATTTTATGTTGTCTTAAGCTAAGGATATAAGTATATGAGAATTGACTAGGGACAGCAGATTGAGAGTCCCCCAAAAGACGCCATAAATGTTTGAGGAGGCACACACTCTGAACTTTTCTTATATCTACTGCTTGGAAAGAAAGTTTGGAATTTTGACTGTCTTGATGTTCATTTAGGTGTTTGGAATGGTATACAATACAGAAGGGATGGATACGATACGGAAAAAATCATATTAGGTTTCCAACTTTGCCAATTTTTTACCTCCCGCAATTTTTTTCCTACTTTGCCCTTATGCATTTTTTTTTATTATAATTTTTGTCCTGTGTCTTCTGTCATGCCTCATCCCTTCCATCTTGTTCTCCAAACCAAATGTTACCCTAGAGATGTATGTTTCAGTTCTTAATATCTCGTTAGACTAGTCTTTCTGTCTACCCTGGAGGGGGATTTAAATGGAGTAAAGATGTTATTATTGGCACTTTGCTGTAAATAGAATTTACACTTTACAGATTTATACTTTACACTTGTATAGACATGCTCTTAAGAATGGCGGTTGGGTCCTGGGAAGAGAACTCTCAACTATCTCGAAAGCATCTTGACAAATAAATTCTTCCCTACAAAACAAAGTGAGAGGGATAGCTTACCCATCCAGATTGATAATGTTAATCGATATGCATCAAAGAGTGATAACTCGGTTTACAAATGTTTCACAGTATTCACCATTTCAATTAATAAGGGAAGACCTGAATACTAAGCTTTGTGATTTTGTTGTTGGAAGTTTTCTTCAATGTTTTGATACAGTTAACACCTGTTCCATACTCAAGTTTAAATGTACAACTGTTCCATACTCAAGTTTAAATGTAGGAAGCCATCAAGGAATCCAAACTTGAAAAATTTGCAAAGAAAAAAAAATGTGAGTAAAATAAAGAAGCTTTCCCTTGTCTATTTGCAGTACTGTATTTAAAAATGGCTTATTTTTAGCATGCTTTCCTATTTAAAATTCCCCAACAAATTGGCTATTTTAACTTTTTTAGTGAAACATTTTCCATAGAATGGATCTAACAAAGTTCTGAGTAAAATAAGTGGTTATTTATTGTAGTGCTTATTGATCTCTTTATATAAATGTGTATCGAATGCTTATGATTTCATGCTATATGTTCAACTCATTGTTTTAATATATCATCCTAAATATAATTAAGGATGTAATATGGTCATAATATTTTATTGTAACTTTTAGTTCTTCACATTCTAATTTTCTCCCTTTTTTTGGCTTACTTTTTTTCTTCGGTGTGGGGGCTTTAGCTCGCACCGCATACATTTCACTGAAATGTCCAAGGGAATTTGTAAATGAGTTATCACCATTTTGTCCTTTTGCAAAAGAGCGTCATTTGCTGCTAATATAGACTTCTCTGTTAATTCATTCTTACTGGCTTAAAGTATTTCATTGGCTTATTTTGTTTAATGAAGATAAAATTGGCGATGCAATATATGTGGAGTTCATGATGTTCTCTATTATTTGGGCCTTAGTTTGAAAATTTTTAATTGTCTGTTACGCTTAAAAGTTGGAACCTGTATCAGATCAGGTTATGGCTTTGGGAATTCACCATCTCTTTTTGTAACAAATTAGCATGAATTCAAATTTTATTTCTCAAATATCTGTTTATTTCATTGTTTCTTTGCCTGACTGTTATGTCTTTTTGTAGTTTGCCAATGAGACCTTTGATGCTATTATTGATAAGGGCGGATTGGATGCTTTGATGGAGCCAAAGATTGGTCCTATGCTGGGAGTTCAATATTTGTCTGAGGTTTTCTGAACTTTGTTAATACCTGTTTGATATCCCTAAGCATCATGAAGATAGAAAAATGCAAGTTAATTTCACAGTTGTTTTTTTTTATTATCAGGTGAAGAGAGTACTGAAATCTGGGGGAAAGTTCTTTTGTCTTACCCTTGCAGAATCTCATGTTTTAGGTAGGATTTAGATGCAATACCTGTGTAAGCATTCATAGTGGTCATGTATTTGTTTTATGATTTTCTCTTTTTTCTCTTGTGTTTTTTATTATGGTACACATGGGATTCAGGATGATTAGAGGCTCATCATTGTTCAATCTTCTTTCTTTTCTTCTTTTGCTCATGTCTCATCATCTCTTTTTGCTTTGGATAATTGAGTGTGAGTTACACTCAATAGTTTAAAAGTTTATTTATGGAGCATGGGTGCTGTTTTAAACTCCTTGTCACTTTATTTTTTCTCTCTATTTCAGGTTTGCTTTTTACCAAATTTCGGTTTGGGTGGAAAGTGAATATCCAAATGATACCGGATAAGCCATCCGGTAAGCCTAGCTTCCACACCTTTTTGGTGGTTGCTCAAAAGGAGAATTCTACTATGGTGCACCGGATAACGTCATCAGTGGACCAACGCTCTTTTGATTACAATGCTGACCAGGTAGAATTGGCTAAAGCATTTTAAGAAGTTGTTTAGCTGATATTGACATGATTGGACTAGAGATTCTTTGCTTTCAATGATCTAGTTGAATCGTGAAATTACAGTACCTGGATATTCACATCCCACAAAAGTTGATCCAGGCTGGATAAAATTTTCAGGTTTGTGGACTCAATGAAGCACTTGATAAAGAGAATAGAGCTCGTGAAGATTACTCCAACGGCTCTGATAAAGTGTATTCTCTTGAAGATCTGCAACTAGGAGCTAAAGGTGATTTGGCAGAGGTTAGCCAAGGCCGTCGATTGCACCTTATTTTGGGTGATGTAGGGAGCTCACGGTTCAATTACAGAGCTGTACTTCTTGATGCGCACCAAGAATCAGGCCCATTTTTGTATAATTGTGGCATTTTTCTTGTGCCTCGGGTGAGCCATTCTTCCATAACCTGAACCATATCTATGATGCATTCGGTTAAGAGCATTGTTCTGGAAATAGGAAGTTCAGGCCCTGGAAGGAGCTCTTATTATTGTTGTTTGAATCAACTTAAAATCTTTCAAGAGACGGGTCAGGAGAACAATTGTCGGTTCTTGTTTGCTTTAGGAATCTGGTCGAGATCTCAATAATGTATCTTTCTTTTTTAGAATAAAAATAAAACCCTGACAAAGAGATGAAAGAAGTTATAGATGATATGCGAAAAGAAAGTTACAACAGAAGACAGGGAATGACCATGACATAAACTCTCATTTCACCTTCACGGTTGGGTTTTGATTAAAATGTATATAATTGCATTTTTATTGCCATACTTGAGCAGCACTCTTGCTACAGCGCTTATTTACAAGCTTGTAATCTTTCCTTTAAGATGTTAAATATGTAAATCATTGGCCTAGCTAGAGAAGACCTTGCAAGTTTCTTTCTTATTAAGCGTCTGTTCAGCTGTTTGGTTGATCTTGGTAATGGTTTCACTTGTTGTTCCTCATGAGCTCATAGATTAACTGTTCTTCTTGTTGTTTTCCCTTTTATTTTATTTCTGTTGTGCCTGTTTATCCTCCTGTTATTTCCTTTTGATTACTTCATTTTGTATTTAAATTATGTAACGAATCTTAGATTTCAGACTCGAGCACATGAATGGCTTTTCTCTTCAGAGGAGGGACAATGGCAGGTTGTTCAAAGCTCGAAGGCAGCTCGACTGATTATGGTACTTATTGTGCTCTTCATGATAACTTAATTTCTGGGTGGAGCTCATACTGTTGAATAGACCCCAGATTCTATTCCCATCCTATACTTATCACTCACCCTTAACAACACAAGAAATCAAAGAAAAAGTTTTTCTTGGAAATGACCTCTAGATTCGCTGGTGAGGTTTGAGCACTTCTTTGCAAGCAAGGTCTAGTTTTAAACCTTGGAAATTAGTTTAGGGAAGTTTTGAGTCCACATTGTTTTCCAGGTGTGCTTAGCTGTGGTGGTGGACTAGTGACCATGGGTGATGGGTCCATTGCTGTACAACCAATGAGTAGTAGTGATTGATGTTCTCATTGTTATTTAAAAGAGAAAAAAAGAAAAAGAAAAATTTTCTCTGCAAAAAAAGTATGACATTTTTCTTTTGTTTTATTAAGGTGATATTGGATGCTAGTCATGCCAGTGCTAGCATGGATGAAATTCAGGTAAATTTTTTGTTCTTTAAAAAGCCATGCACTGCTTGATGTTGCGTCAAGTTTCTTATAGTAATGAATCTTTCTTTCTCTTTCAGAAGGATTTATCTCCCCTTGTAAAACCATTAGCACCAGGGAAACATGACAATGGAGCTCAAATTCCGTAAGTTGCTTATGATTGATGGTTTGCAGTTTTGTTCCATGTGATGTTGTGTGCTATAAATAGATCATTATTTCTCATGGGTGGAGCCATCATGTTCTGTGGGGTCAATGGACAACTACTATTATTCTTGTATTTTGCTAATAAAATGTGGAATAAAATTTCTTGATAGATTCTGTTGCACTTTGTTGGAAAACCTCCCATTGAAGTCAAAAAAATTAATACAAATATGAGATACAATTTTTACTCTTAGATTTATTTATTTATTTATTTATTTATTTATTTTTTTTAATCTTGAAATTTTTATAATTCTTTTATAGGTTTGCTTTTCGTTTTTAATTATGTTGCTCTACCATACTTTTTCCAAAGTTTTTTTTTATTTTTATTGCATTTAGCATTATGCCATCCTATCAGTAGAAAACCTATTTTGTGTTGCAGAAATGGGTCCAAGAAAATAGTGAAATGGAATAGCAATCTAATCTTAACCTCCTGATTGAGGAGTTGACCATGGTACTTACCCTTGTGACGTTTATCATGACTATACATACCAGGTAGCTTTGGAGTATAAGAATGAAAATGCCAAAAGTAGTCCACCAGTAGACGTGAGATGCTATGCCAAACTTGGTGCCCCAACCATTTCCTCAAAGACCCAACTTGCTTCAAATCATTTCAGCCACATTGAATTTTGCTTTATGGGTTAACCAATTTACCCACTAACCTTTCTTTTTTAGGCCCTGCATCTCCAAAGACCCTACCACCTTCAGTTTTGCCTTTCAAATGTCTTTCAAACTAAATGAGTGAGAATTTTTTACAAGGCATCCTATTCCCCCTAAAAAAGGACACATCACTCTCCTAATCTAATGCAATGATCCACTGAATGATATTTCTAGAAAGTCATGATACAGAGAGATAAATAATGAGTTTTGGCAAATTAGATAATTTGGGAACGTTAGGAAATGGTAAAAGGACTACTAGCGGACACGACCACTTGCCAAATGAAAGTATGGATCTTGAGGGGACTTAACTTTAAAAGGGGATCCCTCTAGTTCTTTTGAGATGATTTAAACAGTCTAGGCTCTTCTCTCTGGACTAAATGAAGATTTGGAAAGACCTGACCGCATGAAGTATGGATCCAAGTTTTAAAGACTCCCTGTTCTTAGGGTTCCTAAAGAGATGGAGGTTCCAAGAAGTTGTGTTGTCCTTTTCAATAGGAAAGAACCATACGAATAAAAGAGGCATCCATGGGTTTGCTCCATTCCCTATACAAAGCTGGGAAGGATCACCATCTTAGAAACATGCCAAGTTCAAATTGGTGCATTATGAAGAATTGAGAAGTGATAAAGCAAATGAAAGAGGATTGTAACCAAACCTAGTTGGTTCCTGAAGAAGCAATATGACAGCAAACTTTAGATTTCTGTGGCTTTTGCTTGCATTTGATTGATAATTGGATCCTACTTTCCTTTTCTGGTTTGGTTGTCAGGTTTATGATGGCAAGTGATGGCATAGAGCGTCGGAAAATTGTTCACCAGGTTCTGATCTCTCTAACAATACAAGTTTTTTTTTCTTTTTTCATTGTGTTCCATGGACAATTTAATGCTTCTTTGGTTTCTTTTTACCATTAAAACTCTGTAAGCATGATATATAAAAAAACTATAAAGTATGGTACAAATTGTTTTGTCTTTGTTTTGTTTTTTGTTTTTTGTTTTTTGTTTTTTGTTTTTTGTTTTTGTTTTTGGTTTTTTTTTTTTTTTTTTTTTTTGTGTGTGTGTGTTGTGGGAAATGGCCTGGAAGCATTTGAACTCAAGACAACCTCTAGAGAAGAAGTATCATCTTGTGTATAGGTGTCTGCTCTGTAGGAGAGGAAAAAAAGGGTCATCCATCTTCTTTACAGACTAGATTTCTTGAGCATTGGTTTTTGTCCTTATATCTATCAGGTGCCCTGAGAAATGTGCATATCAAACTGCTCACATTGAGGTATAATTGTACGAGGTGTTGCTTGGAAAGAGGAAAGTTATTTGTTTGATCTCTATTTTTTTTCTTGTGTGCAAAGGGGAAGGAAATAGAATAGTGTTTGAAGGGATTAAGAGATTCATATATAGTTTTGTAGCTTGTTAGTTTGTGATTCTCTCTCTCTCTCTCTCTCTCTCTCTAAAGAAGAGTAGAATTTGTTAAATCACACCAAAGAGGTTCTCCAAGTACAAGTAGAGAAAAAACAACAAATTTACAAAAGATATCATATCCTCTTCTGATTGAAAAAACTAAGAAGAGAACCAAAATGGAAGTGATCTGCAATAAAAAACTCCGCGAAAGAAACTAGAGTTTTCTTTGAATCTTCAAAATTTCTATTACTCATCTAGGTCTGCATTGACCAAAAAATAGCTAGAGGGATTAAAGAAATAATTCTCCTTTTCACTGTAAAACTGCTTGACCCTCTCCACGCCCATATTTGAAATACTCATTTTTTGGTGGCACAGAAATATTTAAGGTCTTAGAACAAATTGTTTCCTTGGGCATCCATTGACAAGGAAGTAATGAGTGATAACATTTTCTGCATTTCTTTAGCTAAGACCACATCTATTCACAGTAGAGATCCCTCTTCTTTAAAGGTTGTCTTGGTTTAATATTCTTCCCTATGCTGCTTCTCAAACATAGAAAGCCACCTTTTGGGGTGTGGGAATCTTCCAAATCACTTTCATAGTGGAAGCCATTTACTGCCATAAAATGAGGCCTCATTCGTAAGAACTCAATGTCCAATGAAACTTCATTCATAAGAACTCAGTAGTAGCTTTTGATATCAGAACTCCCATTTCTATTCCTTTTCCAAACCATCCAACCCTGCTAATTTTGGTTTTGAACCCACCCGGAGACTAGTGTAGGCTTCTTTCTAGATTTCTTATTGCTTGTTTGGTTGCTGAGTTTACACTTCTTTGGTGCCTTTTTTTGTCCTTTTAAATTAATTTCATTTATATAAAAAGGATAGTACACGCTATAATGAAGGTTTTTTGACCACTTTGGCTGCAGACACTCTTTTTATGGTTTCCCTTTCATTCATTCATTCTTTCTTTCTTTCTTTCTTTTTTGGGCAGTATTGTGGCTTCTTTTTGTCACATGAAGTAGTTTTATTAGATCATTTTCTATATAACTATGCATGAACACTGCTACTTGTAAAGTGTCTTTTTCTTTTGAATGGTGTGTATATGGGTTATAAATTTTTCTAATTTGTATGTATATCATCCTGAAGTCCTTTGATTTTCTTTGCAATAGGCTGCTATAGTGTCTTCTTATTAATGTGAATTACTTACACTTTTCTTCTATAGACTTCATCTACCTTGACTGGGTCAATAATTGTAGAAGACGTGGTTTATCAAAATGTTGAAGATCGTATTAGTTACCTCCTGCCAGATAAAGAGTTGATATTCCGCCGCCTTATCTTTCAAAGATCTGAATGCTTGGTGCAATCAGAAGCTTTGCTATCACAAGGAAAGTCATCTAGTGAAACTGGGAAAAAGAAAACTAGTTCATCATCCAAATCTAGAAGAAGGGGAAACCAAAGGAAGAATGAGGGTATTTACTTGACTCTATTATAGGTTCTAGTGATCTCTTAATTGTCTATGCTGGTCTATGCTGGTGGTTTCTGTGCAGGATATTTACCTTATGTTTTATGATGTCCAGACGCCAAAGTGCTTACTAGTTGCTTATATATCCTTTCTCTTAATACTTGAGGTTCTAGTTCTATGTGTGAGGTTTGAGTATATTTTTGCACATCTTAAAGGAATGCTGGCTTGCTGATGCTAAGAAGAAAAAAATTAAAAAGAGATGAGTATATGAATTATTGTGACCAACAGAAAAGGAAAGGCCCTTCGCATTCTAAGCATTTACCTTTGTGTTTTGGTTTATTGTATGGTGCATGATATGAGCCTATCACTAAAGCATACATTACCAAGTTAAAGTTTCTTAGAAATACAGATTTTGCAAAACTGCAAAAGTTAGTAGAACATATTCCTTATGCAACATTTGTTTGTGGATTTAGCATGGTTAATCACTGATGTTGCACTGCTGTTAATCATTTTGTACTTTGATTGGACAATGTTTCAACAGAAAATGAGATTGTGAAGCTTGAATGCTAATGAGTCAGAATGAACTTTTGGGAATGGTTAATTTAGTTGACTGTGCCTCCGCATGCTTTTTGTTCATCTGGAATTTGATAAGCATATGCATGCATTAAAAGCACCAATGGGGTTCAAGTGTACAGCCTAAGCAATGACAAGAAAATCTGCAAACAGGCTACATCAACATTGGGCATGAAAATATTTGAAGAGATAAAAAATTTGAGAGGGTTAAACCACAAATCTGCAAGTGTTTGACTTTGTCTTCAACTAATTTGTTTCACCAGAAAATTGCCACTCCAAATGGTCTTTGAGATAATCTTGTGGTCTTGCTCTTGTTTTTTCATTTTTTTTCTTTATATACTTTTTGAAAAAAATATCAATTTGGCAATCAGGAATTTCCTAAACTGCTACCTTTTCCCTGAATTTTGTCTTAAATTGAGATTTAAAGAGTATGAATCAACTGTCTGCGTAAAAGGAATTGCAGCTCTAACACTGTTTTATGGGTGGGTTTGAGGGAGCTGATTCTTGGATGGTTAAAACAACATTGGGAAATGAAGACTAAATGGGTTCCAGGGGCTGGTGGCCCTAGGTCCAGAATGTTTTTGTTCAGAAAGAGAATTCTAAGATCCATAAAAGATAGGCAGTGGAAGTACAGCAAACCCACTATGAGATTGGTAGTCCTTACAAAGTGATTTTCTCTCCCTATCTCTCTTACACCCTTTTCTATTTTCCCTCTTGCTTTTCCTGAAGGGGGGCATGAAGAAAAGATCCAAGTTTACTTTGTATTGTTTCTTATCCTTGAAGCTTCTTTTCTTTTCAACTTCCTTTGTCTTAGTTTTCTGACACATTTGTGTCTCAATGGTTTAGAGAGAAGCAGCAGTCTCAAAATAGACTACAGCTTTTTGGCCAGTTCTTATCATGCTGGGATCATTGCTGGTTTCATGTTAACATCATCTTATTTGGAAAGAGTAGCATTGGCTGGTGGAATGGTAATTACTACACTATTGCACATTTTACTTGTTTATGTTGCTTGTTATGCTTTCATGGTACACGTTTCTCACCTTTTCTTGCTGATATCTTTCTTCTTCTCTAAGGGAGTAATAGTCAATATTAGGTAGAAAAATACATAGAAGAAAAATAGTTCTTTGTTCTCATGGATAAGTAATACTGCCTACAGAATATTCTTTTGGTTGCTTGTTGAGTTCATGTGAGCTTACCACCCCCCACAAACCCATCATGATCGTTGAAAAGCTTCCATAAATTGCTTTCATGTTAAGTGAACTGTATCTACATATTTATGAATTATGTATGTTTGTCCCAATGATTTCTATAGAGTTTGAGGCTGCCGTTCTTTGCAATCAAGTTAAAACTTATCCGTACTGATAAAGTAAGTGATTAGTTCTATTTTGTCTTATTGAAACTTTTATGTTTTATTAGCTGAAGTTTCATAAATTTGGAAAAGGATTCTACTTTTCTGGCTGTTAGTGCTAGTTTCAACAGTAAAATGCTTAGAGTCTAATAAGCCAGTCCAACTTTCCTAGAATTTCCTACCAAGTATTGGTTCGTGTCTTGAGTTTTCAAAAACTAATGATGACAGGCTTTCATCTAAATTCAATGTATTAACAAAACACTAATTGTTCATGTATTTTATCTTTTTGCTGTTCTGTAATGGACCAAGGCTCAAAACAGCACAAGCCATAAATGCATGCCATGAATGGAAACATTAAAATCTCAGTTGTGCATCTCAACATAAACAAAAGCAAATTAGGGTCTACAAAGTCAGGCTTACAATGCATGAAACATAAAGAGTGTGACAACTAATCCAAAAGAAGTGATAAAATGAGTCCATAAGTCAAAAGGTTTGGCTACACATCCCTCTACGTCTCTATTGGTCTTTAGGGACGTATGTGCTACTCATAGGCTCTTTGCCATTCTGTCTCGTAGGATGTGAAAGGAAAATGAAGAGCTCATGAGCTAAGGGATGTAAAGCACGGTGTAGCATAGATATTAACATAATAGTTTAGTATCATTTTTAATGCAGCAACAGAATCCTAAATACGAAATCAAGGGTGCATGTATCTCAAAATCAAACCTTGAAACTCCAATTACTGTTAGTCGACCCATAGCAGAAGTCTGAGCAATGTTACAAAGTACCCTAGTTTCAGCTGCCTGCAGGTTACCTAGGACGGATCGAGAGAGCTCTCTAATCGGAGTCAAATTGGAATCAAGTGACTTACATACGACATGCAACAAATATATAGAATCACAAGGCATGTCGCACCACAATATATACATACAAATATTAAATCGGAATATCATAATGAAAAATGGATCACACATTGGTCAAAATAGGCCACACACATGCCATTGCCTAACTGTCATGAAAGACGTGCGATCACAACTATCCACAACAAACACTCATGTATCATTATCACATCATATATATGAATTAGCAACCAAAGTACCAACAAGGTAACTAGGATTGTGTCTACTGCATGACCTACTAGGCCCACTAGGGCTAAACAGGCCAAACAGGGCAAGAGGGTTGAACCGGTTCAAATTGGGTTAAGCGGGTTAACCCGAGTCAAATTGGACGAACTCAGGTCAAGGTATATCAATTTGAACCAAACTAGGTCAAGCAAAATCACCTAGGGTCTAAAGAATTACAAACTAAGGGTCTCACATTACCATCATAGCAACGACATCATAGTCACGATAAGGGAGACACAGCACACAGAGTTTTATGATAAGGGGTTAGGGCATATTGCTTTTCCCAGTCATAACTACGATAGTGGTATCATACTTGTGGTATGAACCTGGAGTCTTCTGAAAGCCTCATCAAAGTCCCAATAAGGCTATTGTGACTGCGATAATGCCTGACAGAATGCTAAACTTGACTTCTAAGGCCTCTAACCCCACAACACTCTAGGGTTTTGACTCTATGGCAACTCTAAGCATCTAAGGACAGTCATACCACGGTAATGAACATCTAACAACATGGAAAGGACAAACAAGATATCAGGAATGTACTAGATCATGTAAAAAGGTAGAGGCAGAACAGAGGCCTACTGGTTACAAGAGGAAGGAGAAGACTCCATGGTTTGATGCTCTGCAACAAGATTTCCAGCTATCAATGATCTAAACAATAAGGCTACTGCTAGGATAATAAAATTCAATTAAGTCCACTCCAACCGATAGAGAACCATTAACTTCCTTCACAACTCATTCAAGCAAACTTCCTCTCATCCTCAATCACTGCCGTCTTTTCTTTGCTTTGTCCAGTAATCTCCTTGTTACTTGTTCAACCTAGGGCTCTAGGCCTCACAGTTTTACGATATAGGCTTAAAAACATACATAAAACTCGTTTCGAGGTGTTTTCACCTCCGAATGGAGTAACGGAAGTACTAAGGTCAAAGGAATCGGGAGAGATGACTTGCAAGCAAACAAGCTTGAGAGGAAGAGAGGTTATGGTGGCAAGGGTTTTAGTGAGAGAGAGAGAGAGAGAGAGCTCTAGTTGTATGCCCAAGAGTGCGAAAAGGTTTTAGAGTTAAATCCTAGGTATTTACAAAAGTGCCCCAGATAGGGTATTTTATGTAGTTACCAAGACCTTTGGGTTTTTCCGCCAGACATCTTAAAACCTTATGTTTGAGGACTTGCAGCCCAAAGGGGTTCGCAAAAGTCCCTCTGTGAGAATGCGGATCAAAGCACAGCACAACCATAGAACATAGCAATGGTAGAACCATGACTCTTCTCATGATTCTAGACAAAAGGGAGGTTTCCAAATTTGGAAACTTACCTAAACAAGTTGAATAACATCCCTAAACTGTCATGTACAACTGTCAATCCAAAAGGCATAGCAGTCTGAAAGGAAGCATGCTAAAAGAAGCTTGTGGATAGTTGTCTATTACTTGATAAAGTAAACCACTAAGGTAATGATTGATATATCTTAAATCATGCAAAGGACAGCATAATTTGAGTTTAGAAAACGAACACGAAGTAAATTGACGAAGTAAATTTGTTAACTTATAATGGCACGTGTTAAAAGAAAATTTACATTAACATTTTATCACCTGAAGTAATTGACCTCCTTAACACAAATTCCACAAAGCAATAATGTTTCTGGTGTTCATCCATGTTTTGTCAAATGTTATGGCTGCTTTTGTCCAAAATACTTGCAATAAGCAATTATCCTTACCAGGTTAAAGCAGTTGTACTAGGTCTTGGAGCAGGTCTGCTTCCCATGTTTCTGCACCACTACATGCCCTATTTCACAATCGAGGTACTGAACCTTCACATGCTACTTGCACTCATGATAATCATTCTTTCTGAAATTTTATTTTATTTTATTTATTTTCTTCATCTTTATGCCTGCAGGTGGTGGAGTTGGATCCCGTGGTTTTGGATCTGGCGAAATCTTACTTTGACCTTACTGAAGATAGAAGACTGAAGGTCAATAACAATGTTTTCTATTTCTAACTTCTTAGTCAATTTTGTCCATACTTTTCTTGACACATAAGAATAATTTTAGTATAGTTTCTCCGAGTTATCATGAATTATTGGAGCATGTTTAAGTGATAGCAAGGATTCACCAGAATAACCAAAAAGCTATTCTGAGGTTGCTGTTTTATATCGGAATGCATTTCTCTGTTCTCAAATCCTATGAATCTGGTATTTTGTGCTCCTCGATCTCCTCTTTCTCATCCTTGATTTTCAACACTGGACAAGGAAAGCAGGGCGGAGAGAGGGAATCGGATAGGGATTCTATGTTGATAGAAAGGACTTACTGTTGATATATATAATCAGTTCTACATGCATACTACAAATATTTCATCTGCTAGTTTTGTTTTATTTTATTTCTGAGCATCTTGTTGGAAGAGGGAAAATGGAAAAGCTTCTGTTGGATGAACTGGTTATTTGTAGTAAAATGCCTGAGCCTATACCCCTGCTGGGAATTCCCTCCCATCTGATACAGCGCCTTTCAGTAACTTAGTCTAAATAGTAAAAGTTATTTACTTATTCTTTGTTTAATTTACATTGTGTAATTATTTATGTTTGTAGAGTTCTTAAATAAGTCATGTCCCTAACATGTGACGTATAATGAATTTGAGTGGCTGAGATTAGATGAGGGCTTCTTGTAATCAACGGTTAGGATGAAAAGGTTAGCTATAATCCTAATAAGCGGTACCTACAATTCTAATTTGAAGCATGGCCCATGATTATAACTCTAATTTTAAGAAATGTCTGAATGAGTCTAGTCCTGTCGGATATCATGCTTTATTAAATTATGTAGCTAAATGCTACAAACTACTGTCTGAATGTTAGGATTAAAAATTTAAAACCAATGAAAGTAGATGATTTGCCTGTGTGTCTGGTTTTAACTGCTTCATGTTCAGCTTGTTTGAAAATTTTGTGAAAATAGACCTGAACCCAAGAGAATATTCAGGAATGTTGTGGTAGCTTTAATATAAGATTTTAGTTTAATGGATTTTAACTTCTCTCCTCTTCCATCTCATACCATGGCACTATTATCACCTTGAAAAAAATACAATTTCGGTTCTTCATGTTCTATAAATTCTTGTGTGTATCCTGTCACCTTTATGTGTCTTGTGTGGTGTTTAGGTACACATAGCTGATGGGGTCCAGTTTGTCAGAGCATTGGCAAATCCTGCAGCAGCTGAAGGAGCTGCTCTCAGTAATGGAAATGGTGAATCATGCTCCAATTCAGACTCCTATTCTTCCAATGGAAGTTGCAGCCTTGCTGGAGAAGTCAAAGCAGATGCCAAAGTTGACATTCTTATTGTTGATGTGGACTCTTCAGATTCAAGGTAATTTTTGCTGTTGACTTCAAGGTCCTTTATTTTGTTTCCCTCCCCTGTTCTCCTGTTCTTTGTGTTATCCTTACTCTTATAGAAAATTGTTATTTCTGCAGCTCTGGAATGACATGTCCTGCTAAAGATTTTGTGGAGGAGTCTTTTCTTTTGACTGTGAAACAATCTCTTTCCGAGCATGGGCTATTTGTTGTTAATTTGGTCTCGAGGTCTTCAGCCATCAAGGAGATGGTTGTTTCAAGAATGAAATCGGTGAGCACATAAAGTTTTGCAACCATTATATGGGCCATGGAATTAAGTTGTATATAGAACTCCACATGGCTGTTTCAAGAATGAAATCATTGAGAATATAAAGAGTTTTGCAATCATGAATTGAGTAGTATAGAACACCACTTGTGATGCGGAAGATTGCATGAGTTGGTTGACCCTGCAACATCTGTCTTATATGGAAAACAATAGGCTTGAGAGGAAACCTCTCTATCAATTGATACTTCAGTCATTGTTTATGCTCTCAGGGGGTGGCCTTTGTCTACTATGACAGCCTACAAACATTAGCCTTTCGTGATTGGGCTAAGCTTTTTGGGAAGCTAACAAAAATCTTGGAATGGCATTTCCTTTGGGGCTTTTTTTTGTTTGGGGGGGGGGGCTTTGTTTTACTATAACAGTTACAAGAAAGGTCGTTTGCATGTACTTAATTTTCTTCTGTATGGAGTTTATGTGCGGGCAATGAAGCAACCATACGACTTCCAAATGTTTAGGGGGTAAGCAAGAAATTATTTTGGTGCAGTCAAGGAATGAAAAGGGTCTTGTTAACCGATGTTAACTGATGTTTTCCATTAATGATTAGGAAAGAGGGGACTAGTTTAAAAAGCTAAACCCTATATAATGTTACATGATTCTATGCCTTTGCTTTGACTTCTAAGCATGAATTTGTTACCATGTTAATAGGTCTTTGCGCACCTCTATTGCCTTCAGCTTGAAGAAGATGTAAATGTAGTTCTTTTTGCACTTCATTCTGAAATTTGTATCAAAGAAGAAAGTTTTCCTGATGCGGCACTTCAACTTGAAAAACTCTTGAACTTCAAAGATGGGAAAACAAGCCAAAGCATCCTAGACAGCGCAAAGAAGATCGAGCGTCTGACTAGTACTTGCTGAAATTCATGAGCTGTTTGTAAGTAACCATTTTCGGATTATTGTGAAGGTTCTAGGAAGAATCAGGCCATATGCTCCAATTTTAAGGCAGCAAACAGGGTTATATTACGTGCAGATTTTTACTAGCAATCTTGTTGGAGATATTGTTGCAATGTGATATAGAGATCGGCTCTATCTACAGGGAAATTTTGTGAGAGATTTATTCTGCTATTTAATGGTTAAGCCTACAGCAACTGTGCTACTGTTGAAGTGGGTTTTTGTTTTCTGAATAAATTCTCTCAATTGTTTGGAGTGACTTTTGGTGGAGGGCTGCCCTAACCCGTGTGTTTGGTTGAATCCATGTATTTTGGTGACTGTAAGAAGCAACATGTTCCTATTCAGACTCTTTCTATAATTTATAATTAATATACAATAGACTTGCATTTTTGTTTGTCATAAGGTATTGGTTTAACTCTAGTCCTCTAACTTGGAAAGTGCAGATGATTGCTCTCTCGGACACTACAAGTTGGAGAACATGAAAGGTGATCTCATTTTTAACCCCCAAACTGATCCAGCAAGCCACATGCTGAGCTTTAGAGGGATCGTTAGAACTGAGAAACCATATGCGGTGCCCTCTGTTTTAGGTCATTATAGTTGGAGCTTTGACAGATGCCTGACTTCTATAGATACCAAATGGCCGTTTTGGCATATGTATTTACTGATCCACATGAACTATGGATTGTACAAATCAAGAAACAAATAGCATTTAATGGACAATTCTATGTTTCTTCATTGCAATTCCAAAGCCAAGTAACTTTTGATTTAAAATTGTCACTTGATTTCTATAATTGAGAATTCAAATTACTTTTTTTGATACAAAAATTTAAATTACTGGGATGAAAGCCTAATGGGTAATTTTTATTTTCCCTTTTCCGATTAGGATGATATGCTTCTTTCTAAACTAGTATGATTTGATGACATTTTGGTGCATCTAGTAAATAGGCGCAGCACTGCGCGTTCATGATTTTTTTTTTTTTTTTTTTTTTTTCCTTTCCTCTCTTTACAGAAAATCACTTTTTCAAGATTCACTTCTTTGGGTCTCCCCTCTTTGTACCCTAAAAAGTTTGCTGTCAATATCACATATTTTTGTAGAAGTATGGGATACATTCTCATTCCTGAAAATGGATGTTAACGCGTGAGTTGGTCGATGCGCAAAATATGATGTATAACTATTATACGAATACTACATTAATCAAAATGTCATGTTGTAAATATATATATATATATATATATATATATATATATATCGTGAGAAGGATGTTTGTGGAAAATAAACCATTCTCAATTTTAAAAATAGAAGCCCCAAAAAGTAGCAAGATAAAAAAAGAAAGCCTAAAATGGGGAAAATCTTGAATAGAAAGGAAAGGAACACCAACAAAAAGCTGGCATTTGCATCATTATCAGCTTGATGGAATTTAACAATACAAAAAACAACAGGTAAAACAGACCTCCTCCTCCTCCTCTTCTTCTTCTTCTTTTCTCTCTCTCCAGGAAAAAACCTAACAATATATGAGGAGAGGGAAATGTCTTTTTTCCTGAATCGTATTTGCGGATGTGTTTTGCAAGGTAAATAAAAAAAAAAAAAAAAAAAAACGCATCAATATAATCTCTCTAAGGATTTTTACCTTAGCTGAAAACACGCAAAAGTTAGGAAACAAAAGCGTTACATAACTTCATACTTCGCCACATTTTCGCCCGTGCTTAATCCGATTCATGCAATATTTAATTCTGTTATTTAATGTTTAATTGCTCATCGAAAAAATCCAAATGCATTCTTTTTATAGAAACTATAAAAATTATGAAAATACATACGTACATAAAAATTTGAATGCAAGACATTTGAATAAAATTTTTTTGTTACCAGGACGTCCCTTAAGGAAAAAAAAAAGTTCTATACGATAGGAAACAAGGATAATCATGCATAGTGACACTAGCATATAGCGTAACTTCTTTTAGCGTAATATATTCAAATTCTAATGAATTTGGTTTATTTAATAATTATAGGGAACAATGTTAACCCTAAACACAATTCCAAAATCACAGGTTCTGAACTATCGATTCCCAACTCCAGTTTCTTAAACACCGAATATAATTTCAATTTCAAACAACCCGGAGTTCCGGAATGGATATCGAATGAGATACAAAATTGGATGAAGAGAACACAAAATGGATATCGAATGATTTACCATTAAAACTTGTTCAATTACCGGTAAGCTTTAGGACTTAGCTTCATTTTGCTGAAAATATTCATTAATTGTGAAGATGGGAAGGGATAAGATAATTTTTTTTGAAAATTTTATTAGTGATAATTTTTTATTAATCAGATAAATTGAGTAGTAGTTATAGTTTTTACAATAAATATATTCTATCATAAAATTCATAATTTATCTGATTACTTATTATATATCGAAAAGTTACATTGTAAATTGTTCAATTTTTTAATTGGTCATTGATGATACGGGGTTTGACGGCCTATAATCATACAATTCATAGTCATAGAAGCCCATATTCTACTGGGCCACCCCATAGAAAATCAAGCTATCTCTTGGTCATCAGTGAATACGAGTTTATTATAATCTGTTCCAATAAGAAAGTAAATCCCCTCTTCACGGGTTTCCGCGACAGCAATGGAAACTCTCATATATCAAAAGACTTCGAATCTACGAAAAGTCTACTGTTACGGTTTCTAAAATCTCGAAAACGATCTCTCCACAAGGAAACTAGGGTTTCTACACCCCAAGTGTATATGACACTTCCCATACAAGCTATATATATACTAAGCAGAGCTAGCTTGCTGGGTATGCACCTTTCTTACTCTACATATTGCACACAAAGACCACACAGAGTTCTTGTTCTTTTAGTCTTTCTCTTTTTACTACTTTCTAACTTGAGTATCAGAGTCTCATCTGTCGGAACCACCTCCAATGAGTTTTTTACAGGATTCTTTTCTAAAGACGAGTCAGCAAACATTGTCTCACCAGTTTCCCAAGGCCAAAAGGACAATCCACTGTGGAGTTATTTTTGGCTTCAACTAATTGCCACCATCCATGAGAACGACTGACTGATTAGCTTAAAGATAATTCACGCCTTGCTTCCCCTATTAGCATGTTATTGAAAAGAAGGAAGCCAACAATTGGCTTTGATGACGACAACTTATGAGGGGTCAACCCGGGTCAACATGACCCCCTGATTATCAACTAAGGCAGTTATGACATCCGGATAGTGTCACGGGTACTCGTGAAAGGATTTTCGAATGAGCAATTGTACCCTGAGGGCACTATTTTGCTCCCTATAACTTTAGGGACATCGCCCAATCATGCTTCCACTACTGCTTCTATCTATGTGGTGAAACTACCATCCTATACAATGCTATCTTGGCTTGTCCTGACCTAAACAATCTGGAAACTCTGCCGAGCACCAAACATATGAAAGTCAAGTTTAGAACACTCCTAAGCATTGCAACATTTACTTGTGACTCAGATCCCCAGAGCATCTTCGTATTGAAGGAGAAGAATAATTTCAACATAGATACTGTAGAGTTTAGAAACGACATCGAGCAGTCCACCAAACCTAACCTAGTGAAGAGATAGTAGTGATCTAGATCACCGATATTTTGGGCCAGACGATCCAAATCGGAGCCCACTTACCATCTCCCCTTCAGGATCCATGGTCGAGTGCCTACGATGGCATTCTAGTGTCTTTGTATGGTCGCTTGAAAACATGCTAGGAATACACCCTTCAATGATCATACGCAAGTTGATGGTGGATTCTAGCCATAAACCTGTGAAACAAAAGAAGAGAGTATTCGTGCTCAAGCGCCAGCAAGCGATATAAGAAGAAGTGCAGAAATTATTGGTGATGAATTTCATTAGAAAGATAAAGTATCCTTAATGACTAGCAAACGTGTTCGTGGTGAAAAAAATAAACGGTAAGTGGAGGATGCGTGTTGACTTCAACAACCTCAATAAATCATGCCCTAAGAATAGCTATTCTCTTTTGAATATTGTTAAGCTAGTAGATAATTTGTTGGGATATCAGCTTCTAAGTTTTATAGACACATACTTGGGCTACAATAGCTCATGAGTTTTACAGAATTCGGCACCTACTGGTACAAAGTCATACCGTTTAGCCTTAAGAACGTAGAAGCAACCTTTCGGTGGTTGGTCAACAAAGTCTTCAGCGAACGATTGGGTAGAAACATCGAGAACTGTGTGGATGACAGGCTCGTCAAAAGCGCCAGCCAAGGGGGCATGTAGAAGATCTCGAAGAAACATTCTAGATACTAGAGTACTTTAATATGAAACCGAATCCATCCAAATGCACTTTCGGGATTACTTCCGGCAAGTTTTTAAGCTTCTTGATCACTAGTTGAGAGATCGAGGCCAGCCCAGAGAGGACTTAGGCTATCCTAGACATGGTTCTACCTAAAACAGTGAAAGAGATGCAACGTCTCAATACATGAATTGCGTCTTAAATCGGTTTATATCAAATGTAGGAGAAAGATACAAGCTCTTCTTCGACGACTTAAAGAAATCACAAAAATTTGCTTTGATGTCCGAATGTTAGCTGGCTTTTGACAAGCTCAAAGATTATCTCTCATCACCGCCTTTGCTCTCTTGGGTCATTCCTAGTGAAAAACTCTACATTTACTTATCCATATCTAACTAAGTCCTCTGCTTTATACAAGTGAGACAAGAGGCCACTGTGCAAAAACTTGTATACTATGTCAGTCGAGTGCTTCAAGAGTCAGAAATTAACTATAAACCCATCGAGAAGGTGGCATTCTCTCTTATCATGACTACCCATCACCTCTGTCCCTACTTTTAGGTAGAAATGATCGTGGTGCTAATCGACCAACTCTTAAAACCAACAAAAGAGAAACACCTCGGGCCCCTAATCAAATAGAGCATCAAGCTCAAAAGGTTCGACATCAAATATCAGCCAACAGCTAAAGGCCCGCCATCAAAGGTTAGGCTTTGGCAAACTTTATTCTTGAATATACCTTCCCACACCCTGTCGAGCTAACTACTGATAGCCTCCCACAAGTATGGTCAACTCCATCGTGGACCTTACACGTAAACGACTCCTCCAACTCTTCAGTGAGCAGAGCAGGACTCATCCTATTAGGTCTCAAAATTTTAAGGCAGAATAAGCACTCTGTTTTAACTTTTGAGCTACCAATATCCTGGCCAAATACGAAGCACTTGTTGACAAGCCTGTCAATTGCAACATTTTTGGAAGCTTAGGATATCCAAGTCTTTACTAATAGCCAAATGTAGTCAAGCAGAACAAGAGAACTTACAATGTAAAGGAACAAATAATAGTAAAGTACTACTTCAAGCTCTAAGAAATAATCATCAAGTTCAACAAAGTCAATATACAACAGATTTCTAAATCTGAGAATGGAAGAGCAAACACTTTCTCTAAGCTTGTGAGTTCGGAGTCTTTCGAAACTAACCGAACCGTCTATGTCGAAAGTACTTCATACCCTAACATAAACGAAACTGAACAGATCATGGTAGCCAATAGCCCACCAAGCTGGAAAGATCCAATTTTTGCTTATCTCCACAGTGGCCAATTGCTAGATTCCCAGTAGGATGTGATAAAGGTTAAATGCAAAGCCGTACACTATGCCATCATCGATGGAGCACTTTACAAGAATTCTTTCACACATCCATTCCTCAAGTATCTGACACCAGAAGAAGGAGATTATGTCCCTAGAGAAATCCATGAACTCAAAATCTAGCGAATAAGGCCTTACGATAGGGTTACTATTGGCCCGCTATGAGGGTCGACGTAGAAACTTATGTCAAACGATGTGATAAATGCCAATGTTTCTCCTTGATTCCTTACTAACCCTTCTTTGAGCTCTATCCTCTCCTGAGCCTATGACTGTTCATGCGATGGGGAATGGACATACTGAGACTGTTCCCCTAAGCAAGTAAACAACTAAAATTCCTTATCTTGGCCATAGACTACTTTACTAAGTGGTGGAAGCCAAACCCTTGGCTTAGATAACAGCATGCAAAATCCAAGCGTTCGTATGGATGTCCACAGCATGCAAAATCCAAGCGTTTATATGGATGTCCATCATCATCAGGTTTTGTCTACCCCATGTTCTTATTATTGACAATGGTAAATAGTTCAATAATAAAAACTTCCAGGAGTTCTATAACAAACTCAAGATTCAGTACCGATTTACCTCTGTCGTTTACTCGCAAGCAAATGGTTTCGTTGAAGTAACCAACCGAAGGATCTTCCAAGGACTCAAAATGGCATTGGACGGAGCAAAGGGCAGATGGGTAAACATGCTTTATAGGATATTTTGGGCCTACTGAACCACCCCCAGAATGGCCATGGGAAAAACACCATTCAGCCTAACTTATAGATGCGAAGCAAACCTACAGGTGGAGATAGGCATCCCCTCGCTACGTATAGAGCAATATCGGCTAGAACTGAATAGGCTGCATTGTATGAAAGATTAAATCTCTTGCCAGAGTTGCAGGATATCACGTCCATTTGAATGGCCACCTATCCACAATAGATAGTTCAGTGTTACATTAGGAAGGTGAGGACCAAAACAATCAAACTAGGAGATCTAGTTCTCTGAAGAGTAGAAACAACAAGACAGCCACAACTTGGAGAAAAACTCACACCCAACTAGGAAAGTTCATACCAAATGGGCTCAGTAGTTCGACTAAGAATATACCAACTCCGCCACCTAGATGGTTCTGTTGTGCCCAGAACCTGAAATTTGGACAACCTACGCATCTACTATCGGTAAACCTTGTCATTCTTCCAATTTTGACATATATTCTGGTTTGTTAGCAATAACACTATCCTTTTTTTTACATGATGTTGTCTATCGGGTCTCTACTCTATTATTCTATATAATATAGGCATTATCTCTTGGCTCTATGACTCATATGGATTCTGTATCTATCCTTAGCCAACATACGGGATCTATCTCCTGAGCTGGTGCTCCTATCATCTCTAGGCTCTACGCAATATATGAGTTTTGCAACTATCTTTAACCAACATATGAGATCTATCTCCTGAGTAGGTAGCACTTTCATCTCTTGGCTCTATGCCCTACATAGCTTCCGCACCTATCCTTAACCAATATTTAGGATCTATCTTCCGAATAGGTGGCTCCCATCATCTCTCAGCATATGCCCTACATGAGTTTCGTATCCATCTTTAGCTAACATATGGGATCTATCTCCTAAGTGAGTGGTTCCTAGCAATCTCTCAATTTCATGTCTTTTATGATATTCTCTTGATTATGCACTTCAACATTCTACCAGATTCATAACCTGACGGTATCCTCCGAAGGACAAGTAAGCAAAGTTATCGTTTTGGTTCTAATGCCTTAACCAACCCACTCTACCCTCATCATTTGAGTTGCTTTCTTGGTTACACGCCTTGAATATAGTTCTCTTAAACTATGTACAGATCAGACGCTCCTCACTTGACAATATCAAAATTGGCAAATAAGTAACAAAAAATTTGTTTCAACGCAACAATAAAACAGGAGGGTTACATCTGTATATTTATATTCTAGTATACATCCTGACTATATTACACAAAAGAAAATTTGCCTCGAAAAAGGACAAAACCAAAAATGCCACTGAACATCCTTGAACGTGCCCCTTCACCTTCCCCAACATGTTAGCTCTTTAGCACTTTGAATCCTCCCTTCTTCCTTTTGACAAGCTATTCGATGTTCTTTGAATAAAGACCGACAACGAGTCGAATGACCCCAATTTAGCGCCTATTAAGATACTAAAACTATGAAAAAAAACTAGATGCTAAATAGAAGTTGGGAAGCAGAAAATTCAAAAAAAAAAAAAAAAGAGAGGGGAGTTGTCCCTTGCAGGTCATTGATCCAAACCCCAACAATAAAGGAGTATAAGAGCAATAATGAGCTACAAGAAGCCAAATGGAATGCACAAATACAAACCCATCACAGCGGGAGACTATGACTTTCCTACTATAATGATAGAACCTTGTGCCCACGGTTCGTTTACTGACGGAATCCTGTACTCACGGCTTTTGCTACCATATCTCCTTCGAACGCTAAACCCACAGAAAGATAAAAATCCTTTCAATCTTCAAACCCTCTTAAAAAGCACAGCTCTTTCCTT
Organism: Dillenia suffruticosa; assembly: GCA_033439265.1. NCBI lineage: Eukaryota > Viridiplantae > Streptophyta > Magnoliopsida > Dilleniales > Dilleniaceae > Dillenia > Dillenia suffruticosa. The sequence goes on along the minus strand of JAVTVX010000011.1, from coordinate 11,953,096 downwards.
GACTCTCTCCCCAGGATCAATCATATTAATTCCAATCAGCCATTGTGATAATATACCAAAGGGTGGAAACCGTATTGTCAAAATTCCTTGAAAATCGGAGAAATGTTAAACATTTAATAGCCATGTTCCACCTTTAACACTCCCCTTTATGCTTTTTTTTCTTACCCATAATGTTTCGCATCTTTTCGAATTTCTTATTTAATATAGCCTTACCTACTCCAAACATCACTTCCTTAAACTAATATTAGGAGTGGGGGTAAATGATGATATTAGGTCTGATAGCCCATGATCATACAATTCATAGTCATAGAACCCCAAATTCTACTAGGCCTACCCATATAAAACCAATCTATCTCCCGCGGTATCACCGAATGGACCCCTTCAGCCTCTCAGTTTTCCAATCTCTCGGTCCTTGTAGAGTCAACTCCTATTACGTAATGACTCGCAATCATGATTACCCAATAAAAAAAGAAATATTTGACAAGTCTAAATCTTTCATAATCCGATACAAGCTTATTGCCATCTGGTGATTCAAACCTTCACAGGTTTTTGTGATAGCAATGGAAACTCTCATGTCTTAAAAGACTTCAAATTTACGGAAAGCCTACTGTTACAGTTCTATAATCTCAGAAAATCTTATATAATTTCTTCACAAGAAAACTAGAGTTTCTACGTCCCAAACATATACGGCATTTCCCATACAAGCTATGTATACTAAGTAGAGGCAACATCTTTCTTACTCTACATACTACACACAGAGACTATGCATGGCTCAAACTTTCAGTCTTTCACTTTTTACCATACTTTCTAACTTGAGCGACAAAGCCTCCTTCAGTGGGGGCATCTCTGGGGATTTTTTGCAGGATTCTTTTCTGAAGACGAGCCAGCAGACACTGCCTCACTGATTCTCTGTTCAGGTTAGAAGGATGATCAACTGTGGAGTCATTTTTTATTTCAACAGTCATTATAACATTAATACAAATAAGTATTAAAATTTATTTTGCATATTAATAAATGTAGTTCTCTCTATCTTTATATATACTACTCTACTACTCAATATAAAATATATTTGTATTTTTTTATTTAAAAAGAAAATGAATCAAAAAATGAAAGAATACACAAGTATCAGCATATGCCCTAAGATCCAAAAATCAACTAACAGGCCAACATGGAAGGCCGGTCTAACCAAATCCAAGTAATCTCAACTGTTGGTTGGACTATGCTGACAAAAGTCGCAATGACTCAAGGTGGTAGTTGACGCTTGCCTATCCTTCTCTTATTTCTCTCCATCAAAATGTAGTAAATATATGTGCTAAGAAGGTATTTGAAAACCCTGTTCCTCTGAAGGAGGTGCCTCACTGGAAAAATAGGATCCCACAAAAGTCCAACGGAGAGATAGGAAAGTTAACAGGATCGTGTTAAGCTATCATTAATCACCATATCTCTCTCGAGAAATGACAACGAAAGAATAAGTAATCCAGGGTCTCTCTATGACTAGAACATATATGACAAGTTGAAGAAGACAAAAGTTTAAGTCTGAACAAATAGTCACTCATCTGTAGCTGCTCTATGAAGACAAACCACAAAATAAAAGCAAACTGAGGGATCGCTCTTGGAAACCAAACCAAATCTATGCACAAGATATGATCATATGAACATCTGAAGTGCCTCCACGCTAAAGTAAGAGAGAACTCCCCATTATGTGTAATCGTCCACACAATCCTATCATGACTAGCGAATGGAAGATTAGACTCCGAGATATGCTCTTAAATACTATCAAAAAAGGTTCGCATCGATCTCGAAATCCGCTGCCATTGAATTTATTCTGACCAACGTGTGCTAGAAAAGACGTTCTATACGGTACACATATCAATAAAATCTGACCTCTCTATAGCCTGTCTCCCTAATATCTCTATCTATATTGGTATTTATATATAATCCTCTCTATATAAATTATTTCAAGTATTCATTTTTTATAATGGCTATAGTTTTAATTAAAAAAAAGTTATTTTTTAAAAAAGAAACCATCGGTTCAAACTAATGGGTTCTCGATGGTTCTTGATTTGAGCAAGCGATTTGAACCGATAGTCTAAACTAGTCAATAGGTTTTTAATCATTGATTATGGGTTGTATAATCTGATTTTTTAATAGTACAAAATTGTGACCGTGTCTATTTACTCCAAATCGGTTTATTTAATGGTTTATCGGATTCAACTAGGTTTTGCTTATATTTTGGCTTTGTTTTCTTCTTTTGTGACTATTCGATTGATTTGGTCTAAAATTTGGCTAGCTTTGGCATATGGGCTATTTTGAGGCGAGGTGATACTAAGGCTCATGATTATGGTTCAGGTGTTTAGTACTTGCCATGACATAAGCCTAAAGTTGAAGTTAGCTGGATGTCATGTTCGTTTTGGAGAATGGCAATTATATGAGGATTTTTTCAGTTTTTTAAAATTTATAAACTTCAAGAATGTACTTTCTCATGGATTGAATACTTTTCAAGTCTATAAATTCTAATTTTGCACTAATTTTCTTATTTGTTATGTAAAATAGTTATGTTTTGAATTCTCTATATTAAGATAATATTTTTTTTAGTTATTGTTGAAGCCAAAATTGACTTCACTGTAAACCAGCCTTCCAACTTGAATGGAAAGTGAGTGACGTCATGCTTGCAAAGCAGCCTTTACAGAATGGACTTCAAAAATCCACCGAGATGGTTCCAATTGAGGAAACTCTAACGCTTAAGTCAGAAAGATCGATTTAGAGAGAGAAACAGATTGAAGAGAGCTGTAGAGTAGTCTTGAGTGTTGAATGTAAAGTAAAGATGTGTACCTGGCTAGTTATCTCCACTTAGTACATATAATATGGATGCATGGTAAGACCCATATGCATTCAAAGATATAGAGACCCTAGTTTTCTTATAGAAAGATTGTTGAGAATCTTTCGAAATTATAAAAACCGTAATCAAAGATTTTTTAGGAGTTTAGAATCTTGCTGATTAAGAGAAGTTTAAGTTCTCACGGAGATTCGTTTACTTGTGGAGAACTATTTTCTCGAGACTATGACAGGTTTTGATTTGTTAAAGATTTTATTCCTTGTTGGATGATCTGGCGTTGGACTTATCACATGATAGAAATTACTTTCGCATTAATATAGAGTATCGAACAAGGAATGGAAATGACAGAGAGATCTGGAGGCCGAGAGTTAGAATGACCGAGAGGCTAGTAAGTGACTTCTATCGAGAGAGCTCGATAAGGAGGTTGAGCGATAGAGGGTGGCATCAAGGGGATTTGGACAAACGGCCCCTCTTGGTGGTATATGTTCCTTATGGTAATGGGATTTTGGTTCATATACCATCAGTTATTTAAATAGATAAATAGATTTTTATATTATATATATATAATATATCTTTATTCAATGTGAATAAGTTATGTATGCGATCAGGTTGACATGCACAATATAGTTAGAATATATGTGACCTAAAGTAAAGTTTGTAACTATGATAAAACTCAACATTTCATCATATATAAAATATAGTCTGGGAGACTCATGTAAATGAAGTTACTATAGGTCGCTAGTACTAAACGAGACATGCAGTGCAATTTTCTCAAATATATTATGAAATGGAAATGAGACTTTGTGAATATATGTAGTTCATGTGTCTTTAATCTTAAATATATTTGGATGAATTTGCGAAATAAAACTTATATATACTTTGATACGTTACAAGTGAAACTCTTTATAAATCAAGAGTTTTATACATTTGGTAATCGGGTTGGCAACTTACGATGCATATATGCTATCGGATATCAACCTATTAAATCGTTTTAATTGATTATGCAAAAATTGAATTTAGTAATAATGTCTCATGGATATTTTTAAACTTGTCTAACACCATCAGACAATTTGGACATTCTCATGTTTGTGTTTATGGCCTCAAAATGTTCATTCAGGAGAATGGCGGTTGTACAAGGATTTTTCTTTGTCTTTTAAATTTTATAAACTTCAAAAAAGTTCTTTCTCATAGATTAAATACTTCTAAAGTTTAAAAATAAAAAGAGTCGGAACAAATTGTTGGGATTAAATTCTAGTTTTTATTAACTTTATTATTTCGTATATCAAATGACTATATATTGACTTCCTCATATTAAGATAATATATTTTTTAATTATTTAAATAGATAAATAAAATTTTCAAATTAGTTGTACATAAATAAGAAATCTTGGATTAATATAAATGAGTTAAGTATACGATTGGATTGATGATGCATAAGTCATAGTACACAACTTGAAGTTCATAACTTGGATTGAAATGGAATATTTTATTATATATATATAGGCTATACTTTTTAAGAGTCTCATGTTAATAAAGTTAGTGCATGTGGTTAACATCGGATAAGATATGTAATGTGATTTTCTCAAATGTTGTGCCTATATATAGTCATTGTGTCTTTAATTTTGAATAAATTTGGATGAATTAATGAAATCAAAATTATATATTTTAATATATTACAAGTAAGTGAGTCAAGAATTTCTTACGTTGAGTGTACAATGTTGGTTAGTTGGGAAGTGTATATGCAATATAAAATCTATACCAACTATATCGGATATTGTCCTATTGAATGATTGCAATTCATTATGGAGAAACTAAATTTAGTTGTACGGTATTATATCATATAAATATCCTCTCTTTGGATGGGAGAGTCGGTGAGATTAAATAATTAAGGAAATGGTAATATAGTTAAATTTATCTGGTCTCAATTATGGATATTATATAAAGAGGTACACATAAAAATACATATAGATTAAGAATAAAATAATAAATTATTATTTATTGATTTTTATAAATAAGACGGTATAAATTTTAGGAATTAATCAGAGTTAAAATGAATTTAATATAGCAAATGGTTTTAGTATTGATTATTTATTCAATTTGACATTATTTTTATATTAGATTAATTAAAAAACAAAAATAATGTACATATAGAAATTATTGCTGAATTGTATTTTTTGGAGTTCTATTTTTCTATTTTAATTAAAACACAAATACAATTAAAAATTGAAATTTCGTGCACATATTAGGAATTTATTCCTATGTTTTTACTTGCCAAAGTGTTCGTTTGGAAAAACTTTTTTTCAATTTCTTTTCTTCTTATAAGGAAAAATTCTGATAAACAAAATTTTTTTCTCCTTAAAAGTAATTCTTTTACGAAGAAAAATAAGAAAAGTAGTTTTAAAGGAGAAACTCTTGAGACAAACTTTTTCTTTTTCTTTTTTCTTTCTTTAATGCTTGAGTTTTTCAGCAACCATACTTTTTTTATTTCATTTATGTTTTCACTTGAATGATACAAAATTTCAAATATGTTTATACCATAAATGTGTTCATAAATATTATGATTTTGGTGGGTTCAAATATTTTTTTTATATAAATTTCAAATATATTCATAAATATTCTTTTTATTCATTTTATATGATCTGAGTGTTCATAAATATTTGACTTATATTATTTTCAAATTTCTTAATTCTTTATGTTATACACAAATGATTTTATATTTATAAATATTTGATTTTAATAGTTTAGAAAAGTAATTAATTTATTTTTATTTTAATTATTAGTATTTATATGTTTTATTTTCAAAATATAGATATATTAATTTTAATCAATCGATGGTGAGAAAAAACAATTATAATTTATTTGTACATCTTTTATGATAATTTTATTAAAATAGAATTTATAAAAAAATATTTTATCAAATCATTTATTTATAGAAAAAAGTATAAAAATAGTTTTTAAAAGTAAAAATATTAATATAAGAAAAATAACGTTCGAAATAAAAATGCATAACAAAATGATATCGACAAAGTCTCTCAGAAAATAAGAGGACTTGGTTAAAAAGACATCATGCCAGATAAAAAGACGTGAACATATGAGATGGTTGCCCATACCATCCCATAAATCAAAATTTCACAATTTTTGTTTTTTAGTATCAGTTTTACTAAGAAAATGGATTAGCGCATCTGGTGAACAAAACAGTGTTCTATGTTTGAGCTTTTTTATTTTTTATTTATTTTTTATTTTTTTATTTTTTTTATTTTTTTTTTATTTTTTTTTATTTTTTTTATTTTTTTATTTTTTTTATTTTTTTTATTTTTTTATTTTTTTTAATTCTTTTAATTCTTTTAATTCTTTTAATTCTTGTAATTCTTTTAATTTTTAATTTTTTAATTTTTTAATTTTTAATTTTTAAATTTTATTAATTTTTTATTTTTTATTTTTACCTTGGGGAACCATTTGTATAATATGTGCATGTGTGTCATTTTATATCTAAATCAATATTTTGTTTTTGAGAAAGTCTTTTTTAATAATAATTTCTCGGTAACTTATGAAGTTAACTATATATTTCCTAGCTTCAGAACCTTCTAAAAGAATTTAAATATATAAAATGCTCTTTTAAAAAAATAATATAATTAAACTATTCAAAAAATATATTATTAAGATATTAATTTTATATAGTTTAGCCATAAATTTTTCATATACTTAAACTTTTTATCGACATTGAAATTGCCTCTCATTATATATGCAAATGCGATTGGTCAGATTAAATTAATACAAACATATATAAATAATTCTAACCATTTATATTGTGCCATGACAAATCATAATTTCATTGAATTTAAAATATATACCGATGAAAATACTTTTTTTTAAAAAATTAATAATTAAAAATACTATATATGATGTATAATATAATCACAAAAGACATTTAGAGTACGTTTGATAGAGTTTTTTCCTCCTAATCTTCTCTATTTAAGGATTAGCATAAATTAATTAATTTTGAAACTAAGTTAAAAATTGATTGATATTTTTATTTTAAAATCCATTTCTATACTCCTTTTTATAAATAAGTTTTTTCACATATTATTTTTTATAAACTCTATTTTTTAATAAAATTATCATAAGAATATACATATAAAGTATTATTTTTTCTTCTCACCTTCGGTTAATTAAAATTTATATATCTACATTTTAAAAATAAAAAGTATAAATACTAATAATTAAAATATAATAAATTAATTACTTTTTTAAACTATTAAAATCAAACATTTATAAATATAAATTCATTTTTACATAATATAAAAAAATAAGAAATTTCATAAAGATTTCATATACATAAGAGATGAGGGCGACTGTGGTAGATGAGTATATTTATAACATGAATATATTTAAATTTTCATATTATTCAAGTAATAATATAAATAAAATAAAAAATTATGGTATGGAAAAAGGTTGTGTATAAAAAAAAAAACTCCTCTTAAGAGTTTTTCTTTTAAAACTACTTTTTTCATTAAAAAAATTACTTTTACGGAGAAATTTATTAGACAAGATTTCTCCTTATAAGAAAAGGAAAAAAAAAATCCTACCAAACGGACACTTAATAATACTAACTATGGAATCTCAAAAATTAGATAAATCTCTATTTAAGTGGTTGTTTGCATGATTCCACCTTGATATTGTTTTATTTGTAAATAGTTGGGATATTACGCGTAATTATATACATACAAGTTAATTTGTTCTTAGAACATACCGAGATCAGCTTGATCGTATGGGAGAGAGTGGGGTGAGTATAAATTTCAACTTTGATATTGGCAAACCACTTATATCACTATGGATCGAACAAACACCATTTTTCTTTTTTCTTTTTTTTTTTCAGTTTGTTTGGATATCATATTCGTATACGGATCTAACGACATTGCCCAAGTGTTGCCTCGTCAGCTGCAATATATGGCGTGCTAATGTCCCCTTTATTTGTTTTGAGGTCGTCGAGTTTCATTTCCCTCAAATGGTTATGAAACAGTTCGGTTTGCTGTAAGCTATTATTTTACTCATGCAAGCCAATCAGGAGTTGCATCGGACTGATTGATACAAAAGACATGAACGGAATTGGATTATGGTACATGTGGTACCCTTGCAATTGTGGGTCACCATCGATATCACATCGTTGATGGTGAGGAGACTTTCGATGAGCTGACGACAACGGGTAACTATATGACATGGTATCGTCAGATCACCCATTTGTACAGTGGCACCCTTGCACATCGTTGTTAGTAAGAGTGTTCATTATTTGGGTCAAACAATTCACCCACCCAAACCATTAGAAAATCAGATTATTCGGTTCAGGTTAATAAAAATTGGGTCGGTTGAATGATTTCACTCGATTAAAAAGTTCAATTAATGGTTTAGTTTAAAAAATAAAAATTTTTATTCGAGCCCCACCTGACACCTGATTAACCCAAACCAATGAAATCCAAATCATTTATTCAGGTCAATGATTTCACTTTCAAATAAAACTTTTAATCGAGTTAATAGTTCTGTGGAATTGGTTCAGATAAATGAAATTTAAACCATTTAACTGAAATTTTAATTAGGGAAAATTAGTTGGGGTTTCATATGATTCAGTTCGATTCTCGATTGGATTTTTTAAAGTATAAAACCAAAATAACCGAAACCGAATAATATGAAAAATCAAATACCACCTGAATGAGCATCCCTTCATTATCAGTAGGGATTACAGTTGACAGCAACGTGGATGGAATATCTCGTAAATTAAAATAAATTTACCATTTAATATTATTTTATTATTTTTAAAATATTTCTTCTCTTTTTATCTTTTGCAATGTTATATCCTCGAAAATATACACTTTGTTGCATCTAACTTAGCGGCGGAAGGAATGGATCTTAGAGTTGGATATCTCATAAATATGTCATGACGTGCACTTCAGTTTGTCGGGTATGTACCATCTAAGGATTACGATCTTTCGACATCCAAATAGAGAGTTATTGAGTCGATGGAGATATCTTCTACTTCTGGTACTGCGGATGCTTATAACAAGTCGACAGAGATATCTGTCATCTTTGTATTCGACTCCTACTCTAACATTTATGGATGATGTTCACAATACTACACCAACTAGGTCTTCACAACTTAATGTTTATGAGTGACGTTGTTGTCGTCATCAATGTTTTGATGATGTTAGTAATGTTGTATTCCTCGAAAATGATGAGAATACACAACTATATAAGTTGTGATTTTGTATTCTCATAGTACAAAATCAATATTTTAGAAAAAAAAATAATGATAATTAAATAATTTTTATTAAAATACATAATATTTTGTTTGAAGTATTAGATTTAGATTTTACGGCACAGGCCAGTCCAGCAATAATAAAATTAAATAAGAAAAAAGGGAATTAAGGAAAAACAACGTCAACTTGGTACGGACAAATGACTTGGTACTGACATATTTGAGTATGTGTTAGCAGAGAAACCGCAAGAGGGAGGTCAAACCACAACCGGTGGCTCCGGTCAGCGGTTCCCCACATATATTCATTCACTTTAATTTTACTCTTTTGGTTTTGGGTGTGTATTAATTTTGGTTGGATCTTTGTTGGCAATCTGTATAAGCCAAGAAAAAGCCTTCCCCACCCCCATGATTCTGATTTTCTGATCAAATTTCCCTTTTGCTGAATTGGCTTTGAGAGAAAAGGGAAACCTTTTCAATCTATTTGGAAGCTTTTCTCTTCTGGGTAATTCACAGGGCTTTTTGTTTTGTTGATAGAGAGGAAAAAAAAATCAATGGCTGTGAGTTTCTACTTTCTTTTGATCTTTCTTTCTTAAGAACCATCTTTATGTGAACCCTTTCTCTTTTTGATTGAATTTGTTGAGATGATGTTTGGTGGTTTGTTGAATTGGATTAATTTGATTAGTTTAATGGTTGTCCTTTGATAGTTTTATTATCTGTTTGCGGTGTGGAAATGGGTTTTGAAATTTGTAGATGAATTTTAGTAATTTGGTCAATGATTTCTTTTTTAGGTGTTTTTCTCTGAGATCATTCCCACAATATTTTCTCTAATTGAAACGGATGCTCCAAGAGCTGTCAAGTGTTGCAGTATTGGCATTAGATGTGGAGAATGAGTTGTGTGGTCTGATATGTCCGTTGGTTTGAATTTTTCATTCCTTAACCCATTGATCCTTTGAGGTGTTATTAATTGAGGTGGGCTAAGATAATGTTCTCTAGAAATTTTAGTATGTTATTTGTGAACAAGAATGGTGAGTGAGTTTTCTCGCTGATTTTTTTTTTTTTTTTTTTTTTTATGGTAATACTTTTAATCATATTTTTATTTAAATTTTAGTTTCATGATGTTTTTGTTTGCATATTCCTATCAGGGCATTGTTAGCTACCTGGGAATTGGATAAGGGGGTTTGCAGGCACTTCAGTTGTAATTTAGCTGTATTTTCTTTCTCTGCAGAATATTCCTTTTACTTACTTTTTTCTTATTCCAAAAATAAAATACACTTACTCTTTTCTTGTGGTTGGGGGAAGTGATGCGCAACAGGATTACATATAGCTGCAGGTTGTCACATTTATAGTTCATTTTAGGTCTGTATTTTCATGTTTCTAGTCACAAGCCCTGTTCTGATGGGATGGTTCAGCTATTTCTCCCGTGTCACACTTCTTTGGCATACAAAGCAGATCGATGTGAACAAAGGATATGAGGTCTGGCATGATGCAAATATAGTGATGTACAATATGGGACATGAGAGAGGGTGCTATATTTAATGAAACTTGGTTTGCAAACATTACATAAAACCCATATGGGGAAACTACATGGACAATCGACAGTTTTGACATGCATCATAATATTCAAATCTATGTTCTTACAGCATGAAAAAGATTATTTGCTTCTTTTCCCTCCATTTGATCTCCTTGTCCCTGCGTACACATATGAGATATTTTAAGAAGTGAATATTTTTCTTGGTGGTAAGAGAAAAAAGTTCTGTTTTTCCCATTAAACATTTTAATTATATTAGGCATGGAATGTGTCTCGAGCTGAGTTTATGGTGACAATTAATTCTCTTATAGTTTAAATTGTACGGTGCATGCCAACACATATTGTGGGCATGTTGATGGCATGCTTGTGTCCATCTCATGTTGGATGTGCCAACACTTAACCGATATGCAGTGCTTCATGGATCTTTGTCCGGTTTGGTGCTAATCCTTTTGCAACAGCATTGAAAAGAAGAAGAGAATTATTATTTGGTGTATATTTGGGCAGACCTCTTCCAGTTTCTGGTTCTCATTCCTAGCAAAAGAGAAGCCAAGATATTATACAATTGGAAACTGGTGAGAGCATATTTGGTATATGTTGCTTGCTGTTTATATCTGAAAGGAGTGAACTCACTTAAGTAAATTAGATGATGTGATTTCAAGATTACTTGTCTGTACTTTTTTAATACCAGGGTAGTATTTCTCAGTTAGGCTATGAAATCTTCATAGCTTATGTTAGCTGTTTCAGGACATTTATTAAACATAGGTATGCATCAGGAATTATTTGAAGCTGTCTGATTAATTTTGTTGTGTTCATGCAACTGTGAGCAGAAAATAGGCTAGTGAAATTGGTGATATGTTTGGGAGTGTATATGTATGGTACAGATATGTATGTTATATATATGAGTATGGATTGGAAAAATATTTTAAAGAACACAATATGTGTCTAGAAGTACATCTCAAGAACCATGAAAGAAGAGTTACTTCAAACCTCACTCAAAACAATCCATGTGTTGTTTATGAAAGGTTAGGATCATGGAATCCATGATCAGTCCTGGACCTATAAAGAGCTAAAGAAGATATTGATAAATATAGTATCCTTGTTTAGAATGATTTCTTATCATACGCTTGTTGAATTTAGGCATGTGGGTGGATTTTCTGCTTGTTTGGATTGATGCTTTCTTTCTTTTTTTTTTTCTTTTGTTTTGGGGGGCCAGGCTAAGGTATATAGAATAGGTTAAAAATAAAACATCTAGGCAAACCTTGAAGGCACGAGCTTTGTGAAGCCAAAACTCTTCCAATCCAATGAGGGTAGTGGTATATCATCTACTAATGTAGAAGAAGATTGTAACAAAGGAGTTACAGGTGACTAGCATGCATGAAACTGGGGCCAAGATTCTTGGTTGTACTTGTTGGTTCTAATCCCATCCTGTTAAGTGCTGATAATGCTTTCTTGTAACATGCCTCAAATGGCATCCTGACTGCAAATTATTCAATTTCTAGTTGGTCCTATTTGAACCATTTGTTCCACCAATAGCATTCATCCTGTTGTCAATGTTAGTGTCATGGAATTGAAACTAGAATAAGTGTCAAGTAGTGGATATGAAATTCCTTGAATGCTAGTAGCTAAGAGTGCAGCAGAGTGTCAGAGTTCTGTGTTTAACTTCTGTACTAGCCTTGGTAGAGTTTATCTGTGATGTCCACTGTTGATAGAGGTGCCTGCAGTAGAAGGGCCAAAAAAAGGACATGTCTCTGGCTGCACAGGAGGTCTCTGAGACTAACTGATGCCTTCATGATTTCTTAAGCATCTTTAATCATGTGGTTTTCCTATATTTCAGACTATTGAATAACTGGTGATTGAAAATAATTTTCCCGCTTCCATGAGATTTTTCACATAAGCTGGATGCTGACTATCTGAGTGATTTTGTTAACTTATGAAGTACTCAAGTATCTTAGGCAAGAAAGGATTAATTAGAGTTGGTAAAACCTAGATGTTTGCTACAAATCAGTAATGCAGCTAAGGAAACTTTCAATGGTCGCCAAATTGTGACTTTGCTCAGGGCATGACATAGGAGGGGCAGCATAGACTTGAAGCTTTTCCTCCGTATTGAATCTCATGGTAGATCTAAGTAGTATCTGCTCTTGATTGTGAGATATTCCACTTTGTGAAGGAATGAGACATTTTTTTTTTTTGAATTTTACAAGATCAACTTTGTTTTCTTTTTGGTCTCTAATAGATGATTATGTTCATCTAGTTCTGGTTCCTATCAAAAGGTTCTTACTGTTAAATGTTTTGGATCGGTGAGTTTTATACGGATGAATCGCGGAAACAGATACTGAGAACCCAAAATGGTGAATGTCTGTAGTATTTCACTGTCACTTTAATCTTATTTGTACTCTGTTGGAAAAGCATGATTGACATGGAATTTTTTTATTACCCATATACTATATTTAATTATCTGATTAGGTACTTTTGATGATGATAAGGTGAAATCTTATGTCCATGGCAAGTTATACTTCTGAAGGAAAAAGAACAATGCTTTTGCCCTCCTTTTTAAACTCACAAACCCTTTTTTCTTGTGCACTTAAATTTTATCCTGCCGTTCTCCCCCCGCCCCCCTTTTTGGGTCTGGCTGCAGCACTCAAACGGGCCAAAATTTGTCAACTGGGAAACTGAAGAAAATGTCCCTTATACTACATGTTTTGAACAGGCAAGGGAAAACACGAGCAGTGGGAAGACAAATCCCAGTGATCCTGAGAGCAATTCTGTTACCTCTGCCCCATCATTGCAATCAGAATCTGAACCAGAGGTACCAATGGCAACTCAAGCTGTAAGACCCAAGCATGAACAGCGCCTCAGCCGAGAAGATGGTGACCTGAAAGGGACTGACTCTCCTTTGCACCATGACTCACCACTTGGGAGGACTGGTCATGGTGGTATCAGACCTAAGTCTGAGCTGGATGCACTGAAGGGTGCAGAAGCAGTAAGGCCAAAGCATGAACGAAGGGTAAGTCGAGAAGAAAGTGACTTGAGGAAATCTACTGATTCTCCTTCACGAAATGAGACTGCTGCTAGGAGAGCCACTGGTGGTGTAAGTTCTGGTGATACACCGAGAAGGACTACAAGGGCAAGTGCAGGATCAGATCGTAGCCTTGAACAATCACCATTGCACCCACGTTATCAGGCAAGGGTTGGAGGGAAGGGCTATGGAGTTTCTTCTCCATCCTGGGAACAAAAGGCTTCATCTGATGGCAGCCATGGCTTTGCTCCTACTACTCCTGCGAGATCCCGACTGAGACCGGTCAACAAGGGAGATGATGCTGTAATTCTTCTTTACCTATATCCCTATATTTTCCTGATTGTTAACTGATGTACGAAACACACACTTACATTGCATATGGCTAGCACTAAATTGTTATGCACATGTAGATGATCAGACACTATGATGCATGAAAATATGTGGGTAATATTTTGCCACAAACCACTGGCATACACAAACTGATTTTTAGCTATTCATTGGCTTAATTCCCTTTTTACCCCCTAAACTTAGGCCAGAAAGTAGTTTTTGTCTCATGAACTAGGCATTTGGTTCTTAAACACCCTAAAATGCCCTTTTGGCCCCTTTGTTAGGTATACTATTAGTCAAGTTGACCTGACTGTTAATTTAAATCTAGGGCACAAATTTGCACGAGTATACCATGACCTTACCATGTCTTTAGAAATTAAAAAAAAAAATTATTAAAAAAAATTGTAGAATATCTTAAATATTTTAAAATATTACAATAATAACAAAAAACTGACCCTTAATCCCAATATTTGGAATCGGCTATTTAAAAGACAAATTTGAAAAAAATAGAGAAAAGAAAAATGAAATAAAAGATAAATAAAAAATAAAAAATAAAGAATAAAGAATAAATATATATAAATAAAATAAAATAAACTAAAACTAAACTAAAAATAAAAATAAAAATAAAAATAAAAATAAATGAATAAATCAATAGATAAATATCTGAAATATATTGATTTAATTTATACGGATTCTTTTACGCCATCCATTCCTATCCAAAACTATTTCCTCTTCTAAACCCTTAATTTCTATATCTTTGCAGATAACTAGCATCTAAGTTTTTGACGGTTTATCTCTACGTTTTACTAAATCTCATATATTTAAGTTCTCGATTCTCCTAATTGGTGCATTTTTGGGTCTTCTTTGCACATGCCCGAACTACCTTAGATGACACTCACATTTTTTCCACAATTGAACTAACTCCCAATTTGTTACGAATCTTTTCATTTCTATTCTATCTCTTCTAGTTTTTTCACACATTCACCTAACTATTTTAAAATATTAGAGTATTTTAAAATTAAAAACCTGCTTGGGCCATATTTAATGTTCTAATACTAACCCTCACTCTAACTAAAAAAAAAAATTGTCATGCCCCAAGAACTTGTTAGGCTTAGCAATAGGACACCGTTGTCATGGTCAATGTTCACTAGTTGCAGCTCATCAGTACCACCATGTCTCCGCCTCCATTGGTCATTGCCCACCTCTATTCACCACCATCATGGCATCCCCATTCAACACTAGTCCTCTTAATGGTTCTCTCATCTCCACTCACCACCTTTTAGCAACACAATGGTCACAGCTGCCAATCTCCGTGCACAGTCTCCATTGTTGCTATTGCTACCTCAGGCCCCAGTCTCCATCACCACAAGCTCTAATTGTGCCCGTCTCCATCTCTCAGTCACCTTCATTCATCTATTCCAGATAACCACCTTCCTCACCATCAGTCAAGACCGCAATCACCACTGTCGGCACCACTATTTATCCACAATGGTCATCATGAGCTTCTCTTTCTCTTTCACTGGGGAACCCTAAGCCTCTAACCTCTCACTTTGTTTCTTAATTTCAAAATCCTAGGCTTCCTTCTTAAAAAATCTCCACATCAGGCATTACCACAGTTGCAAATTGCAGAAATATGGATCACAAGTTCTTTTCTTTGCTGTTCACCAGCCCAAAGCCAAGTCCTCTTCTATTTAAGTAGTCAAAAGCAGCGATAGAGCATTTAGAGTGTTTGGAAGGAAGGACCTGAGGGAAGGGGAGGAAATATAGCCCTCTATTTGTGTTTGGTATTTTGTTTTTTATTTTTTATTTTTTTTGTGACAGGGAGGGGGAGAGAATCTGAGGGTCTATGATAACCACAATTCCCTCCAACTCTTCAAAACTTATTTTTGGAGGGGAGGGGTTTAGATATTAATTAAAATTTAAAATACCAGATTTATCTTCTATCCTCTCTTCATTAGTTTTTAAACCAAACAAGAGATGTTTGATTGCCTCCCTTCCAACCCTCCCTTCACTCCTCAAAACTCCCAAACAAAGGGAAAATTTACCGTACCACTTATAAAACTTCACACCTATTTTGAAAATTAACACTTTGTATTATATATTTTATTTTTGATAACACTTTGCATCATGGAGCTACATTGTGGTTGTAAAATGACCATAACACCTGATTTCACTAAATATATAGAATCCAAACATATAATTGAAATTAAATTAAAAAAATTGTTTACAAAATTAATTATACATATGGTTTGCCAATAATGAAACTTGGATAGAAGAAATAAAAAATAGAAAGTACCAACAAAAAAATGAATAACTTTTATAAAGAAAAAGCAACCCCGAAAAAATTCGTCACAGGTTATTTGTAGTTTTGGTCTTCTCAAAACAGAGGGTTGAAGTGTTATTGGGGGCAAACATGGCGATGCTTGGTGTAGTTTTCCCTATTAAATATGATTAAGGCTTTATTATTTAAATTACTCTACTAATTCCCACTTAATCTTTTTATGGTCCAAAAATGCCTTGTGAGAAGTTTAGGGATTGAAAAACGTAATTGACCTCTATCATTTCTTGTTTGTGTCATAAACTCTTATGCATGTTTCCAACTTAAAGCTATGTGATGGGAAGCAACCAACTCAACAATAGCCCATTTGTTCATGTCTATAACAAAAACTACATTCAGATCATCAAAGGGCCTTAATCACCAAGCCACCATGAAATTGCAAGCCAGATGGAGGTAGGAAACTCAACCTTCTGCAAAAATCTCACCATTTGTAGGCAGACTAGGAGAAATAATTAATTCGGGTGCATCTTTCTGTTCTTCCCAAGCAAAAAATATACAAGGAAATGGAGGATCTTTCTAATTTGAGATTGAAATTAATGTATTCCAGAGATTAGGGGGTCAGGAAACTTTTGTTTTTTCTATTTCACTTTTTTCCTTTTTTTTTTATAATTTTTACTTGTGTAAGCATCTATATGGATTATCTGTAACGGGTTAGCTTTTTATCTGCTTTTCCCAAGGGATTACAAGATATATGACAACTGTATTCTTTCCATGTTCTTATTACCAATTGTTTTCTGCCTATTTACTGTGAAATTTTTTAAATAATTCCTCATGGCTTGTGATGTGGCAGCCAGATAACACTTCTACAGTTCCTAAGTTTGGCGACTGGGATGAGACCAACCCGGCATCAGCTGATGGGTACACACACATTTTCAACAAAGTGCGTGAGGAGAGGCAGATTGGTGCTGGAAAGGTTCCAATCATGCCAACAGAGACTACATCTCATTCTAATGGTCAGAAGCAATACATGAACGACAATGCTGTGGTATGTGAGACAGCTTCCTACTACAATTTTTATTTCAAAGCCTTTGCAATTGTCCACCTCCATTGGCATTTAAACCTCAACTCAGCATCACAGAGTGGAGCATGTTGATGTCCTCATTACATAATTTGTTGATTTTGCAATATCTTATGCTTCCTTCCTCTTTATCTGTGCTTCTTGCAGAGCTGCTGCTGCTGCTTTGCATGGGGCAGAAAATAAATTCTCTTGATCAAGTGACATGGAATTGCAAGAGGCAGATGTACCACATATATACCTCAGTATGTCTTCATGTATAGAGCAAATTTTTAGTAAGTCCATGCATCACGTGTGTGCTTATCAGGGGGTAACAGAGAGAAGGGGGAAATTAAAAAAAAAAAAAAAAAAAAGGACGTCAAGGCGGCTTTATATTGTGTGCCTAAATGTTTTGGTCAAAATTCATTTATTTTTCCCATTGTATTTGGTAAAATTACTCCCACATGAAATTTTTTCTTCCCATTTCAATGCTGTTTATTTTGTTACTGACTTATTTATGGGCAGGTGTTTCCCCTTTTCTTGATAAAACATATGAACTGCATTATCCTGTAGAACTTGTTAGGTGGACATGCCACATGACATGACATCCTGTATTGGAAATTCCAAGGAAAAATGCAGATCAGTTTCTAACAGATTATTATACATTTGGTCCCACCTTAGGAAATGCCCCAGTGGTTTGATCTGATGATAAACCATATTGTACACAATGGTATTAGGATTTGCTGGTAGGATTATCTTCAGATGATCGAATCGTAAACAAATCCAAAAATGCCCAAACATCTTAAGAGACATAGGATCGGAAGTAAATTCAAAAGTACCCAAGAAAATTAATAAATACAATACTTACAATCAAATCAAAATAAATGAAGTCAGACAATATTTCATAATGAAAATAAATCAATACTAATAGCACTTCTCACTTTGAGAACCTACTTAAACTCTAATACCCCTTCTATACTCTCTCATAAATTTCAAGTTAACTCTCTCTGTCCCAGAGAAAATTTTGGAGTCCCAAATTATTTTCTCAACCTTTTACCCTAAACTACCTGTCTGTCTTTTTTTTTTTTTTTTTTTTGTAGATAATAGGGTCACATAGAGAACAGTATTTATAGAGTTGTCCTTTTCCTATATAAAATATAATTGTAAATAAAAAAAAATACAATACAACTCATACAAAAATGCTTGTTACCTAAGAAAAACTTTCTATTCCCTAAAAATAGAAGCCAACCCTAACGATTTCTACTTTGGTGAATAATTTTCCGGCCTTCAAACAAATTCTAGTCACCACCGTGAAATTGTGGAAAATTCATTTGTCTTTAAAAATATCACGGCTGCACACAATAGCTGAATCAGTCCATGGTCCGTGTCCCCTGCTTGAATGAGTCCATGGTCCACGGTCCGTTCATTCCATAACATGTGGAGCCGTTTTCAAGTCAATAGAGCAACTTGACCTTAAAGAGCGGTCTTTATCTCTTGAGCTGGTTTCTTCCTTTTCCGATTATCTTTACCTTGAAAACTTGTTTTATTCAAGGAAGTTCGCTTTCATGCTCCACACGTTCATTCCATTTTAGCCTAAAACCTTGGCATCATATTCATCCAAGCAGTATAAACCCCTCATTCAATCTTCTTTTCATTAGAACCATACAACTACGATCCTTTATGGGAACAGAAAAATCAACACTGGGAGACTTGCCCCTCAATTGGGCCTTGCAAGCGGTCGACCCAGATTAGTAGGGGTGAAATCCCGAATACTAGATTGGTGACCTAACCATGATACCAAAAAAAACAAAAAAAAGAACCATACAACCACAAGTTAGTCTTGGAACTCCACATATTTATACCCATAACTTTGGCGTTCCAAAATACCTACCACTCCATCAAAGAATTTAATTTTTTACAAACTCAATACTCATTTGTCCAGCCTTCTCCTTTAGTCAAACTTTTTACAAAGTACAACTTTTCAAACTTTTCCCAAACACCCGTAGTGAAAGTATCATCAATAATATTATTATTAATATTATCTACAATGCAAATGTGGATTGCACTCACAAACCTTTCATTAGTTCCTCCCAATCATCATCGGTCATTGCTTTTTGGTTTAGCATTCGGATGGTTAACACTTTTGTCAAGCCTTGTTGAACAAGAAGATCATTTGTCGTTCCTTGTCACAGTATAAAACTGCTTCGATGATCAAATTTCTCAATCGTGAAGTTTGATTAAATACCTATCATGTTTATTAAATTTCTTTGACAATCAGACTTCTCTAATATCACTTGTTTTGAATAAATCCAAAAATACCCAAAAAAAAAAATAACACGACACTTATAATCAAACCAAAATAAATACTGTTTGACAATTCTTTTATTCGACAGTTTTGCATGCATCCACAAAAGACCCAAGTCCTTTTATTATCAAAATAAACCAATACAAATATTAGTTTGAGAACCTACCCAAAACAAACCCTAATACCCCTTATGTACACTTTCATAAATTTGAAAGAACTCTCTCCACCTTCCATTCAATTAGAGAAACTATTGAGAATAACTAGAGAAAATTACGGATCCCTCGAAGTGTTTCTCACAACACTCCTAGGCAACTTCTCTTTTTCTTGTATATAGACCACCGCCCGATATCTAATATTTCGTCCCGGCTAATCCAGACTGACCGACTGTAGGACCCAATGTCACAATCCTTATGACTAGTCGACTTGAAGGTTTTGAGTAAGTCGACTACTGGCAGATATTGGAAGTCTGCTCGACAAGCTTTAAGTCCTGACTCTACGGAACTATCTATGGATGTTCTTAAGGAAGTTCAAGAGAAGAATAATGAGGTAGGTGAGAAAGAGATAGGGAGAGAAGAAAGAATAGAGAAGAGAGGGAGAAGAAGAGAGAGAGAGAGAGAGAGAAACAATCAGAGAAAGAAGACAACACTGTGATTCCCAAATCAGTTACCTCCTACACACTTCTATTATTCAGTACTTATACTTCCATGCCTATAACCGTCCTAACCAATCTCTAACCACCTGCTAACTACTTTGCTGACTAGGACTATGCCACCTCATCAATCAAGCCAGCTGTATATCTTCAGATTATTACAAATAGCGCCCCTTAAAAAGTTTCC
The DNA here is from genome assembly GCA_033439265.1 of Dillenia suffruticosa. Lineage (NCBI taxonomy): Eukaryota > Viridiplantae > Streptophyta > Magnoliopsida > Dilleniales > Dilleniaceae > Dillenia > Dillenia suffruticosa. The sequence goes on along the minus strand of JAVTVX010000011.1, from coordinate 11,932,670 downwards.
TTGCCCCAAGAATGAAACAATGGAAACTGTGCTCTAATAAAGTCCTTGTCCTCCCATGTTGCCTCCTCAAGGCTCAAGTTAATTCATCTAATCAAGACTTGAGTTACTAACTTGTTATTCCTCATAATCACTCGTCTCTTCAACACTGTCTCAGGTTCCACAAGAGCTTGTTTATTTGATCCTAGCAACGGCAACGCAGGCATTGTTACCTGATTAGAACCCAACTTCTTTTTGAGTAAGGATACATGGAAGACTGGGTGAATCTTGGAGCCTTGAGGTAGCTGCAACCTATAAGCTACTTTTCCCACTTTAGCTATCATCGAAAATGGTCCATAAAACTTAAAAGAAAGCTTAAAGTGCCTTCTTACTTCTACAGTTTGCTATCTATAAGGCTGCAACCTCAGGTATACTAAATCTCCTACATTGAACTCCCTTCCTGTTCGATTAAGAGCTACATAAATCTTTATCCTATTTTAAGCTTTGGTTAAATGATCATGCAATATCTGTAGCATAGCTTGTCTATCCCGGACGAAATGAGCAGCTACTGGAGTCACAGAGTCCAAATAAGGTCCAATGGGTATATGTCTTGGTTAATAGCCATAAAGGGCTTCAAAAGGAGTCATGTGAATACTTGTATGAAGTTGGTGTTGTACCACCACTCCGCCAAGCTCAACCATTATAACCAGAGGGCAGGTCTATCTGCAGTCATGCATCACAGGTAACACTCCAAACATTGATTCAATCTCTCATTTTGGCCATCTGTTTGAGGGTGATAGGCTGTACTCAGCTTGATTTGAACACCTACCAATCTGAATAACTCTTGTCAAAATAAACTCGTGAAGACTTTATCTCTGTCAGAAACTATTGCATCTGGTAGACCATGCAACCTTAGACTTAATCCACAAATATTTTAGCTATATTCATGGCTGAATAGGGGTGCTGCAGTGCCATAAAGTCGCCAAATTTTGTCAATCTGTCAATTACTACCAGAATTGTATCATAACCTTGTGAATCTGGAAGTCCCTCGATGAAATCCATAGTGACTTGAGACCAAGCTTGTGCTAGTATAGGGAGTGGTTGTAACAATCTAGGATAAGCCACATTTTCATGTTTTTTTTCTGACAAACATCATACTCTCGTACTTACTGGATGACAGCTGTCTTGAGAGATGACCAATAAAAGGTGGACTTAATTCTCCTTAATGTGCCTTGCTGTCCAGAATGCCCCCCACTGTTGAACCATGCATGAATTGTATTATCTTCTTCCTAGGAGATCCACTTTCCTTATATATCTTGTGCTTACATCTCAAAATTACATCCTTATACTGCATATCAGACCTGCTTCCTAGTTGCAACACCAACTAAGTTATTAAATTCTGACACACTTCATCGCCTTCATAACTTTGCACTACCTCTTCCATCCACTTAGGCTGCACCACAGAAATGGCATTCACCCTATCTTCTACTTTTACTGGACTTCCTTTATCTGTCATTGCTCTCCTAGAAAGAGCATCAGCCATTTTGTTGTCCACCCCTCTTTTATATTGGATTTCATAGTCATATTCCAGCAATTTTGTAAGGCACTTGTGCTGCAAAGGACTGGTCAATCTTTGCTCCAATAAGAACTTGAGACTTTGATGATCCGTTCTTATGATAAAATGGTATCCTAACAAATAATGTCTCCATTTGGCCACTGCCATCACTACCGCCATCAACTCCTTTTCGTATATTGATAGTCCCCTGCTTTTTGGACCCACCCAACCTTGTGAACAAGCATCTGTTTCAATCACAAAAGCCTTAGAGAAATTTGGTAAGCTCATTACAGGAGCAGAAATCATGGCATTCTTGAGCTTCTGGAAAACTACTTCAGCCTCTTCATTCTATCTGAAACTATTCTTCTTAAGCAAATCATTCAAAGGTCTTGTAATGAGACCATAATACTTCACAAATCTTTTATAATAACCCGTTATTCCCAAGAAACCTCTCAATGCTCTTACAGAATCTGGGGTTAGCCAAGAAACTATGCATTGAGTTTTTTGGTCTTCCATCTTCACCCCTTCATCCGTGACAACATGACCCAAACACTCCATTTCTTTTTGTGTAAAAATATACTTTGAGAGCTTAGCAAACAGCTAGTGCTGTTTAAGTAATGACAGCACAATTCTCAAATGCTGCACATGAGCCAACAAGTCAGCACTATATACAAGAATGTCATAAAAAAACACCAGAACAAACTTCCTGAGATAGGCTTTAAAGATGTGATTCATCAAGGACTGAAATATAGCTGGTGCATTGGTTAATCCGAAGGGCATAACCAAAAACTCAAAGTGTCCATGATGAGTGTGAAATGCTGTCTTAGGAATGTCTTGTTGTTTGACCCTTATTTGATGATACCTGGATCGTAAATCAATTTTAGAAAACACTTTGGAACCATGCAACTCATCCAACAATTCATCAATATTAGGAATAAGATTTTTGTCCATAATAGTTTGATGGTTCAGCTGCCTATAATCACATACATTCTCCAAGTATTGTCCTTCTTTTTTACTAATAGGACAGGTGATGCAAATGAGCTCTTGTTGTACCTCACAATACCATTATTCAACATTTCTTACACTTGCTTCTCAATTTTAGCCTTTTGAGAATGGGGTATCTATATGGTTTGAGTTTGAAAGGCTGGGAATCAGGTTTCAATGCTATGGGATGATCATGATACCTTTGATGAGGTAAAGAAGTAGGTATCCTAAAAACATCCTTAAATTGTGATAGTAACTCTGATATTTCTATAGGAGTTTTCATCTGGGCCTTCTCCTCACTTACGACAATAGCAACACATGTCTGCAATTGTTGCTGTCTGAAAGCCTTAGTCTCTTTTCCTCTAATAAGCTGCATTATCAGTTGCTGCACATTTCCTTCTAGAATGACTTCTTCCTTCCCTATGAAGAACTTCACTTTTAGTTGTTTAAAATCAAAAGTTATGGGACTAAAGCAATACATCCAATCTACTTCTAGAATTATATCCCAATTGCCTAACTCCATGACCCTTAAGTTGAATGAGAATGTATAATTCTGTATCTTCCATTTAACATTTTTCACTTCTGAATAACTAGAGACCACTCTCCCATCTACTATAACAGCATCCAGGACTATGGATGCCTCAACCTTCAGCTTCAATTTTTGCACTACTCTATAGTTCAAGAAACTATTTGAGCTACCAGTGTCCACCAAAATAGCCATGGCAGTCTCAATAAGCAGTCCTTGGAGTGCTATTGTGTTCCTTGATAGAGAATTTGACAATGTACAGAGAGGAAAGTCTAGAGGCCTACCTGCAGTTTCATTCACCTCTTCCTGCTCTAATTCGACTTCAACAAGTTCTTTTTCTTCTCCTATCAAAATCAAATTCAGTCCCTTCAAGCGACATTGGTGTCCTGGATTATACTTCTCTCCACACCTATAGCATAGATGATTATTTCTCTGATACTGAATCTCCTGAGGAGTTATCTTTTGTGTCCTACTTCCTTCTATAGCATTTTGGTTTTGATTTCTTTGAAATTTTGTCATTGGTCTATTGGTAACTATGTATACTCCTGTCTCTTTGCCTCCACTTCGTTCATTTACCATTCCTATTTTTCCTCCAGAAGTAAGCACTTTTCCCTTTTTTAACATGTCTAATGATTGTTCTTGTAGGATAACCACCTCGAATGCCTACAGCAGGGAACTAGGCTTCATTAACCTCATCATAGGTTTAATTTCCTCCTTAAGACCACTGATGAAACTAGATATAAAGAAAGATTCAGAAAGGCTAGGATTTCTGCATAACATCAATGACCACAACTCTCCAAACTTCTTCTGATACTCCATCACTGATCCTGACTGCTGTAGCTTATTAAACTCCTCGACTTCATCTTACATTCCCTTCTTATCAAATCTTTAACACAAAAGCTTTGAAAACTCATCCCAATCTATCATTCCTTTGGCCATTCTTAAGCCCTGGTACCAGTTATCAGCCTTGTCTTCTTGATAAAATTCAATAGTCTCCATCCAAAGATGATGCGGAATATGGTATTTCAGAAAATATTTGTGACATTTTCTTAACCAACTCCGATGATCCTCACCTGAAAATGTTGGCAATTCAATTCTTGGATGATTAGGAGCTAAGGATTTTGGATTATTCTCCTTCTTTGTAGATTCTGCATCATTCTTTCTTCTATTTCCCACTGGTGTTGGTAACAGTGATGGTAATGAGTTTCTATTTAACTTAGAATCTTTATCCACTTCCTTGCGCATTTTTCTTGCTAAAGCCTTAAACTGTGCCTCCATTTGATTCATGAATAATTCCATTATCTTCTCCATTTGCTCCTTCCACTGCATGTTTGCTGCTTGCATTTCTTGATTAAGCTAATGCATTCTTACTTCCTGTTTCTTGTTGTTCTCTTCGATGGCTTTTGATCTCGTTCCTCCATGATACCAATTGAATTAAGGCCAAGAATCACTGCTCTGATCCCCCTTGTCACAGTCCTTATGACGAGTCAACTTGAAGGTTTTGAGTAAGTCAACTACCGGCAGATATTGGAAGTCTGCTCGACAGGCTTTAAGTCCTGACTCTGTGGAACTATGGATGTTCTGAAGGAAGTTCAAGAGAGGAATAATGAGGTAGGTGAGAAAGAGATAGGGAGAGAAGAAAGAATAGAGAATAGAGGGAGAAGAAGAGAGAGAGAGAGAAACAGTCAGAAAAAGAAGACAACACTTTGATTCCTAAATTAGTTATCTCCTACACACTTCTATTGTTTGGTACTTATACTTCCCTGCCTATAACTATCCTAACCAATGTCTAACCACCTGCTAACTACTTTGCTGACTAGGACTATGCCTCATCAATCAATCCAACTATACATTTTCGGATTATTACATCCAACTATTGTGGGGGCGGGTCTATCCAGCTGTACATCTTTAGATTATTACACACAACTATTGTGGGGGCGGGTCTCCTAACAGAGGGTTCTCCATACCCATATCAAGATTCGAACCCCTGCATGGTTAAGGGATGAAGATGTCCTTATCCATCTACGTCACAGACTGTTGATTCTTTTTCTTGTATTTAATTAGGTTGTATACAAGAATATTTATAGAGTTAACTTTTAATAAAATATAATTTTAAATAGAAAATGAAATACTATTCATTAAAAAAAAATAGCACCCACGAAGAGCTGTCCATTTTCTAAAATATGATTTAATCCCAATGCATTGATTAACAACAAATTAGAAACTTTTAAATTACAAATTATGAAATTTGTGGAGCAAATTTCTTGCAAACATATTTCGCAAGACCAGTATCACTGGAGTAGATGATCCAATATAAGCGCACATATGAGAGAGAAAGACTTCGTTGATTTAGTCGGAGTATAATTGTAAATACCGGTTATTAATTCGGTCACAAATTCAAAATTTAAAAATGAAAAAAACTACATTACAAAGTATCCTCTAAATTGAGTTCGCAATACTCAATCGGATTAGTCAAAATATAATTTTAAATATCAGTTGATTTATCTAAAAAAAAAGTGAGAGAGAAAGAGAATTTGCTTTCATTATCCTAAGCTGGATGTATTTACAAGATAAGGAAAATAATTCTTATTTCACAACGATAGAATTCTTCCATTTCTCAAAAGAAAATCATTTATTCACGACTATTTTTCTTTTTATTTGGTGCTTCAATAGCTTTGATCAAGTATTTCGTCAACATACCTCTTTGCCCCTCAAGACAGCACTGCTCTATTTGTTTTATCTTTTAGTAAAAATGAACCCTCCTTGATTTATTCATGCAGTATGGAATGAAGGAAAATTTAACCGAAGGGTAAGAAAGCATTATTTACATATGGATAGTCCACCCTTCCATTTTTTTCTCTAAACAAGCATTTACTTGGCAACCATACAAGCCAAGCAACTGGGACTCAGGAACAACATAGCATCCTTTACGTGTGGACAGTTTTTTTTTCCTTTTTATTTTTTTTCAATTTCAATTATTTAACAAGCATTTATTTTGACAACTATACAAACTCTATAACTGGACACCCGGAAACAACTTATGGCCTTTCATGTTTATCAACGAATTGTTCTTCTTACTTCATTGCTGAATAGCCATATCTTGATGAAGATACACATGTTGCCTCCACAACCAATGTCTTGACAACACCTCGACAAGGATTGTCACGCCCCGATCCTCGATCCAAGGCGTGAGCAGCCGCCACGCTATCCCGGATGCTGACATTAAATTCTCAACCATCAACAAACAAACGGACAGAATCTCCCTATAAATCGGAGATTCATCCTATATCAAAATCCCATCAATCAATAACATATCAATGTATAAAGGCCAATCTGGCAAATTACCAACACAACCAACTAATCCACATCCCTGTCAACATCCAAAATAACGTAAGGTTAATCCAGTCCTATCCACAGACCACTACTGCCATGCCCTCATCAAATGCATGAATAGTCGCCAATCACTCCTCCTGTGATTTAGAGGTGGCATTGAGCGAACCCCAAAGTGATTGAACACAATAGTACAATCATGCCTCAATGCAATACAATGAAATGAGAGTTACAATAATATGTATAATTCTTTACATACAGTCATCCCTTTTATATACATGTACAATGGTCTATCTACAATCCCAAATATACAAATATATATATATATATATGTATGTATATCATCTCATATCTTTAAACACAATCTTGCAGAAAAATGGTTAACACCATACCCAAGTCCGATGTCTCCAACAAAACCTCGTGCACTACTATGTCGCAACGCGTCCCACTATAGCTATCTCAGTGGAACAGAAAGTGAGGGGTGAGTATTATGGGGAATACTCAGTGAGTGGGAGAATATATATAAGTGTGTTCAACGTGTTGGTGAAAAATAAAATGTCAAAATGATTTAATAAATCCATAAGTCGGCATAATATATGAAAACAGTGCATAATGAACAATTTATTATAAATCATTCCTTTTCATACATTTCAAATACATATGCATCCATATCAATCGAATCACACAAGTATAGAGTATGTCAAAATCAATTCCTGGAAAAAGTCGACCACGACTAATGGTAGGCGCATCAGGGGTTTTTATATGCAAAGTTAGAGAATACTCTCTACCCCGATATTGGCGACAAATCTCATCAGGTGCTAAACCAGGGCGTTTCCTAGTCCTCTCCCTTTCGGGTTCAACCCAACTAGCACCGTGTCGAGTCTCAATATCATATACGACGTTTGGGGATACCTCCTGCAGAAGAGTATCCGGGCACAATGGGTGCCTCTGCAAATACCCTTCGTAGCTACGACATACCCAACTCATGGGCGTATCTCATAAATCATATCATCATGACATGCATAAAGGCTCTCGGCCGATAACATAATATCATCATAATGTACGTATCATGCCAATATTTATCAAACCATATCAAACACTTCTCATAATTGATTCCATAAAATCATATACATATCGATGCAATGGCACGTTTTTCATTTCGCAAATCATTTGGATGCATATTTCACAATAAAATCATGTTGTGGACACTCCAATGATTCACAAAACATCTCACAAATCCATTTCAAAAATCATAGCACACGATCATAATTCATGCTTGCATTGAAAAACGTTTTAAAACATGTTGTTATACATTAAACACATAATATAATAAATGTCACTCACAGTATGCGGGAGGGTACGCTACTCCCAGTACGAATCTCGAGACACACACAAAAAAATGATCTCCTCAATATCACCAACAATGCTCTATAAACACAATATAGAATATGTGTCACTTAAGAGATCATATAATACGTATATAATAATATAAATGTGATGCAACCCTAGTTATAGACAAATCTAGGGTTTTCAAGTTCTATTCTTGCGCCATTTTAGGGAATTGACCATAAGTTTCTCAAACGGGGTCGGAATTAGGAAATTTCAATTTCTATGGTTGACTCACATAAAAATTCACACTTTTCGTGTTGAACTTATCTCCAAAATCTTGGTGGAAGATTTCTTAAAGTCCATATTTTCAAACCAATCTAAATCTCACTCTCCATTCTATCATGTTTTAGCAAAATTCCCCTATCTCACAATTTATTCATGCAAAGACTCTGATTGTTGACTATGTTGTAGTCACGACACAAGGCTACAACTTATTAGTTGGACACTTTCTCATATTCCTAGTGCAAATCCCTGAAATAGCAACATTTTGCTCACATTACATTTTAGAAATCTGTTCTGACTAATTTTTAGCACAACCATCATAACGTTTAACACATAACTCCAAATTACCTGAAATTGTTACAGTATCTAGAAGACACATAACCTTACATTTTTCATGTTTTGGCTTCCAATTATGCCTAGAAGAGGTCTGAAATTGACCACCAAAATCTATATTCAGTTTTGGTCCAGAAGCAAAATCGTTTCTGCATAGTTTTGGGAGAGTTTGGATAACTCTTGATTCCCTTGGGAAAATTGGCTGCACTTTTCACAGTAGGTGGGTAAGAGGGCGATCTACAACGTTTCTTCTTTGAGGCTTTGCAAACAAGGGCTGGAAAGGGGTCGTGCAATGCTACTTTTTTTAGTGTTGGAAAATGGAGGACCCTCTGTTGAGTTTCGGAAGAATAGCTGTAACTTTTGACACAGGGGTCGGATTGAGGTGATCCTTACCTCGTTGGAAAGCTAAGACATGGATCTAAAATTCTTTTAACTAGCACAAGATCTGAATCTATCAGGAAGAGGCTTGAAAACTTAGGTGAATGTTGCTAACAAAATCAGGGCAAAAATACAGGACTGAATAGAGAATTAGTGCATAACACTTAAATTTGAAATATCATATAAAATCCATCTCTATTCAGAATGCAACGGTTCTTATCTCATTTTAAAGTTCTGAATGTCTAGTTTCATGTGTAAATATTTCACTCAATTTGCCTATACATAGAAAATGCTATAGCCTAAACATTACAACCTGTTCAGACTTCCGAAAACCCAGAAATTTTGTCATGACTTCAAATTCGTCTACCCTAGTTTTTTGAGCAAACTGAATTCGTCTACCCTAGTTTTCTGAGCAAACTTTTTTCTTTTTGCCTAAATTTTGGATATGTTATACTAGAGGGTGGTGGGTATTTACCTTATGATGTGCAGGTTGTTTTGAACCTTAGAAGTGCAGATATCCTTCTCCCTTGAAGCTCTCGGCCCCTTCAAACTTCACTAAGCAATCCTTCTCCGTTTGATCTAATTTTTGGATATGTTATCCCTTGGCATGAGAGATGATGATCTATGAAAAAAAATTAGGGTGTTGTTTGGAAAAAATCACTTACCTCTTGCCTAGAAGCTCACTGTTTTTTGGGGAGAAAGAAGAGAAAAAGTTTTCTTTGCCTCCTTCTTGTCTCTCACGTTTTTTGGCGAGAATGAGAATGGAATAAAATGTTTGTATTAATTGTTCAATCAAGGTTTAGTTATATTCTAACCTTAGTTAGGTTTAATTAATCCTACCCTAATTAAATTTAACTATAGTAAATCAACTAAGATTAGTTCCTTTCAATATTGTGATGCCACTTGTCAAAACCACACAAAATCTAATAAAGTAGATTCATATATTCCAATAAAGTGAGTGCACACACTTCAAGAGCATTAAATGCTTGTCCTTTGTGCTTATCCACTCGTTTACTCGCGATCTAAGACCGGTCAAAGTTACTATTCATCTCGAAAATTTTTAAAATCACACATGAGACCCAAGTTTTCATACTGAGTCCAATGCCGCTGGTTTCATATAAATCTGATATCGTTTGGTCACCCAAATATCTTTCGGAGTGAACAAAATTTACGATCGGTCAAAATTTGACCTAGACGTCAAAACGCGCGGAATCTCACTATGGACTCCATTTTTCGTGTAGATTCCAAAAATATAGATTTTGAGTGGAAACGAGACGTTTGCTCAATCAAATTTTGATTTGACCCACAAATTTAGGGTTTATCGGGTGAAAATCTAGGGTATCGAGCACTTTTGTGCTACGGCTTAAATTTCTATTTTTTTTGTCTCAGGTTTTCACTTTTAAAGTGAATTTAACACGTATAAACTACACGGCATCAATTTTGCACGCGTAGGTTTCATTTTAGCTCGATAGGGGTAAATTCACATTCTATCGGGTGAGTTTTGAAAAATTTCTCAAAATCTTGTTTTGACTTGTGAAAATCATTAGTTAGCCTAAATTTGGCTTCTTGACAAAATTTCAGCAATTTCGCACGGGTAGATTTTGATTTGAATCGGTAGGAGCTCATTTCTCGCCCCCGGCGAGTAGTCATCGAGCACTCCCGACCAAACGATGTGGTTTTGCCCAAATTCAAGTTTTGTTAACTTTCTAGGGTGATTTTGCAAGTGTAATTTCATTGGACTTGAAATCGCAAGTTTAGATTTCAAGATGGCCTGAAAGGGTTCCTTTTTAACCCTTGGGGCCCATGTCCAAAATTCTTCTAAGATATTTTGGCTCGAAAAATTTTTTGAGTGACTTTCTATATGAATAAGAAGATGTATCATATATGGAGTAATGAGAAGTATAATATACAGTATATCGCATGTCGGTGTTACAAGGATCATCTCCAAATACAAAATTTGGAATGCCAATGGAGCAGCTCTTCCTCCCTCGACAAGCCAGAATGTATCATTAACACATCACGGAATGTTCTAATGTTGAAGTATCAATTATCTCTTCTTAATGCCAATGGAGCAGCTCTTTCTACCTCCACAACCCTCATTGATTTATTCATACAATGTGGTATTTTCTTGACATTTTGTTGATACCTAGATTATCTTCCTTTTCATCCACTTCCACCGCTAGGTGTTCTAATGTTGATTTTACGTATCAATATGAGTATTATGCAGATAATACTATTCCACAAGAGTCTTATTTACTAAACCCAATAATACATATCAAAATCCACAAAAACAAGTTCACGAAAGATTACAAAATTTTTTTCTAAACTATAAAAAATAACTAGAAATTAGTATTTGCTAGGTCTTTAACTCAATTGTATATCTCCACTACTGAAAGAGAGCAACTCCTTTCCCTTGATCTTCCTCCACTACACCTTTAAGCCTAGAAAAGAAACAGATATACCCACTTTCACTTTGACGCTGTGAGACTTGCACTGAGTTTTCACAAGAGAAGAGATCTTCCTACAGTCTCTAGAATAGTCCTCTTAGACACCCATTTCAAACTATACTAGCATGCTTATATCACCACTCTCCAAACTACACTTAATGCTAACATTATTCTATGCACCTTATACCCAAACTTCCAACCTTCCTCTTATTGATACCTACCTGACAACCTCTTTAAAAATTTTAGATTCAGATCACAAGAGATCATCTTGTCCAAACTACATCAACAGCTATGCTCCATTACCAATTTGCCTATAGAGTTTAAAACCATACTTTTGATTTGATGATTCCAACTTTACATGATGAAGCTCTTCTTGTAACAGTTGACTCTGAGCATACCCCTATTCATACTTAGATCTCCAGACAAATTAAAAGGGAGGAACTGCTCAAACTTCTTTCCACCTCTTGGATCATACATTATGAACAAAATCAGCAATCTCAACCTATCCAACAATCAAAGGTGTAATTCATAAGCTAACCAGATCGATCTGTTCATATCTCTTTTGAGATAGAACAGTCAATCCAAAACAACCCTCTCCCAACAATAAATATGATACAACAGACTAATCCTCTTGATGATGAAACATGTTGTTTTCAGAGTTGAATCCCAATCTTATATTTCCAGATGAATTGACCTCAAGGATCCAGATCCAGCAATTAATTGGAGTAGTCAATTACATGACTCCATTCATTTAAAAATTAAGCAAATATATAGAAGTTCTCTTCACTCAGCTAAAAAAATCTACTCCATTGTAGTCTAACAAGTGCACAAAAACAGTGAAATAACTCAAAATATTGGCCACTAAACTTCGACCATTAAAGATTTCAGAAGATGATGTTAGAATTTTGAAGATAGATGCTATTGATCACTATTGGATTGCAATACTAATCAAAGAAACACCAATAAAGTCAAACACATGTGGATACAAAAGTGGTATCTTCACAAGAATTACAATTCAATCATCAAGGAAATCTCGGCTCTAAAAAGTGGAATTCAAAATTTTGAATTTCATCTTTTATCCTAAAATTTTATTATTGAAATAGATATGTCATCATTTCTTACGACCTGAAGGTTCAAATAGCAAACTCTTCTTCAACCTCAAAATGTTATGATTGGCACAATGATTTTTACGGTTCCAGATTACGGTAAGACATATCAAAGGCGCGGACAATACTGTTGTAGATTTTCTTAGCAGAATTATACCTACAAAGATCTCACTCAATAGTTTGACCCCATGTGTTTCAGTGATATTTCCATTTTTTCATGTCTCGATAGAGAATTCATGCCTCATATCAATGAACAATATCAACAAAATAGCCAAACAATGGATTTTACAAGTTTTCTCATGGCATATATTTCAAAATTTGGTCCAGACAATGGTCCTATTTTAGGGCTTTCGTTTCATGCTTTCATCTCATTAGTATCACTATATTTGAAAATACTTAAAATAAATGAAAGGTTCATCAGATCATTCCCAAAAGAAGTAAATGTGCTAATCAAGAAACTAGTTCAGACGAAAATCAAAGCTGATCATTTCTTAAGATATTTATCAGAATGGATTTTTCCCTATCCAAGTGCTTATCCGGGATCAAATGGACTTTATCAGCTTTTAAGGACATTAACAGATCTGGGAGATCCATTAGCTCAGCTTCTACCATTCAATCAAGGTCATCTCTGACAGCATTTTTGTTTTTGAATAAAGAAAATCCTAATACCAATGGTACTAGAGTCATTAATGGCTTTATGTTTCGCACACTACCAGAACAAAACCATGATTTAAGGACGGTATATGTATTTACACCTAATCACATTTCTCCAAAATGTATTCAAAGACGGATCATGAACAGAGAGATATACTCTTGGGGGCCAAATGTGGACCATTTCAAAATTAAAGTTGATCATGCAATAACTTGTTTCTACTATGATCAATTGAAGAATCGGGTAAATTATCATATTAACAGCTCATCAGATTTTGATTCATGTCAGTCCGGTCTTCCAACAAACCCAAAAATTCCTCACCAGACAAAAGTGGACCTACCTCCACCACCATCACCATGATGAGATTCTCCCACCTCCATCACCATAATGCTAAGCTTTTGCTTTTGTTTTTTCAAAGTGTGTCCTTTGCTCTTTCAATCAAGTGGCACTACAAAACAAGTGAGTTATTCTGACGGACTAAAACCGTCTCCTAAATATGATAAAACCGTTGGCAAAAACTTCTCCGACGGATGGGGTTTTAGTCGGTAATACACCAGTCGGGATAGGTGTATTCCGACACTTTTCATGACCGTTGAAGCATGTCATATATTTATAGTAACGGTTAGAAAGTGTTGGTAAAATTACGCTAAGTATGGGTAAAAATTACTATATTTTATTATCAGTTACCATTCGGTTACTATTTGGTTACTACTTGGTTACTACTCAGTTACTACTTGATTTTGATTATCACTCGGTTACGACTCGGTTATTATCACTCGGTTAGCACAAGTATTATCTTTTGTCGTCGGTTACTACATAACTGTTAAGAAATGTAACTGTCATTTAGAAACGGTTATTTATATGTTAGGAAATGTTATAACTTTTATCGTCGGTTACCACTCGATTACTACTCGGTTACCACTCGATTACTACTCGGTTACCACAATTGTTACCTTTTATCTTCGGTTAGTCATTTATGGTCGGTTAGTACATATGTTCATATGTTATATCGGTTATTGCAGTCATTTATCCGTTAGCAAATGTTACTATTTCGTCAGTTATCACATACTGTAAGATTACCACACAAGCTGACATTTTAGGAAATATTATAAACTATAAAATAAAGAAATTACTAAAATAATAAAACATCTTGTATTATTGAGAATGATTGATACATTAATAGAATAAGAAAAAAAAATATTACATATCAAATAACTATATATCTTCTCTTCTCTTCTCTTGAGCATATCTTCTGCCCCAAATATGCTTGAGTCGCAGCATCAACCTTCATGTCAATCTATTCATAAAAAGGGTTATAAAAAAATATTATCTTTTCTCTGAATGGAGTATGTCAATCCATTCATAAAAATAAAAATTGTTATAAATAAAAATATTACATTTTGGATGCAGTCACGTAGAGATAACGATTGTTGGTTGGGAACTAAGAATACAAATAATTTAGATTATTATTAAAAGCAAAAATGAAATTGAAATTGGTAATATTGTGTGAAAACAAAGAAATAACATTCGTACTTAAATCTGAACTAAACCAGATGATTGGGTTTCTTCAAAGTCAAGTTGCTCTAGGATGATTGTAATTCTTCAAAAATACTCATCTTTCATTTAATTCATCCAAAATGAGTACAAGCTGTGAAAATTTAAAATATTTCAAAATATAATATAATCTAAATTTTATTTAAAAAAAATATGTGATTACCTGTTTCACGAAGATTTTGGTTGATTCACAAGCAAGAGCTTTGAGCAGAGATGAGAGGTTTTGAGGGGAGGAAGGGAAAGAGGGTTCAGAGGGAATGATTTATAAAAAATTTGGTTTATTTCACCGCCTAAACAAATTTTCAAAATTTTCAAAAGCCCGTCAATTTTTCCCGCTTTTTTTAATCTTTTTACCGCCTTTAGATCATCAAGTTTTTACCGCCTTAGAGTTTAATTTCATCTTAATCTACCGCTCTTTTTTTTATTATATCATCAAAATTTTGTATTTTCATTTGTATTTTTATTTCTGTTACCAACTATTACTATAACATTATAACATTGTTACTATATTGTTACTATATTATGTTATAATATTATTACTAAATTATATTAAAATCTTTTAATTTTATATTATTACATTATTTAAATTAATAATATTAATTATACCATTATTCTACATAATTCATATTTAAAATTTTTTATATATTAATTATAGCATTATTGATTGAAAGGCCGGTGCTTGTCCCATGACGCATACCTACACGGGTGCTTGCGCGGCATGCATGGTAGCCCATGCAAATGTGTGCGTGGGCGCCCGCATGGCATGAGTGGCATATGCCCCTGCGTAGGGCAACAGCGCATGCAAGCGCCTGCGCAAGGCGCCCGCGCGGGCGCCTGCGCAAGGCGCCCTCGCGGGCGCCCGGCTATGCCAACACGGGCGCCCGGCTATGCCAACGCGAGCGCCCTAGCATGGGGCATGCACACATGGAAGCGCCCCCGTAAATTAGTATATTATTAAATTAGTAATTTATATATTATTATTTTAAATTATTAATATTATTATTTAAAAATTATAATAATATTTAATCAATCAAGCAATTCTCACAAAAATTAGGCAGTAAATTTTGTTAAAGTTTTAAAAACATTTTACATTTTGGTATCAGCCGCCAAAATTTTTTATTTGTTTTTTGTTTCAACCACGAAAAATGTAGTTTTTACGCCAAATTATCATGTTACTTACTTGCTATATGTCTATTTCTTTTTTTTTTCTTTTTTACTTTCTTTGTTTGCTTTTATTTAAACAAAAACAATCTAAAACAATTATTAAATTAAATTGACTTTGTGTTAGGAAAATCAAACCACCTTACCATCAAATTCAAATAAAATTCATTAAAATTCATTAAAATTCATTGTCTCATTATGGTTTGAAAGATGATATGATAGCTTTAACAAAATTAATCAAACCACTTAAAAAATAAAATTCATTGTGTATGATGTTTTGCCTTTGATAAAATTGTGGCGAAAATTTTAAATTACTTTATTGTTAAATTTTGTTAAACTACTTGTAAGATTAACATGATGAACTAAGAGGTGTTACTCAATTGCGTTTTTCTAAGATTGGTTACTTTAATCAATGAACTAAATTAAATCTGGCCTTAAGTATCTATCCAAGAATAATGTTATTAGTGCAACATAAATTTTATCTTTGCCCCTAGCAACATTAACTTAGTCTTGGTGTCTAAATGTCAATAATGGTAATTGAGCAATTGAGTAAATATTTGTTCTATGCTATCATATCATTTGTTAGTGGGTGAGATGGATATTGTTAGTAGATAATACAACTAATAAACACGATATTGTTAGTTGTTGGTGAGTGGTACAACCTTAAATTTATTATTACATAATTTGATATTATTTTTTTAAATATTATTCTTAAAAGAGATGACAAATACTATAGATACATACTCTTCAATACATACTACTCAATAGTGACTCAATTGCGAGTGTAAGTATATACTGTCATATATATATATTAATATTAAACTCTATTAAACTCTAATATCCTATGTACTGTTTCATATGAAGTGAATGTAATATGTTCGAAAAATAAATCAATCATGGTTGAAACTTTATAGTAAATCATAGTAAAGAGTTTATTATGTGTTTATTCATCGTGTAATAAATGGGTACAATGATATTAACAAATAGAAACAGTATAATTTTGATATGAAAATTTAAGTAAAAACTAGATTTAATCATTTGTTTAATTAGATTAATCTGGCAAGACAAACCGCGAATACTCTACTACTTATAAGGAGTTATAAGAGTATAGATATGAAAAAATTAACAAATTCTAAAAATTAATTCTAAAAATTACATTGCATGAGAACTATAGAGAAATGGAGGCAATGAGTATAATAATATAGTGACTAAGAAAAAAAGAGAGAGGGTCAAAAAATTGTGAAATGTAGTAATTAGTTAGTAAGTAGTTAGTAAGTACTTTGTAAATAAGTAATAAAAATCACAAGGCGGTATTAATTAAAAATATAAAAAAATTGTGAGAAATTAAAAAACGCGATAATGAAAAAAGAGGTAATGAAAAAAGAGACGGTAATGAAAAAAAAGGCGGGAGAAAAAGTGCGAAAGCAAAGTTTTAAAAATTTGTATGTGAAAATTATATATTATAAATTCAATCCAGAACAAAATTTCTTCATCCTTCCCAGTTTTTCTCCCCAAACTCTAACTCAAAAATATTTTATCATTCCCTTCAAAGTTCTTCTCCCCAAACTCATTTAAACTTCTCACTCATACTTTACAAAATTTTATCTGGGCAAGCTCTTCTTCCCTAACTCATTTAAATCTCTCACTCATACTTTACAAAATTTTATCTGCCATCAAAATTTCTCCATCCTTCCTTTGAAAGCTCTTCTTCCCTAATTCATTTAAACATTTTACTCACACTTTGTAAAGTTTTATCTTGGATATTTGAAATAACAACGATGAACATTATACGAAGAAACACAACTACTCCAAGTTCAGTCGAACAAGCTCAATCATCCAACATATTACCCAGGTTTTAAAAAATAAACATATTATTTTTATTTTAATTTGAGATTTAATATTAAAATAGAAAATTTTTAAAAAATTGGCGCAGAAAAAGAAAAATTTTATGAAAACTTATTTTTAAAATTTGTTTATGAAAAATGGAGAGAGATTGTTACAGTGGAAGTGCAAAAATTTTATAAAAAATTTGAAAATATTTTGGGAGACAAATAATATAATAAATATATTATTATAAATTATATTATAAATTTACCAATTTAGATCAAATTATCGAGATAATGTACTTTTTCATAATATAATATTTGTATAATAATCATTTAATTATTATTAATATTATATTATATAACTTAATTAATTATTTTAGATGTGAAAAAATATTTCAAGCGGTGTCAATATTAATAATTTTAAATCATTAGGTTCGTTAAACTGTAAATAATTTTCTTAATTTTTATTATTATTAATTTAAATAAAATTACTAGTAATTTAAACAATTAAAAAATTGCTTGCCTGCACCATATTAGGCTGCTACAGGCACTTGACCCTGCTCGCGCGGGTGCCCGCGTAGGCAGGCGCTGCGCGCATGCGAGCGCCCATGCGGGCGCCTGCCCTTGCCCGCGTTGGCGCCTGCGTAGGCGGGCGCTGCAGGCAGGCGCACATGCGAGCGCCCGCACTGGCGCCTGCCCATGCTCGAGCGGGCGCCCGCGTGGGCAGGCGCCCCTCGCAAGCAGCGCCCGTGCGGGCGCCTGCCCTTGCTCGCGCTGGTGCCCGCGTTGGTGGGCGCTGCGCGCAGGCAGGCACGCATGCGAGCGCCCGCACCGGCGCCTACCCATGCTTGAGCGGGCGCCCGCGTGGGCAGGCGCCAGCTTGCTCAGCTTCCTTTTATTTATACAAAAAAGGGTAAAGTGTTGCTAGCACCCGGATTCGATCCTATGACCAAAGGTGAGCTGGATATTTGGGATGTTAACTATTAATCCACAATTTTCTTGTGTACGTTTCTCTCTTTTTTTTTATTTATTTCTTTCTTCCTACCAATCTCAATCTCACTTTTTTTTGCCTCCCTATTTCACTCTCACTTTTTTTTCCCTATCTCACTCTCACCTCTATTTTTTCTTTTTCTGGGAGTTTTTTTTTTTCGTTTTATATTCTCTTTGAATTATTTTTTTTCTGATTTTAACAAATTCAAAACCAATGATATTTAAATTGAATATTATGAATGAATTATAATTTATTAATTTTATATATTTTGAAGGGAAAATATTTGTGATTAAATATATATATATTTTTAAATTATTAATATATTATAATTTAAATTTCATACTTATTAGAAAAAAAAAATTAGAGAAAAAAAACAAAAACAATAAAATTAAATGAAATAGAATAATGGATGATATAAAAATTAATTGTTATAAGAAATTTAAAATATATTGTTAAAAATTAAAATATAGAAAATTTTGAAAAATTGATGATATTTTTATAATTTATAAAATCTCGATACTATATAAAATCTAGGGAAATAGTGTTATATAGTTTTTTAAAATTTCATAAAATAAAAATAAAAGTTAATATATGTAATTTTGTACTATTTAGAGAAATTTTAAAAATGAAAGTAAATATAATATTTATAAATAAATGATATTTTTCAATTTTTAATTTTCAAATTATTAAATCATAAAACTTTTCAAAAATTCTTTATACATTTTAAAATTTAAAAAAAATGTATATAAGTTAATATTAAATTAATATAAATAATTAAAATATTTAATAAAATTATTTAATGTATATAAGTAATGTATGTTAATAAATATTAAATAAATGTATGTTAATAAAAAATAGAAATAAATATAATGATAGTAGATTAAATAACGATTATATATCATAAATTTACCACTATATAAAGTTACTTATCCACTTACCATCTACTTAATATCTACTTACCACGACTATATATCACAAACTTATCACTAATTTATCACTAACTTACCACTATATAAACTTAATTACCCAATTACCATCTACTTATCACTAATTTACAACTAACTTACCACTATATAAACTTACTTATCCACTTACCATCTACTTATAATTTACTTACTATCTATTTACCATGACTATATATCACAAACTTATCACTATATAAACTTACTTATCCACTAACCATTTACTTACCACTAACTTACTACTATATAAACTTACTTATTCACTTATCATCTACTTACCACGACTATATATCATAAACTTATCACAAACTTGCCACTATATAAATTTACTTACCCATTTACCATCTACTTACCACCTACATACCTACTACTTCTACTTATCATTATCACGATTGAATATTGCTTTACAGACGGTTGTGGTAGTTTTACCTACAGTTGATAAATTTTTCTTCACGGACATTTTAGTCAGTTGATAAAAACCTATATTTTCCGACGGTTTTGTCATAGTGTGTCTTTATAAACCATAAAAACCGTCACTAAAAGTCACCGTCATTAAAAATTACCGTCAGTACAACGCTTTAATTTTGTAGTGTGATTGCCTAACTTTTGTTTTAGTCTTTGTGGAAGTTTAGCTTTTTCTTGGTATGCAAGTTCTTTGATGTGCAAGAAAAGCTTTGTAGGAGTGTAGTATGAGCTGTATTTTCAACTTTTGTTTATGTATTATTGTGTCATGGATTATGTAATGTAGTGTACTGTTTTTTATTATAATTAAGAGCTTTATGGATGGGTTCGGAGAGCTCATTCTTTCCCTAAAAACAATTTCTTTAAGAGTTCTCTCTCTCACTCTATTTCTCTCTAGATTCTATAATCACTTGTAGTTCTTGGTATCACCATTATCTAGAATATACTTTGTGATTACAATTTAATCTGATCTCCCATATCATAAAAGAATTACCATAGATATGGTATAACAATGCTATATATTTAATTATTGGATTATTGTTTCCTTAGAATATCAAATCCTACGAGCAATGGTTTCTGGGGAAGATCCAAACCATAGAATTTGTGTGATTGTGAGACTTGCCAGAAGTCTTACTGTAATTAGCTTGCTAATAAGATCAATTGTAAATGGTTCATCGTTTGCTGCCATGAACGTCCATGGACATGGCTGCCAATGCTGTCTTGGAATGATATATGGATGGATGAATGATGCAATACCTCTTGGAAGAAGTTGTGAGATAGTAGATGCTGTTATGTAAATGGCGTTGAAAATGCTTTCATGTAAAAAGAGATGTTACGATGTAATTTAACAACCAAAAGAGTATTAGAATGAAAAAAGAAAGAACTACAAAGAATGATGAGGAATAAAATTTTATATTATGGCATGTTGGACCTGCAAAGAGATTGTAGTATGTTATTAACTTAATTGCTCAGAGAAAGGAAATCAAAAAGGAAAATCTACAGATTCAACACCTTATTGGGTCCATCAAAATCATGACATTACCAGTAAGGTCAAAATTTGTGGCCTAGATTAGATAATTATTTCCACAAGCACATTAGTGAAGCAATGATACATTCAAGATTCACTTTGTACAAATATACAACACAATATGTGACAGAACCAAAAGTAAATAGTCAATAAAAAGGGTCATTGTAGTTGGACGCATCAGCCTTTAATGGTCAGAGTTGCAGTTTTGTATTAACAATATGTTATAATGGCCATAAGAGGCATCGATGACTGTTGGCCTAGACCCTAGCATTCATTTTAACTTGAATAACACCAAGGCAGTCAAAGACTCTACAGAATCAAAATGTCAACGCCCCTGCAAGCTTACTCAATGCTCTCACTGTTAGCTCCTTTTTCTTATTAATCAGAGTTTGGAACTAATGTTTACCTGAATTGCTGACTGACTTAAAACCACTAAGTTAAATTTGTAGGCAGAGGATTCATTTCCTGATCAAAGCCTTTGACAGCATCCACTGAGCAGTTTAAAAGTAATTATATTTTCCTGTCCACACTCAGGTAACAGCAATTCCTTCTGTAAATTGTCCTATGCTAGAATCCACCTCCTGGCAAGGACACCTCTGAACAATATCTCATACCCCAAATATAATTTAATAAGCCAGAGCAATAATTATTTTGCACTTGTCCCGTGGAATGTTGCTACAAATGCTACTATTCTAGGTGGCTTATATTTCACCATCTAGTGTACAACAAATGTGGGAAGAGCAGTTTTCACTTGGAGAATAGCAAAGTCAGAGCCTTTTATACGCCATAGTCTGAACATTGATAAAATACAAGATCTTACAGGACCTGATCCCATAACCAATTTGCATGTCCTGTATCGTGATCTCTCAGAAGTACTTTACCTATAGCGATGATGTGGAGTGGAGAAACTTTGGATAAAACAAGAAAAATACAAGCAGCAAAAAGACTGTTGCTGCTTCTTCAGACAAGACAACTGTGTACTGTAAAAAGAAACCTGAAATTTTATTGATCAACTATTGAGGCGTAAAATAGCCCGCATATAAACTCACCCGTAATAAGAACAACCCCTAGCTCTCAAATCTAGTCTAGTCCCGGTCGTCCAATTAAAACAAGAATAAGGACTAGAAGAAACAAAAATTTAGAAAGAAGGCCGCCACGAATAAGAAATCTCCCTCCACCACAAAAGGACAAACGTTATTTGCTTAGAAACATCGTATGGCTGCCAAGAGAAAAGCAGAAACAAAATGACAGGGAACAAAACTATGACTGATTATCCTTTTCTTGGGAGGTCGATTAAGATTTTTAGGGTCAATGGTAAAGTACTGTGCAGTTTTTTACTGCAGCAGAATTTTTTTTTAGAAGTTTATTTCTCATTTTAGGTTTTTTATTTTTTGTGTTTAGTTATTTAAAAAGTTATTTTATTTTAATTATTGGTAGAACAGTCATGCTAAAGCCTGTTTGACATACCATTTTTTTTTTCAAAAAAAAAAAAAGCATTTATTTTTTGCTTATAAATTAGTATGAAAAATAAGAGTTTTAAAATTTAAATAATAAACTAATTGACAGTTTTATTTACAAAAGCTAAAAGCTTTAATAATTAATAAAATTACAGTAAAGAGCAATTGATATTAAAGTTTCATAAATAAAATATAAATATTTTAATTTCATAAATATTCTAAAATAGTAATGAGAATTTAACGTTCACACATTTTTTAAGTGATAATTACATAAATATTTAAATTAAATATTTTTAAATAGTGACAAAAAATTTTATTTGGGTTTCTTTAAATATTTTTAAATATTCATAAATATTTAATTTTTTTTTTGTTTTATTTGTTTAAAAAGTAATTTTTTAAGCACCTTTTGAAAATGTATTTGGCTTAACTTTTAACTTTAATGCTTGTGACTTTAATATAAGATTTTCAATTTATGCATCGAGAGTTCTCTTAAACTCTGCTTTCTTGTCTAGGTGTGATGCCTAAAGATCTAGTAATGTGACACTAGTAAACCTACCTTCTTTCTTGTCATATATATCTTTCTTTCCTTCAATTTAGTTTTTGGATTCTTTTTATTTTTTTAATCCTTTGCGGAACCAAAAATTTCTTTCAAAAAAAAAAAGAAGAAGAAGAAGAAGCAGCGGGTTATGACATTAGATTTTTCTGTGATAAAACCTTGGACCTAAACCTTTGCCTTAATTCCTCTAAAGTCATTTCTGAAACCAGCCTGTTAAACCCACAAAATCTGCCCACAAAACCCTAGATCATTTTCCCTAAATCCTCTAAAAGTCATAATTTTATGGGCTTAAGCAAAGAATTTATCTGCTGAATTTATGCTCCTGTAACGAATGACCTTTGATGTTTAAAATCTTTGCATACAACAGCCAAAATCTGAGCAAGAACCAAATGTAGTTCTTAAGGATCCCTTCTGATAAAAATCTATGATAAGAAAGATGGCATAAGTTAATACTGGATGGAAAAATAGAGGGCTATATTGCAACTACACTTTTTCAGTCATCATCAGGACCAAACCTTCTTAGATGATTGGTGAATAATACTTGTTAAGTCTCTAAGAAGACAGTCTGGTAGTCACAATCTTCTTCCCCAAAATCTAAGATTTAGGATTCAAATTCTTGTGTAACAAAAAAAATAGTGCTTGTTAACTCTCTCAAGTGCAGAATTTCTTTTTTTTTTTTTTTTTGCTGCACGCAACTCAACATCGTTCCAAGAGTCCAAGCTTACTTTACAGTCCTTTGGCCTGCTATGTGTTGCACGTGTTGGGGAGACATTTTCTAAATTTGGAAGCTAGGTTACGTCGTATGTTACTTGACATAGTTGTAGATAAGCGCAAAAGATTTGTTTTTCTTCATTGCATAGTATCTTGGTCCCCTTGAAATTTAGAAATCAATAGGTGGTGCTTAATCCTAGTTTTCACCATGTGCTTCACTTGCCTTGCCACATGAGACAGGTGGTACTGGCAGTCGAGTTTACTCCAGAAGAACATGATTTTTCTAGTGCACAAAAAACCATGTGCATTAGAAAAAGATGTGGCCAGCAAATAACAAAAGTCTATGAAAACCATGAGCCTATCTATATCAACCGTTTTGTGAGAGAGTTTTCCTCCATGCCATTGCACCACGAGCATGTAAAACTCCAAAAGCTGATTACATAATTTGTTATTTGGCCAACACCGCAAATCACTCCATACTTTCAAATAAGAACTTTCACTGCAATCAATTACCCTCCAAAAACTTTTAAAATAGGTTTCAATCTGCCCCCAAAGTGGAGGACACTAGAGTCTCATATTCGTTCCCCTTGATTTGAATCTAAATTAGCATTCAAGGGTGCATGTGATTTGCTTTCCTCTTTCTTCTCTCTCCACCCAAAAAAAAAAAAAAGTTTAGAGTTCATGGAAACTCCGTTATTACATTTTCCACCATATTGAGTTTCAACTTCTCTGACATTTGATGATAATTTTTCACCTACTTTGACTCTCCCAACTAAAATTTTCAAGAATTTTATAGTTAGTGTCCAAATTAATCGTTCCCGTTTCTCTCTGTGCTGATTCTTCGCTCGCTTTAACATGTGTTCATTTTTCACCAAAGAGAGGAGAAAGAGAGAGAAAGAAAGAGAGACACGAGAGCAGTTGCCTTGCACCTGACCTTTAAGTGGGTAGAATCCTAACTTCTTCCACTTATGGGCTAAATGGCTTTTGTTTTATGAGTTTTGGAAAATAATTGACTGTAATAAAGTTCACAGGGCTATTTGAAGGTAGACCATGGGTTCAGGGGGTTATTTGCTATTGTGACCTTATTAATTTTTTTTTTAATTATTTCCTAGTTTGTTATTCTTTTACACATTGATTTTCACTCAATCCAAACAGACGGACCAAATGAAATTAGTCTATATTCTCCGACTGGTTTTTCTTCGGTCTAATTTTCATTATTTATAATTTTGCCCCCACCTATTTTGTTCAAGACGTAATCTCAGATGTGGTTGCAGACTTAGCCATAACTATATCAAGTAATTACACAAACAAAAATTGCTACTTGTGGACCAACGGGCTTTTGAAGCTTTGGCTGTGTCATGGAAACATTCTGATGTTGTCCTGGCCAGGCCCTGTCATGACCTAGCTGTCTGTCCCCTGTCACCACAGTTACCCAAAAAAAATAAAGGATGTTAATCATGATCTTACAATCACGACTACTTTTTTGTTTAGTTGATTGACTCTGTGATGTTCAAAGTTGAGACAATTATAATAAGATCATTAACTTGCCAATAGAATAAATGGTATTATGCCAATTAATGATTAAATTTTTAGAAATCAATTTTCTATCATTCACATCTGTGTAATAATGAATCAATTGACGGTATATTAGTTAGATGAGTAATTGAGATTTTTTCTTTCTCTTTCATTTTTTTCTTTTACTTTTTGTTATCACGTTCATTTAAAAAGAATAATGATGATTTTATAAATACAACTATCTTACTCAAGAGAGAGACTTATTATTCTCAATTTTGGATTATCATTGCTATTATTATTGTTATTGTTATTGTTTTATTTTTTTTTTGTTTTGTTTTTTCATATTATAATCATTTAAAAGGAAGTGGCATACTCCTAAAAAAGGAACGTTAATGATAATCTTATGAGCATAACTAGATAGGGTATATGTGAAAGAATAATAATCAAAGATATCAATGTTGATCTTATAAATACAATCTCTTATGCGAAAATTTATCAATGTTATTATTTTTTTTTGTTTTTGAAATGTTTTGCATTTTTTGTTTTTGTTATTACCTTCTGATATTATAATTTTATACGCAAATCATGTTACATATACAATTAATTGCTTAATGCAATGTATATGTACTATGAGTGCCTTGAAAAGGGATACTTGCTCATTGGTGGTTAACTAATGCTTTTCATTTAGGTCATTATCAAAGAGTGTATTAAGAAAATAAATTTTGTCTTACCTTTGAATAATTGCATTCCATTATATATAGAAAATTACAAGAGTATATGTATACATAATACACGGTTAAATACATGATTGATCATTTGGTAAGTATTCTATCGATTAGTGAGAGGCGACCTCCTGAGGGGGGTATAAAGGAGTAGGTTGCGGGTTCGACGTCAAGGCCCTGCAGGAATGCGAAGGGTCGAATGGCCGGCCTACAGAGACACCTTGAGTGAAGGTACCCGCCCGAGGGGGGTAGGCTCTCACAAAAAAGGCGGTTATTTTATTTTATTTTATTTTTTGGTTATTTCTTTATATGTCTCCAATTTTATAACTCCTGCAAAAAGTCCAAAATGGCCTCCGTGAACAACCCTTCCTTTTACTGTATTTCAATTTTCAGTGGATCTTGGAAACGAGCGGGAACCCAAAAAATCAGGGGAGAGAGAGAGAGAGAGAGAGAGAGAGATGGGAGAGCCACCGACTGCTCCTCTTCCATCACCTCTGCTAGATGACGATGGCCTTCGCAGGTCTCTCTCTCTCTCTCTCTCTCTCTCTCTCTCTCTTTCCTCCCCCTCTGTCTTCTTTCTCTCACTGACAATCTACACTTTGGCAGTCGAATTATGGAGCTCAGAGAAAATACAAGTTCTGATGTCGAGGACTCTGAGATGTCCTCTGCGGATTCTGAACAATTACTCAAAGAGTGCGTTCTTCATATCCAGGTTAAATCCTTTGACTTTTTGTTCCTTTGTTTTCCCCCGAATTTCTAGGGGTCTAGTTTATTCGCTTTCTAATTTCTATGCTTAATTGAAAACAAATTGGGGGAAAAAATGCAGCATCGAATGAATGAAATTCTGTCTGAGTGGTCCAATGTCAGTTTCTCTAGCTCTGAGGATTTGGGTACTCTCTCTCTCTCTCTCTCTCTCTCTCCCGCCCTCTCTCTCTATGTTCACGTATAAACTGCGAATTCATGTTCAAATCTGAGAATTTATTTTCTGGTTTGCTGTCGTATGCGATATGTACATTTTGTCCATATAGAGGAGTTAAATTGTTTGGTTTTATGATTATGAAATGCTTTTGTTGCCCTAATTTTTTTTTGTTTGATTAAATCAGATGCATGCCTCAGAACTTTGAAAGCAAAGCTAGAAGAAGTCCAGGCTGAAAATAGCAACGTTCAGAATGAAATTGAGGTTCTTAATAGAACCCACATAGAAGGTGGGGAGTGAGATGATTTACTATTGGTTTTCATGAACTATGTGCATGATGGGCCTAATTTAGTATCCTGAATGTGCAGAATCTGCTCGATTAGAGGGTGATCTTGAAAGCTTGGAGCATTCTTTGAATCTTATTGTATCCAAGGTAATCTCTTCTTTGAGATGCTATAAATAAAGAGAAAAATTTAGTATGATTTTTGCATGCTTGGCATGATAGACGTTATGATGGTATCTTACTCTATTTTTGTGCATGATGCCATATTGGTTAGAGAGGTAGATGTAGTGCTTGTAGCCAAGATGAGCCCCCTTTTTGTTTCTTGTGCAATGTTAGTTTTATGGCGGATGTCTGGTTTATTAGGTTGAATAAGTTATTTTCTTCTTGTAGGGTGGAATTTTCACCTATGATGTATACAAGTGTACCTTGGGCACCAATTTTAGGGTAGCATTTGGTGGAATTTTATTTTACAAAAGATGGAAAGACATCAGACTGGGGTTTTGAAGAAGAAGACAGTCTAGCCAATGATTAACTCTTCTTATTTACTTATTTTCTGCTCATAATCCATGGAGCTAGTTGGTTCAAGAACACAAGTAGGGCGTTTGTAGCAGTGCTGAGCTCCATTAATGAAATTGAATTTATTGTGGGCCCATTTTCCTGTTTTTTAATTAATTCATTGATTTTGGGTGGTTGAAGTTGTGGAATAAGGAGGCTAAGAAATTTAGTAAGACAAAAGGATGGAAGTGCGATTTTTTTTGTTATGATGACTAGGGTGGTGCAAGTCCCTGAAGTCCTCATTTGGATCAGGGATGGGATGGGACTAATAGTCCTAAGAGAACATTGTCCTGGTGTTTGTTTAACCTAAATGATCCATGGAGTATGGAATTTGAAATGTAAAAGTTAAACCTCCTCTAGAATGATGTTTTCTCACTCACCTGGAACGTAGGAAAAATGAGATTTTCTTGAGATCAGATTCAGTTCCTTAAATTAGCTCCGGATCAACCAAATACTAGGACTTTTAATCCATTGGCATAGGTAGTTATTAACTCCAGACTTGACCACTGGTCAGATTGGTGAACCAGAATATTAACCAGTCCAGGTCAAAAAAGTTACCACGCAACCATGCATAGCACTGAACAGGGAGCTGCCGAAAACACCAGCTAAGCGTAACCTGTGAAATGGGTTCATAAGGATGTTTTGCTCAGCCAGGAATATTGATGGAGATCAGAATTGCTTCAAAACTGGTGAAAAAATGGTTAAACCTCTGGTTTTGTTATGCCTTCCCCTCTTAGATGGATCTATGCAATATTTTGTATCCTCATAGTATACAGATATCTTCCCATATTGGTTTTTAAGCATTGAACTTCTCATACTATGAAATACAGATAAAGCACAAATTGTGGGGCTTTCTTTTCTCAGTTTGTTAAAGGATTTATTTACCCTCTCTCATTTGGACTTGTCTTATTTCTATCTGTATGCTCCACTCCATGGTTTGTGCATCACATATTGCTCCTTCTGTATTTTGTCCCCATATGCTGCAAAATTAATGACGGTAGTGAATTCCACTACTTCAATGTTTTAAAAGTGCAAATTGTTCTACGTAGCTCACTATGCTGCCTTGAGAATGACAGGAGTAATGTCCAATTCTTCAATGTGTGGAAAAAATAATTTCACATTTCACTGGTCCTGGAGTTTCAGAATGCAACTTAACCCCGTCTGACATCTTCTTCTCTTTTTCACCATCTTTCAGTGATCACCAACAGTATCTAACATAACATGTTGTGGTTGATTTTGGAGCTATACCTGTTTAGATAAGATCCTGAGCTTCTGATACTTTTTATGCACTTGCCAGGAGAAAGTAAAAGGAGGTTCTTGCACCGATGTTCTTAAAGATGGATGGGATCTAGTAAATTCACGAAGTGAATATAAATATCAAGAATTCAAGGTATGTCTGTTTCTCTTGCATACTCAAACTTTGAGAAGGAAAGTTTACAATACGCATGATTTAATATGCCTTGCTTCTTACAAATTCTATTATATTTGACTAAAGATGTGTGTTTTGTATACTGTAGATCCTGGACCTACAAAGTAAGCTTGAGAATGATAAAATGACTTTAAAATCATTGCAAGATCTTGACAATATTTATAAAAGGTGGTTCTCTCATTTTGATACATTCAAAATTTTTCTTTCTTTTGTATTGGCAACCTAATTTTGAGCTTCTCATGCATTTAGGTTTGAAGCAATTGAAAGGATTGAAGGTGCATTGACAGGTTTGAAGGTTGTTGAGTTTGAACGAAATACCATTCGGTTATCCTTGAGGACATATATTCCAAATTTAGAAGGCATAATGCTCCAACAAAAATGTGAAAATATCACTGAGTCACCTGAAGTGTATCATGAATTATTAATAGAGCTTATGGATGGTTCTATGGATCTAAAGAATGCTGAGGTATGGCTTTTGGAATTATCTTTTGATATATGTCCTTATCAATTTCTTGTTTCTCCAATGCATATATTATATGAAGTTTGATCACTATAATAGAATTTTGGACAAACCAACATTGATTTAGTTGTATAAGTGGAATGAGAAACCAAGTTTTCTAACCCACTAGATTGTTTTTTCTAACCCGTAACCATTTGCACTTCTGTTACCCTTGTTTAAAGTCCTGATGCAGTGCCTGCTTTTAAGATTTTTGCATGATAGAAACTTAGACTTAATCCCAAATTTTGGGGTCGATCGTTTGAGAGACCAATATAGGAGATTATTGTTAATTGTGATGCTAGATACATTTGGCTAATAGTGATGGGCTAGTTATAGAGTAGTGGAGTGATTCTTTAACTTCTGTGTTTCTGGCATCCAACCTTATGAAGTTTTCAATAATCCTAAAAAATTTCCAAAAGTATTTTTACATACTCTTAACCTTTCTATCCTACCTATAGAATCCCAAAGTACCAAAAAGGTTTAAATTTAGACATTTCTTAACTACCAATTTTATGCAGGTAATACCTTCTGGGAGAGAAACAATTTTGATATGTTAATATCAGTAGCTCTGCCCCCCATAGAGGTGAAAGAAAAATACTGGACTAGGATTTATATATTTGCTTGATTATTGTTCTATCACTTATTCTTTTTTTTTTCTTTTAAATATTTCTACTAGTCAACTCACTTAGTAGAGCATCAAATGTGCATGATTTTGGTGAGACTAAAGAATTTCTGGAAAGCGAGTCAAACGAAAATACAGGTTTGGAGAATTGTTACTTGGAATGTTAAATATACTGAGCAGAGATTATGACAATGTATTTTTCTCTTGCTTTCCAATTACTAATTGAGTTTTGAGCTGCTTCCAGCTCACAAAATGGATTTACTGAATCTTTGCTCAGAAGTCTGGGTGTTTACAGGGATGCACTCCCTGGAACCATCCTGCTGGGATGAAAGATGAGGAAATACCCTTCCTTTTACCTTTAGTTATGTCTACAGGACTTGGTGTTCTCAGAAGAGGCTTCTGGGAGCCAAGTTTATCTCATCCTTGTCCCCCCAGATGGTAGGAAGAAGATAAAGGAGGCTCGGTGTTGGTAACTGTGCAACAGGCTATGTTAGTATTGACTGATGTGATTAGAAATGCAAAAGCCCAAGAAAAGATTTGCGTAACTGAACATGGTTGCCTTATAGAGGAGAATATGTATCTAGTACCTGACGCTGCTGAAGGAGCAGGAGAACTAGAACAGTGGGGTTTTGAAATTTATGGGATTGGTGGATATTGAAATATTGGGGTGATAATTATTCGACAAAATAGTTAGTAGATACCATGTAGGAAAATGTTTTAATATGTATTTGTCAGGTTTTTGAGTTTAGTTGGGCCTGATACTCCCTCTAGCCAATTTTTGTAGATTTGGAGGGAACACAAAAGAGGGATGCTTGTGGGGGTTGAAAACCCTGTCATTCTCTTAGCGGATAGTCTTCTAAAGAATTTATAATTTTGGTTTCGTTCTAAGTCCTGTACTTTACTGAAGATGTTGCAGATTTTATGGAGTTCCTTTTGGTGAAGTGTCTGTGCTTGGGCGCCTCCTTGGCGCCGTTTTGTGAAAATTTTTAACAAAGTTGGGCCCGATACTATCTTCTAAGAATGTGAGAGAAAGAACTTGAAGATGTTGCTTCTTTTATTCTTTTGTATCTTCTTTATAACTTTGCCTTTCTGTGAAAAAAATGACTATAAAGCCAGAATTAGATGATGCTATAATGCACCTAGATTGTGATTTTAGACATTATTGCAGCTTAAAAAAGTCCAATGTGGAATTTGGCTTTATGAAGGATATGAAGATGCATATACATAGCCTAGTTTGAAAAGATAGAAAGATGTGTATAATGTGTCACATGAGGAGGGGAAAAATATTCAGCATGAATTTTTTTTGGTTAAATAAAGTGACAAATTAAAGTTATTCAGTTCCACTTCATGTTAATGTTTTCTTGATCTCTTTTCTATGTTCTTTTCTTTTTATTCTTCAGTTGCACTGATTGGAATTCCAAGAGGACAAACTGGAAGTTGAATTTGGTTTGCAGTCTGCAAATTAAATAATGTGTATTAACTTATTTGTTTCCTCTTATTTTGATCAGAAATAGTAAGTTGGTGCTTAGTGTATCGATTTTTATTATTATTATTATTACTATTGTTGTTGTTATTATTATTATTATTTTAGTTTAACTCGTGTGCATAAAAAAAATATTGCTGGAGTTTGTGATGTGTTTTTGGCATGCTTCTATTGCTAATAGTAATTGCATATCTTTCAAGTTCTCAGTTGTTTGATTGATACATCCCTTTTTTGTGGTTGTAGTTGCCTGGAATAAAGCTTATGGTCTCACCTTTTCTATTAGACACCATTATTTACCCTATTGATCCAAGAATTTAATATGGTGCATCTGCCTAGTGTGATCAACAATTTGCTTTTAGGGGGGACTGGAAATCTTTTTTCCATACAGCAGTGATTCTCTCATATGAGGACTAAAATGTAGCTTTCTTCATGGGACTTCGCATTAATAGGAACTTAAGCTGCAAGTTCTTCACATATGTCACTCCATAAAATACTCTATTTGATTGTTTCCTGGCAACATCAGCATGATTTTCTATATGTTGCATTCAGTGGTTAATACCTAATCACATTTTTCAAGGTTTTTTTTTTTCCCCCATGTACTTGCGGTGATAAATTTGCAGTCAAACATCAGACTGTTGATTGATTTGTATATGTCATTTTCTGATCTTCAAATGCTATTCAGGTTTTTCCAAATGATGTATACATACGTGAAATTATTGATGGGGCAAAATCATCCAGGTTAGTTGATTATGATTTATGCAAATACATAACATGCGTGTATACTTCAAGGTTAAAGAATTGGCCTCTGGATTGGCATGTCTTCTGCTGTTATTACCATGTGATGCCTTGTCTATTTAGCGTTAAAAGCTGGAGTAGAAAATTAAAGAGGTAGTTTGAATTAAATGGTCTCGTTATAATTTGCACAACACCATTCATTGGACATTAGCATGAGTGCCCTACATTCTTCAATATCAACTATACACTGTTAATACAAGAGGAGTTGGGTGGAAAAATTACTTGTTCAATGAGAAATTATATAAATGAAGTGAAAGACAATCTAATCAATAAATGTTCAATTGGCAAGTTTAGACTTATGGGTCAATGAGACTTAAGGAGATTCACTGGCTCAAATCAGAGTTGATATGCTGTTTGAATCATTTTTGTGGCTTTAAAATTGTATGGATTTGATATTGTGGTCACCCATTACTCCGAAGGGAAATGCTAAGGAAAATAGCTGTATTCATTATGAAGGGTTCCCATGCTAAATCACATCATCGTAACAGTTCTTGTGGAGCTATAACAAATGATAGTTTAGTTGTACTAAGCTTTTATTTGGGATGTCTTATCCCCCTTTTGTGCATTTTCATTTTCATTTCCATTTCCATTTTCTATCATTATAATAAGGGATCTTGCTTTTTTGTTTAAGAAAGAAGCATAAGGGGGAAAACTAGGTCAAGCAACCACTTCTTTTTGAGTTTATAATTTACTTGATGAGCTGCAATCACATGTTTGCCCGTGTGCTAATGCCTTTGGTATTGCCTTAATCCAATAAGAATCAAACACTTACCTTATTAAAATAAAACAAAAAATGTTTTGACAAGAAAATAAATGAAGAAAGAATACAGGTTCAACAATTTTTTATCAAGAGAATTGAGATATGGAAGAAAAGGGATGGAAGGAGAGAAGAACAAACATGGAGCATTTTTCTTTTTCTAATCCAATTTCTTCTTTATTTCCAGTTTTGATTTTCTGACAGAAAATTAAAAAACTTGTTTATTTCTCAATGTTTCAAACATTTTCCAATTCAGAAAATTAGAAAATGTGTTCAAAATTTATTGTTTCTTGTTTAGAGAAAAATGAAAAAAACTGAAAATGTGTTCACAATAAATCTATTTTTCAAGTTCTTCTTTACCTTGCAGCATTAATATATATATTTCTTTTAGTATTGTGCCTTATAAAATTATTTTCTCTTTAGTATTGTGGCTTATCAAATTTTTAATGAAAGCCATTACTCAAAGCTTTCAAGATTTTTGGCAAAACGAAAATGGTTTCCAAGACCTATGAACAAACAACAGGATGACAATCACAAAATAGAACAAATCTCTGAATTTTTGTTATATGACATTTAGAAGTTCCCGAACGAGAACTTTACAAAACAAACACGAACCCTTTTTCTTACAAAACAAACTCAAGTCCCTTTTCTTATAGAACAATAAGTTGATCTGGAGTGACTTTCCTAACCAAATTTTTTCATGAATATTAATGACTATAGTCATTCCATAGTTGATCTGCCAGGGTGATAGTGTTGACAATGAGAAAGCAAGTATATAAACTTCCAAAGGAGTTGGTGAATTATTCCTGGAGTTACCTAAAAGTTCCATCAATGCCAAGTTAATGTAAAAAGGTTTCAGTAGAAGACCACTAGCTTTGTGCAAGTTTCATGCAAGTAGATGTCAAGCAATTGAAGGTGACATTATGTGCCATATGCAACACAGTGTTTATAAGACCAGCTCCACCGAGGCGGATCAGATATATCAATTCTGCAGAAAGGGTTGGTGATTCTAACCCAATTTAATAACTAAATAAATAAGACTGCAACTTCACTCCTTACATAAAAAATAAAAAAATGATCTGAAGGAATTAACACAGTTCTCGATGAACTCAACTGTTCTGCAGATCAAAACCCTGAATAAAAAATTCCAAAAATTGAGATCAAAGTAATAGGTAGTAAAAAACCTAGAAACAATTTTCAGAAAAAAAAGGGTTTAAAAAAATTAAAAGGGGGTATTTAGATTACCCTTGAAAGAAGAAGAATCCATTAGCGTTGACAAGAAGTTGAAAGTGAGACACATTACAAACAATTTTTTTAGGGTATAAGGTAAGATGCCAAAATTTTGGAAAGAAAAAAGCCTTTGGTAGCAGAAAAGGGTTATATAGAAAGGAATCTATGGAGGAAAGATTTTAGAGAGAGAGAGAGAGAGAGAGAGAGGGAGAGAGAGGTACCTGTGAGTGTGATTCAAGCAAGAAAGTTCCTCCATTGGCTGTGAACGAGCATCAGCGAGAGCCTAGTAGTGCTAGGGTTTTGTTTTCCAGAGAAGAAGAGAGGACCCAAAGAATGAAGGAGAATATATATGAGGCGTTTTTGTTATTTGTGTGAAAGTGTGTGGGTATTTTTGTTCAAAGTAGAGACAGGAGTGGAGAAATTTTGGTGAACATTGTTTTCTACACAACATGAAATTAATGGAAGAAGTTGGAGAAGCTCGATTTGAGCTTATCCAAGTCTAGTTAGTATTTTGGAAAACACGGAAATCATTTTTTCCTTTTTCCATTTTGGAAAAAGATGGCATTGAACCACAAAACACTTTTTTTTTTTGGGAATATTCTAGGATTTTTTTTTTCAGTTTTCTAGGAAAATTGGAGTATTACTCTATTTATGAACAGCTCCTAAGTTTCAGGGTTTTCCTTTTTCCCTCTCTGTCTCTCTTTCTTTTTCTCTCACAACAAAAAAACTTTGTTGTGGGTTTTTACTTTCATTTTACAGTTATTGAGTTTTGGTGTATTGCCTGGACGTGTTATTACATATATTATGAGCTGTTGAGTTTTTAAACATTGCCTATGACATCCTTACGTGCCCCAGTCGTTTAGTTTCATTCTTTTGCTTCTTGCACTGTAAAACCATGATCTTTGCCCAAATGTTCTTTTTTTAAGATCAATGACTGTGCTCAATATATATTAAGCTATAAATGCAGATATTTCGGCAGTGACTCTTTCTTTTTAGTGATCTCAGCCATGCATTTTTCTGCAGCTCTCCCCAACAGCCATTTTCAACTCTGTCAGTGCTACTAGAGGCAAGATCATCTTTGGGGTGGTTCGTCAGGAAAGTACAGGATAGAATTGTACTTTGCACTTTAAGACAGATCATTGTCAAATATGCAAACAAGTCAAGGTGACATAAGTTGAGAAATTGCTCTTTCAAGTTTGCAGTTTTGAAACTTTAAAATAGGACTAGGAGTGAAGAATATTGCATAAATACTGCTTTTTCATTTGGTGATCACATGGATGGATTGAGACCTGAATCATTAGAAGTTTCTGTTTTGAGTGCTGACATGAACTCCATGCTTGTTGTCAGTTAACGAATATGAGATCTTTAACCACAAGTTAAGATAGGACGGAGTGAACAAGATAGCATGGCAATTACTCTTTCATTAGGTGATTATATGGATGGATTGAGCACCTGAATCATTAGAAGTTGTATTTAGTGCTTATATGGAGTCCATGCCTGTCATCAGTTAACCAATATGACATTTTACTCAGTAGTTAATAATTGCTGCATAACACCTTTAAGAGTCGGGTTCTGTAAACTGAAACTTCTATTAGAATGATTTTTGTCATATTTCCTCATTGTCTTTTACTCATTTATCGACCTTTTTTAGGCTTTAACATGGAAACTGAAATTTGGACCTCAATTTATAGGCTTTCATTCCTCTATTGATTTGGATTCCTTGGTCTCTTAATTCAGTACTTTCTATCTATGTTAGTGTTTCCTCATACCGGCATTGACTGTACACTGTAGACAGGCAATTGTTGACTCATGCTTGATAGTTGATGTCATTGTAGTTTCCTCCTTGAATATTCATTTTTCTTCTTCTCCTCTACCTTATACTCTCATAGTTTCCTTTCTGAGCATGCCGCATCATCTTTTCTGGCTCTCTGCTAGTTTCCTGTTTAAGCTGCTTCTATTCTCTATATTTTAGTCCCTGATGTCCATTTAAATGAAACATTTGAAACTCACTTGTTAATCATAAGCTAGAATGTTCATTCAACATTAAAAACTGAGTAGTTTTGTAATGCTTAACTCTGTTAGAAGTGCTATTAATATCTAGTTTGAAATGTAATATTATATTGTGACAATGTTATTCCATAACCAGGCACGCCTTTGAGTATGTGGATAAAGATGAGATGATAGTTGCTCGGATGGTGGGCGGACTTGATGCTTTCATAAAGATATCCCAAGGTTGGCCATTAACAGGCTCATCATTGAAGCTAATATCACTCAAGAGTTCAGATAGTCAGTCACAGAAGATTTCCTTTAGCATTCTTTGCAAGGTTGAGGTGAGTTTTGCACATTCAAAAGCCAAAAGTAATGTTGCACCTTTGGAACTGATAATATATACCCCTTTCTAAAGAGAGTGCATATCTCATACCTAGAGAAATTCATAACCTTACAACAACAACAACAACAACAACAACAAACTGAGTCTCAATCCCAACAACAGAAGTTCATAACCATAAATGTCAAAAACTTAGGATACCCAACATGTATCTTACAATACAATAGATACCCTTTCTAAAGAGACTGCATATCTCATAGTCATACCTGGAGAAACTTATAACCGTAATTATGATATGTACCTAAATGGAGGTATTTTAAGCGTGTCCTAAATAGATCTTTTTATCTTACAATATACAATAAGTACTTTAAGACACGATACGGGTTAAAGATACATGATATATGATTCACTATAGTTTGTAATCTAACCCTTTGTTTTGAAGATGATATATATATATATATATATTTTTTTTTTTTTTTGACTTTCATAACATTTCTTTTATAACTTTTACAGTAGTTTTAGACTTTATACTATTCCCTAGAAATCTTTTGCAACTTTCAAGTTTTAGGTTGAGAAAGGCAACCCACTTTTTTGTTATTCCATTTTAAGATTCTAAGAATAATAGAAATGTTGTTTTGTTTTTGGATCTGTAATGCTAGGGTATACTGAAAAATATTTTTTCTCTAAATAAACTCTTCTAGAAATGTGATTAGTTGTAGAAATTTTAAAATCAAATACAAATCGGGCCACATGAGCAACGAAACAAGCACCGATTATACCACAAAAGTTGCTACTTAACTTATTTTAATATTGGTTAAAAGTTTACTTATTCATTTTAACGTAAATATTATATTTTTTAAGAATATATATTCTATAAAGTCAGTTATTCATTTATGGAAAAAAAATTATGAAATATGATATGATTTAAAGAATAAAAGGAATGTGATATGTGTCACAATACCCAATTTGCAAATATGCTGATAAACCAAAGTGGCTGTTGGCAATAGATATCCTGGCTGCTTTTGCTTTTGGACAATTGCCCTTCATTGATGTATTCTAGAATGGAAGAATATTAAAACAAGTAGTGAAATTATGAGCTGTTGTGAGGAAGTAAAAAAAAAAAAAAAAATCTGCCATTTCAGTTTTGTTGATGGACAAACATTTTGCACTTAATTATGACCTGTTGATGGACAAATATTCATTTAGATTCTCTTCTGGAAGGAGTGGATTGGTGTGGATTTCTCTTCTTATTTGTTGAACATTTTGTAGATAAGATCAATATGAACATCATAATTACCAATACATTCTCAATTCCATTTTTGACTTATCCATGTGGCAACTCTATGATTTCCGGTTGATGAAAAATGTGCTCAGGAGGTTCTCCGACAAATTATATTTGTGGGATGACAATAGTAAATAGAGAGAAATGCTGGGGAAGCAGAGAAAGATGAAACCAGAGAAGGGTGAGAAAGAAAGATAGGGAGAGGGACTATTGAGATTTGCTGATAATTTAGAAACAATGGCCAGTTTTAATTCATTAATCAAAGTATATCACAAATAATATAAAAGAACCATTTCACAAAAATTAGATATAAACTAAATAAAACTATTCTAATGTATTATGATCAATTCTCCTTCACTAAAAATATGTCAAGGTGGATGAATCCAAACAACAAAATAACTACGTACCCTAGTTGTAAATAATTTGCAATCATCGCAATTTCATGAACACCTTGTTGGCGGTGAGAATTCTCATCAATGAAAAAAGAAAAATAATTCTATTTGTAGGTTAATTAAACAAATTAACATAAGGTCCAGACATACAAATGATATGCAAAGAGAGTGAAGGAACATAAGAAGAAAACTTAGGATGATATGACATATGCTTACAATTCAAAATTAAAGCATCTGTTGCAATGATGGTATCACAATAATTTTGTCTTACATCCAAACTTTTTCACAAGTTTCATTTTTCACATCCTTCTCAACCTTTGTAATAATTTCACAAAAATTAGAAACAAAACATAATAAAATCCTTCATATTAAATAACTTTTGATATATTCGGCATCAGATAGGCTTATTCTTCATCTAACTAGTGATTTGTCTGCTTATTAGATCGACTCTTAGTTATTGTAAATAGAGATATTCTATGCCCGCACGGAGCCTTGATCTTTTTGTTGCTGAGATAGGATTTTTGATTTATTAAGACCAGATTCCAGAACTTCTAAGTTATCAATTGGTTTGCTCGGGTAACAAGCAAACATGCCAATCCATATGTGAATGGCTTAATGAATTCTAGTTGGTGTTTAAAAGCCTTTATGTACACTTCTTGGTTTATAATATTATCAAGTAGAATTGATCTATTTAATAAGTGTGCCTGTGTGCTCCTCTAAAAATTAGAAAGAAGAAAAAGAAAGCCATGTCTCACTTTTTACATGACAAAACTGGCAGCCATAGGCATCATTCAGAACTAGAACATCCTATTGCTTTTTTGTTAAAAAGCAAATTGCATCAGTGTCTTGGCTTCTTCTTTTTTATTATTTTTTTTATTTTTTACTGGAATAGGAGATGCCACATCTTTTATTCCAATTCAAGCTCGTGTTCAGTTCAGTTCTAGCCTTTTGGTCTCCTGACCCGCTTCTGTTGGTGCATTAGGAAGCAACAATTTCCTTGGATGCACAGACACGGCACAATGTTGTAAGCTTTGTTGATGCCATTGAGGAGATAGTTGTACAACAGATGCGCCTAGGTTTTAACTTTGATGAGAATCTTGGAAAGTGAATCTGTTGGCTTCTTGAATGGAGCTCTATCATGGTGAGGTAAATGCTTTGTAGAATTTCATTTCAAGAATTTTTTTCCCCTTTTTCTCTTGCATGTTGTAATAGAACTCTTTTTGGTATCTATATCTCCCATCCAGAGGCTCTGAGTGTTGCTTGGGAGGTCCCTGTACTGTATCAGAGCTTTTAATGGGCTCCATCAATAGACCTTTTTATCTGGAGATCAAGCTTTAATCCCTTTGAATATATATTCCAGAAGTTTCATCCAGTGTGACATTTCATCTCATCCCTTGAATCATAGGATCCCTTACATTTTCCTTAAGAAAAGAAAAGGATATTACTAGGGAATGTAGTTACTTGATGCCCTTTGAATATGATATATTTCATTGACGCAAGTTTGCTATGTAGTGTTGGTCTTTAATAGACCTCATTTATATAAGCAGAAAATTTCAGCTCGTGGATTATTTGCATAAAGGGTATTGTGAGCTTTAGAAATCCATAGAGGCAAAGGAAAGTCTGCATTGGGCACTCATATGAAGGACTTATCCTTGGAGTTGGTTAACAGCCAAAATGGTCAGCGGCGGTCCTAAAACTCTAGTGCTGTTTAATCTTCTCATTTCTGAAGCATCTTGCTTGATGGGTATTAGGGTTGTGTAAGTTGTGGAGAAAATGTCTTGCTCTTCTTTTGAGCGGATTATCTGTTTGCATATATGAGGTCTCTGCATCCTTGGGTGGTTCCTCTATGTACGGACTTATACCATGAACTGCTGGTACCTATTTTGAGAGAAATTGGGACTGTTTGAACCATTGCTTATTTTGTGCAATATACATTTTAGGGCAACATGCCCTATGTGGTTTTCCCATTTGGTTTCCTCAATTAGCAAATTGTTCATTTTCGTCACATATATCATTTGATTAAATTTATTACTCTTTACTTAAACTGTGTAATGCGTGGATTGATTCAATTGGATGTTGGGTTGAGTATTGTTAAATATGACCGAGATTCGATTCCTATTGGGAGTATCGGATCCTTATGTGTATGGAGCGTTTCCTGTTGGGAGACCCGCCCTCCGAAAGAAGTCACTGCAGCGGTCGGTCTGGATTAGTCGGGGTAAAGTTCCTGATACCGGATGGTGTTAAAGATATGGTACCCAAAAAAAAAAATTGTGTAATTATTATTATTTTTTTCTCAATAGATTTACAATCAGTGAATTGGTGATTGATTACAAGTTAAGGTTTAGATTTTTGACGATTGAAGAATAAAAAGAAAACTAGAGAATTAATGAGTTAAAGATCCGAGGGAAATGTTTCAATGAGGCTTGAATACTTATTTAAAGAAAAATGATGAAGATAGCAAATTCAGTACTTATTTAGAGAATTTGGCGGAGGGTTGCTAGACGGAAAAAATTCTCAAAAGGCTTTTGCATTTTGCCGTAAATTCTTTAAACTCCATGCTTATACGGTACAGGGAAAATATTATACAAATCATATCTCAGACTGGGGGTGCCACCTTTTTACAGACCTTGGGTTCAAATCAATTTTGATGGGCCGCGGATTCGGATAGAATTATCGGTTTTGATTTTTATCTTTCGATATTTGAATTTTATTTGATTAATTTGATTTAATTAATGTGGGATCCATTAAAAAATTGATTCTTTTACATCTTATTTCTTCACCTTTATAATTTAAATATGAGATTTATAGTTAAGAAAATACAGTATCTTACTATTGTACATATTGGTTTGATATTATCGGCTTACCTCTTGGAGCCAAAAATTTTGGCCAAGCCTATGACACTTATTTTTTTAAAAAAATTATATATATATTTTTTTTCAGTAGAGGTGCATACAAATGTAGTTACTTTATTCGTTATTATAAAGATTCCAATTATTATGGAGTGTTCGGTTTAAATAATAGTTAACTCTGTTTTTAATCAAAGAAATCGATTTATTTGAAATGAATTGAGTTATGGAATTTATTTATAAAATCTCAAATTTGAAACCAAAAAAAAAAAATGGAATTCAATTGAATTCCTTTGCTTGGAACAACAAAGTAAATAAATTTGTTTAGAGTTTATTTATTTATTTTTTGTCTTAATCAATCGGTATTTGGGTTATCAGACTAAATCGGTTTAAATAATGTGGGGTCTAAATTAGGAGTTGTTTTTCCGGTTAAAACTGAAAAAACTGTTTTTACTGAACCGTTTATTTATATTTTGGGTGGTTTATTAGATATTCAATTTGGTTTTGAATAAAATCAAACTTTAATATGATTTATTTGAACAATTATCGGTTTTAACAAATTTTATTTGGATCAAACTAAATTATAGAATTAATTAAAAATATTATATATATATTTTTGGATAATTTTTATTCATATAAATATTATTATAATATTATAATTAAAAATTAAAAAAAGAAAAAATTTAAAAATGAAAAATAATATAGTGGAAAGTGCATGATTAAAAATTTTTAGTTTTCACATTTTTAGTTTTAAATTTCTAATATCCAATCTATTTTACAATTTTTCTACTCCCAAACTTATCTCTTGGCTACACCTCTCCCTCTCCCTCCTTTATTGCCCTCCTTTTTCATTCCCAAAATTTAGTTTATTTAAAAATCAAATTTTGAAATTTTCAAAATCACATTTAGTGAGCTAAAATTAAAAGTATAAGTGAATTTTTAAATTTTAAATTATAGTTTATAGTTACAAATTAATATGAATGATATATATCACATTTATATAAATATAAATAAAAAATGATGCTATTTAAAAGATTTTTATATTAAAAAATTTCAATAATTTGGTTAATTTGGATAATCAAACCGAATTAACTACGGTTAAACAAATTTTCTATTTTTTATCTATATGTTTAGATTATGGCTATGAAAATAAAATAATTAAATTAAATCGATTATGCCAATTTTGATCATTTTGATTATAATTTATCTAAATGCTCATCTTTATTTTCTAGTACTTGTTTTTTCTTTTTTAAAATTCAAATTCGAGATTGAAAGTATAGTGTTATATTATTAAACTCACGGGACGTTGATTTTATAGAGTTTATTTTGTGAAATAAAACGTTCTTTCTCCTTGAAGATAATAAAGAAACTAAAAAACTAATTTTTGTCGTGAAATACTCTAATAAAAAATAATGTAGAAGGATCTAACTTAATAAAAAAATTTGAACATCATATAGAAATTGAGATAATAAGATTTCATTTTATTTCTCAGAGATAGATATACAAATGAGGTTTAAGAGGTGCTATTTATAGATATTGAAGGAAGTGATGAGTCAGCATCCAAAGCTATGATGTACTGACACGTGGCATGAGATTCGGATGAGTTAGCACCTAGGGTTGTAATGTGTTGTCACATGGCACAAGTTTTGAGTGAGTCAGCACCTTGGATTGCAATGTTTTGACATATGGTAGGGTTTTTGGGTGAGTCAGCAACAGATTGAACTGAATGATGACACATGTCTTGTAAGTTCGCACGCATGATATAGAGGAGACATGTGTATGAACACGTGTCAACATGTGATGACATGTGTTTTGAAACTATGTCCCATAATGGACATCCACTAAATTATTCAATATTCATAACACTCCCCCTTAGATACCCATTATATAGAAAATAGATCTCGTTAAAATTTTATTACGAAAAAATCCAATGAGAAAAATCCTAGTGAAGGAAAAAGAGTAAACTATTCAATGTACATTTACTCCCCTTGTTGGAAATATCCCTTGAGATCTTTAAGTCGATGCATTCCTATTTTTCTTATCAATCTTTCAAATGTTGCTATTGGTAGTGTCTCGATAAATAGATCTGTTAAATTTTCACTTGATCGTACTTATTGCACATCAATTACGTCGCTCCTTTGAAGATCATGTGTAAAGAAAAGTTTTGTTGAAATATATATTTGTTTGATCTCTCTTGATTTATCCTTCTTTTAATTGAGCAATGCTAGCAGCATTATCTTTGAATAATACTATAGGAATATTTTCATTGGAAGATAACCCATTATTTTTCAATATATATTGAGTCATCAATCTCAACCAAACACATTCTCAACTTGTTTCATGAATTGCTATAATCTCAACATGGTTTGATGAGGTGATGGTTATTGATTGTTTTGTAGATCGCCATGAAATAGCAGCACCTCTATATGTAAATAAATATCCAATCTAAAACCATACTTTATGTGGATCAAATAAGAATCCAGCATTCGCATAACTAATTAACTATGGTTTAGAATTATTAGAATAGAACAATCTAAGATCAATTGTTCCTTGGAGGTATCAAAGAGTATGTTTGACCCGATTCCAATGTCGACGTGTTGGAGAAGAACTAAATTTTGTTAATACATTCACAACAAATGATATATCAAGTTCTGTATAATTAGTAAGATATATAAGTGATCCAATTGCACTAAGGTATGGTATTTGAGAACAAAATTTTTTTCATCTTTTCCTTGTGGTCTAAAAGGATCATTTTCAATCACTACAAAAAAATCAATTTTTAGCAACAAATTTAGCGACGAAAATTTAATAAAAATTCGTCCCTAAAAACATTAGCGACGAAATTAGCG
This sequence comes from Dillenia suffruticosa, assembly GCA_033439265.1. Lineage (NCBI taxonomy): Eukaryota > Viridiplantae > Streptophyta > Magnoliopsida > Dilleniales > Dilleniaceae > Dillenia > Dillenia suffruticosa. The sequence goes on along the minus strand of JAVTVX010000011.1, from coordinate 11,888,561 downwards.
ACGAAAAATTTTTCGTCGTTAATAACGCGTCGCAAAAATTTAGCGACGAAAAATTAGAAATTCGTCGCTAAATTTAACGACAAATAATTTTTTGTTGCTAAATTCGTCGCAAATTTAGCGACGAAAATAAAAAATTCATCGCTAAATTAATTAATTAATTAATAAATATATATTAATATTTTAATTTATTTAATTATTTTTCAAATTTTGCGACGAATTTGAATTTCGTCGCAAAATTAATTAATTATTTAATAAATATATATTAATATTTTATTTTATTGAATTATTTTCAAAATTTTGCGACGAATTTCCCAATTCGTCGCAAAATTAAATAAATAATTAATTAATATATATTAAAATTTTACTTTATTTTATTATTTTTCAAATTTTGCGACGAATTCTAAGATTCGTCGCTAAGTTTGCGACGAATTTCAAATTCGTCGCAAAATTAATTAATTAATTCCTCAATTCGGCCGCCCCGCCCGCCCGCCCAAGCTAGCATCCGCCCGAACGCCTGCCCGAGCCGGCACCCACACGCCCTCCCTCACTTAATTCTTGAGAAATTCCACCGCTTTGCTCCCACCATGGTTCGAACCCTTGCACTTCCGTGAACCTTTAAGATCCTGTAACCATCAAGCTAAACGTTAGTATCTGTTATAATCTTTTTTTTACTTATTATCTTTCCTTTACATATTTCACATAATAATAAAAAAATATAAAATAACAATTTATTATAAAATAATAAAATATTAGTTTAAAATAAAATAAAAAAAATATATAAAAATAATAATACTATTTTAAGAAAAGATAATATAAAAATAAAATATAACATATTAATTAAAAATAATAAATGTGATAATTTTTGTTAAATAAAAAATAATAAATATATATTAATATTTTAATTTATTATATATTTTTTTTAAATTTTGCGACAGATTTTGAAATTCGTCGCAAAATTAATAAATAAATTAATTAATATATATTAAAATTTTATTTTATTTTAATATTTTTCAACTTTTGCGACGAATTATGAAATTCGTCGCAAAATTTATTTATTTATTAATTAATATATATTAAAATTTTATTTTATTTTATTATTTTCAAAATTTTGCGACGAATTTTGAAATTTGTCGCAAAATTTGCCATGAATTTTGAAATTCGTGGCAAAATTAAAGAATTAATTAATTAATTTATATTAAAATTTTATTTTATTTTATTATTTTCAAAATTTTGCCACGAATTTTGAAATTCATCGCAAAATTAATTAATTAATTTATATTAAAATTTTATTTTATTTTATTATTTTCAAAATTTTGCGACGAATTTTGAAATTCGTCGCAAAATTTGCCACGAATTTTGAAATTCGTCGCAAAATTAATTAATTAATTAATTAATTTATATTAAAATTTTATTTTATTTTATTATTTTCAAAATTTTGCGACGAATTTTAAAATTCATCGCAAAATTTGCCACGAATTTTGAAATTCGTCTTAAAATTAATTAATTAATTAATTAATTTATATTAAAATTTTATTTTATTTTATTATTTTCAAAATTTTGCGATGAATTTTGAAATTCGTCGCAAAATTTGTCACGAATTTTGAAATTCGTCTCAAAATTAATTAATTAATTAATTAATTTATATTAAAAATTTATTTTATTTTATTATTTTTCAACTTTTGCGACGAAATCTGAGATTCGTCGCTAATTTTGCTACGAATTTTGAAATTCGTCGCAAAATTAATGAATGAATTAATTAATATATATTAATGTTTTATTTTATTTTATTATTTTTTAACTTTTGCGACGAATTCTGAGATTCGTCGCTAATTTTGCTACGAATTTTGAAATTCGTCGCAAAATTAATTAATTAATTAATAAATATATATTAATATTTTATTTTATTTTATTATTTTCAAAATTAGCGACGAATTTCAAAATTCATGACAAAATTAGCCACGAATCTCAGAATTCGTCGCAAAATTAGCGACAAATTTCCAGTCGTCTCTAAATTAGCTATGACTTTTTTTTCGTTGGAAATTTCGTTGGAAATAGCGATAAAAAAATATTTCGTCGCAAATTTGCAACGAAAAAATTTGTCGCTAAATTTCGTCGCAAAAAATGTGTTTTTTTGTAGATATTAAGTGATCAAACGACCATTGGAGTACTTAATAGATGTGCTTTATTCATGTAGAAACGTTTTACAAGTTTGGCGGTATAATTTGATTGGTGAATAAACATTCCATCTTCTAGATATTCAATTTGTAAACCAAGGCAAAATTTTGTTTTTCCAAAATTTTTGATCTCAAATTCTCTTTCAAATATTCAGCTGCTTTGGAAATTTTTTTCGGAGTTCTAATAAGATTCAAATCATTGATATATACCGCAATGATTGCAAATCCCGTTCTAGTTTATTTAATAAAAATATATGGACATATTAGATCATTTGTATAACTGTTTTTGAGTAAATATTCACTTAAACGATTATGTCATATTTGCCCTGACTGCTTTAAAACTATTCAAAAATCTTTGCAATCTAATAAAATAAATTTCTCGACAATTTGGATTACATGTTTTTTATAGTTTAAATCCTTTAGGAAGTTTTATATAAACATCATTTTCCAATGTTCCATATAAGTAAGCAATGATCACATTCATTAAATGTATTTCAAGTTTTTTATATATCACTAATGCCAAAAGGAATCGTAATGTAATTGCATTCACTATAGGGGAATATGTCTCATTATAGTCAACGTCTAGTCTTTGCGAAAACCCTTGTATTTCGAGATGTGTTTTATATCGCACAATTTCATTTTTCTCACTTTATTTTCGTACAAAAACCTATTAATATCTGACGGGTTTTACACTTTTGAGTGTTTGGACTATAGGTCCAAGATCCTTGCGTTTAGTAAGTGAATCCAATTCATACTGGATTACATTTTTTCATTTTGTTTAATCATTTCTTTGCCAACATTTTTCAATCAATTTTGGTTCAAGATTCTCAATTTCTTCCATAATTTTATGTGTCACATTATATGCAAAAATATCATTCACTTTTGTTTTCATTCGATCCAATATATCCTTGTACTGATAAAATTTATGGAAGTTTCATTTATATGCTCTTCCGGAGTTGGAAACTTGTACTCTTTAGGAGATCTAGCTCTACAGGAGTATGAATTTTTCCATAAAAATTTTTTTGAGATTTTTTATTATTTGACTCTTTTAAATGATCATGGTCAATAGTTTCTTCTTTTTTTTTTCTAAGAATTTTTATCTATGGCGCCAAGAGGTTTACCACTTTTTAAATGTGCTTTAGACTCATTTGCTATAGTAATTGGGGATTGTTTAGCTGGAACATCAGGTTTGAGTGACACATTTTCAGCACGAAAATGTGATTTTGTAACTTTTTTTAGTCAATGAACACATCAGACAATTGATTTGCAATCCTTTGCAAATGTATTATTCTTTGAACTTTTAGTTTATAAATTTTCATATGAGGATCAAGTAGAGTTAATGATGATGTGTGTGATACGATTTCCTTTTTCGATTGTTCATTTCCTCTCCCTAATGTTGGGAAACTTGAATCATCAAAATGACAGTTTGCAAATCTTGTAGTGAAAATATCACTCATTAGATGTTGTTCAAGAAATCTGATGATTGAGGGTGACTCATAAGCAACATATATTTCCATCATTCTTTGGGATTCCATTTTAATCTGATGTGATATTGCTACAGGGACATAAATAGCACATCAAAAAATTCTTAGATGGAAGAATTAGGCTGATAGCCAAAAGCCGATTGGAAAGAGAAGTATTTGTAACAATTTGTCGGCCTTATAAGTATAAGTGTTGCTACATGTAAAATAACATATGCCCATGCAGAAATAAGAAGTTTTGCTGTCATTAATAATGGTTTAGCAATTAATTGCAAATGCTTGATAAAGGATTCAGCTAAACCATTTTGTGTATGAACATCGGCTATAGGGTGTTCAACATTGATACTAATAGACATACAATAGTCATTAAAGTTATGAGACGAATATTCACCGGTGTTATCTAACTGAATTGTTTTAATTGGATAATCTAAAAATTGTACTCTTAACTTAATGATTTGAACAAACAATTTCGCAAATGTCAAGTTGCGAGTTGATAATAAACAAACATATGATCACCTTGTAGATGTATCAATTAACACTATAAAATATCTAAAAGGTCTACATGGTGGATGAATTGGTCACATATATCACCATGAATTCTTTTCAGAAATCCAAAGGATTTAATTCCCACTTTCATTTGTGAAGTTTTTGTAATAAATTTTTCTTAAGAACAAACAACACATGAAGATTCATTTGATTTTTGCCCCTTTTGATTTTTAAATATATGATCATGTGAATTTTCAATTATTCTTCTCATTATTATCGATCTAGGATGGCCCAGTCAATCGTGCCACGTGAGAAATTGATTAGAATCAAGAAACTTCTAGTTTACTAAATGATGCATTTCAATTGTACTGATTTTGATATGGTATAAGCTAGATGAAAGAGAAGACAATTTTTTGACAACACATTTCTTTCCCGCAATGATACTTGTAATACACAAATATTTTATATTTGTATCGTTCATTGTTTCAATATGATATCTATTTTGGTGGATATTTTTAAAACTTAATAAATTCTTTCGAGACTTAGAAGAGTATGGTACATTGTGTATAATTAATTTTGTTCCTTTAGGGAGACATGTATTTGCTTTGCCAGAGTGCTCTATTATTTTGTAGTACCACTTGGTGTTAATGTTTGTTTCAAGTTAGAGAAATAATTCTTATTTTTAAGTATGGTATGTGTTGTAGTACTATCAATAAGATATATATCTTCTTCATTTCTCATGGATCCCAAATTATTGACAATATTCAATCTTATTTAAGAAAGATAAAAGAGAGAATCGATACTTTTGTATATAATTAAAAATAAACAAAATCAATTAGACAATAAAGTGCATCGTATAACAAAAATATTAAAACTAAATTTATTTATTCATAATATAGATCTAGATATTTCTATCATTGATCAAATGATTTATTTTTCATTTAGGATTTTCAAAGAAATCAAATATATCAAAATGACTTATATCCATATCATTATCACCACATGAGTTAGCAAAATTCGTTTCCACATCTTTGTCTTTCTTCTTTAAGGAGGCTTGATATAGTTCAACAATATGTTTTGGAGTTCGGTATATACATAACCAATGTCTTTTACACCGATAGCAAATATTATTAGAACCTCTTGAGCATTTCTCTTTTCCTTTCCCATTATTACCGACCCACTTTTGGTGGTGATGTTTGTGCTTTTGATTTGATGGGCCATGGTTATGAGCATCATTATTGTAATGATTATTTCGTCCTCGACCTTGTCCACCACCATGGCCACGACCACAATTGCGACACCGATCTCTTCCATATTCATATCTAATCACATTCGTTTTAGGAAATGGACTGCTAACCTTTGGTTGGGTTTCATGACTTTTTATTAATAATTCATTATTCTGTTCGGTGACAAGAAGGCATGAAATCAATCCATATTACTTTTTGAATCCCTTTTCTTGATATTATTGTTGCATGAGCAAATTTGAGGCATGAAACGTGGAGAAAGTTTCTAACATATCTTCTTTAATAATATTTTTTCCACATAATTTCAATTGGGATGTGATTCTGAACATAATAGAATTATAATCGATAGTAAACTTGAAATCTTGCGGTTTCATATGTATCCAATCATATCGAGCTTTGGGAAGAAAAACCATCTTTAAGTGGTCATATCTTTCCTTTAAGTTTTTCCACAACTCTGAGAACTTTTGATAGTAAGATATTCCATCTTCAAATTTTTATCAAGATGATGTTGAATGAAAATCATTACTTTTGCACAATCTTGTATAGTAGCATAATTTGTTTTAATGGCATCTCCAATGCTGATCGCATCAAAATGTATTTCAATATCAAAAACCCATGATAAATAATTCTTTTAATAAATATCAAGAGACAGAAATCACGTTTAGCAATATTGGCCATTAGAAAGGAATTGTTAAAAACGTACCTAATTGTTTTTGAACGATGAGGCTTCCTTCTCTATTATGTTTTTCAAGGGTAGAGTTTCGTGCTGATAACGTGTTATGAAATAACATAAAAGGATCTAACTTAATGAAAAAGTTTGAACATTATAGGGAAATTGAGATAATAACATTTTATTTCATTTTTCAACTATGGATATACAAATGAGGTATAAGAGGTATTATTTATAGATGTTGAAGGAAGTGATGAGTCAACATCTCGAGCTATGACGTACTGACATGTGGCATGAGTTTCGGATGAGTTAGCACCGAGGGTTGCAATGTGTTTATACTTGGCACGAACTTTGGTGAGCCAACACTTGGGATTGGGATTTGTTGACACGTGACGGAAGTTTTAGGTGAGTCGGTAACAGATTGAATAAAATGATGACATATGTCTTGTAAGTTTTCGTGCATGATACAGAGGAGATACGTGTACAAATATTTGTCAGCATGTGATGATATGTGTTTTGGAATTATGTCTCATAATAGACATCCACCAAATTTTTCAATATTTATAACAATTTTAGGTATACTTGTAAACTCTAAAGGAATCCATTTACAAATTTCAACTTTTTATACTGATTGAATAATTTATACATTTGTAGAATATGAAATGAAATATATGTATATATATAAGTATATGGGCTGATCACTTGGTGGTTTTTGCTTTGGAGGTAATGTTGGAGCTTGGGAAAAAGACTCGAAGCCTCCAAAAGAAAGATGAGGAAAGCGTGCTTTTGTCGATTGACCATAATACAACAGTCGCCTTCTACTTTAATTAAAAAAAAAAAAAGAGAGTGCGAGTCACGTATAGAATAACATCTTCTATTTGGAATCCCATAAAGGAATCACATTTTGAATGAATTTTGATCCACAGGGGAGAGAGGGAGGGAGGGAGAGAGAGAGAGAGAGAGAGAGAGCTCTTTTTTTTTTTTCCTCGGATTGAGGAGAAATTTTTTAATATAATTTTTTTCTTTTTTAAAATTTGAGTCTGAGAGAGGGGGGGGGGGGGGAGGGAGTTTCAATAAAGTATTGTGGAATCTCTTCAAATTCCTGTATTATCAAATATAACTATATAGTTTGTCTTGCGTCGTCCTGTCCCAACGTCATCATTTTTTTGTAAAAAAGAAATAAATAATACAAACCTAAGCTGTGCCTTCCAAGTAGGGAGGGAGGAGGTCAGATGGTTAGAGTCACATGATTATTAAGTTAGTTGACAGCAGACAAAGGATGTATGCACAATTTAATGTTAATATCATAGACCATAAAGTTAAAAATAGTAGTATTATTAGAAAATATTATACCATGAAAAGATTTGAATTTATTAAAATATATTATGTATCAAAATCAAATCAATTATCGATTTAATTTTGATAAAATTTGATTTTTTTTGTTTTCTATATTTTTCATAATAAATTCTCTATATAAACACAATGTATAGTGATAATTCAATTATCCAATGAAGCATTGATTTTAAATTTTATGTTGTTGCCATCTAAAGCATTGTCAAATTATTTCTAACATGGTTTTAGACTCGTCTCTATATATCTTTTTAATATGATATCAGAATTCACATTTCAAAAAAGAGATATCCATGCACCCATATAGACATCCAGAGCCAGAATTAGCACCGATACCAACACCAAAGCTATATTCAAATTATCTTCTAGTATACTTATTATCTCTTTTAAAGTCAAGTAATTTTTATTATATCATATTGAATTTAAAGGATATCAGAAGATATTATATTACGAGAATATTTTTATTTCTATATTTTTTAACAATAAATTTTCTATATAAATATAATATTTTATAATAATTAAATAAAGTAAGTGTATTAGATTTTATATTTTATATTGCTTCTATCTCAGACACTTTCAAATCATTTCTAATATTGTTTTAGACCCACGTTCGTCTATTCTTTTAATAAGTATAATAATAATGATAATTTTTATTTTTATTTCTAGAAGTTTATATTTTTTATTTTAGATAAAAATATTATAAGTAAAATAAATATATTTAAGTTAGGATGAATTAAATTAAGTTGAGATTTTTATGTGACAGCCTATTTTGTATAATCTATTTAATATCAATTAAAGAAAAAAAGAAAGTAGGTTTTCGGTACATGCAGCAAAATATGGGGGAAAAAAAAAAACATTTCCTGCTATTTTGTCCACATATGCAGTGTGAAAACAAAAATAGAAAATCATTAAAATAAAGGTTTTAATGATTATCATTAAGTTTTAGTTTATAATTAAGGTTTTAATTTTGAAATATTATCATATTCCTATCTCGCTGCTGCCCCATAACAAAAAAAAAAAAAAAAAAAGGAAAAGGAAACCAAGAAAATGTATTGATGAAGTCTTAGCGGAGTTATTTGCCGTCGTTTAAACCCTGCCAGAGTCTGATAGAGAGAGAGAGAGAGAGAGAGAGAGAGAGGGAAAGTGATGGAAGAGTCAAAGGGGGTAGTGAAGCATGTCCTGCTAGCGAAGTTCAAAGAAGGAACATCGCAAGAGCAGATCGAAACACTAATAAGGGGGTATGCGGGTCTCGTTCCGCTCATCGAACCCATGAAAGCTTTCCACTGGTAACAATACTCGCTCCTTTCTTTTCCCTTGTCCTTAATCTCTTCCTTCCTTTCCAATTCCAACTTCTTTAATTAATTTGGTCTAATTGGGAATTTTTTTTCCTGTGTTCCTATGCACAATCAATTTTGCGATTTACTGTCTTCGGACCTTATTGGTGTTGTTCATCATTGAGGTATTGATTGAGCTAGAAATTATTTTCTGATTTGCACAAAAAAAACCTGACAATTGACATTTTGCTTCTTGGTGGGTTTGATTTGCTTTTATTCTTTTTGTTTCCAAATGTAAAACTATGTTGTTGTTAATCATTCCTCTGTTTTCTTGGCTTAGTTGTCCAATGTTATACCGTTAACATGGTTGTTAGATTTGGATTTTTAGTTTTTGAATTTGTAGATGGTCATGGTTGTATTCGTCGTCAATAGTTTCTGAAGCTATTTGATCTTGAATTGGAGTTCAAAGGAGCCATTGGAGCATCAGATCGGATTAAATACTATTAACTTAATAGGATCAGGGAAGATTCGATTGAGTTGGACTAAATGTAATCTTGCATTTGGTACCAAACAAGATAAACATTTGGACTAGACTATTTTTATTTTAGAAAAGTATGTAATATGTAGCTATATCAAAGTATTGTTAGTGATTAGTTCAACTAAATTCAAAGAGGCCTGGCAAAGCCAAGCAAGATAACTCAGAACAGTTTAAGCTTTGCTAGCACCCTTACGTGATGCAACACCAATTGAAGAAGTATCAATGGCACAAAATTAATGAGTTATTTATAGTTTTGTTTGGATCATCTAGCCTTCTCTCTGAGTTGGTGTTTTTCGCATCATATCTTTCATATGCATCCACAAAGCACGAAGAGTTGCTAACTGCTTGATGCACTATACTATGATGTGGAGGAATTTATTTTGAATTTTGGGGATAACCTAAAAATATTACTAGGCATCTTAGGATTGTAGAAATCTTGCTTTTGTGGTTGATGTCCGCTTAATATATTTATCTGCTTGAGGAAGCTTTTACAGATCTTCTGTGTGTGGAGAAGAAGAATATTTCCAAGGCTGTATCTTATTTGTTTTGTGCAACTTAACACTCACATGAACCTGTATGACCTGCGGATATAACCTTACTGTTTACATTGCATAAAAAAGTTAGTAGGTTTTCATCAACTGCATTTCATGTTGTTATATTACATGGCTTGTTCTAAGAATTGAAATTTTAAACTAACATTAAGCAACATGACAGGGGCACCGATGTTAGCATAGAGAATCTGCACCAAGGCTTCACTCATGTTTTTGAGTCCACCTTTGAGACAGTTGAGGGTATTGCGGAGTATATTGCTCATCCCGCGCATGTTGAATTCTCAAACTTGTTTCTGCCCAGCTTGGAGAAAGTTATTGTCATAGACTACAAACCAGCTTCTGTCCGTCTCTAAGTGGAACCATGGTCTTTGTACTTTTGTGTTGTCTTTTCTGTTCTATCTTCTGAGTGTAAATTTACCAAATAAACTACTTTCACCTTGATTTGGGTTCTAGAATGGATGGTCTGTTTGAACTAATGGTTGCAAACGCTGAGCTGCATAATTTTACAAATGGATATTAATCTTTGCTAAAATGTTTGAACCATGGTCTATCTGAATCTGTGTTGCATCTTTCTGGGCTGATGGCCGATTGTGTTTACATTTTTGTTTTGATGGTTCCCAAGAACTTATTTTCATCCAGAAGTTCCAATGATCTTGTACTTGAAGCAGTTTTTTGATCTTTTCGTTATGAATTAGTTTTCTTGAATTAGTTTTCTTGAATATGTCTGATGAAGGTTGAAGAATTTTACCTTAGGTTTTCTTCTTCCAGATCTCTGGTTTCCTTTCAAGCGTCGGTGTGATGATTCTGACCATCTTTTGGAGCGAATAACTCTATACGGTGATCTTAGTGTGGGTAATAAAGAGAATGGTAGGCCAACGGAGAAATCATTCCGGGTAAATTATATCTATCAAGTATTATGTTGTATTCTATTCTCTTCATTACTCGTTTTAAAATACAACCCCACCGGGGGGCTTGGGAAGCAAATAGGCATATAGGCCTCATTTGGTTTTATCTCCATCTTCCGCATTTCAGTACATGTATGCTGGAAATAGGTTTCATTCCCCTTTCCGTTGGAAATGATCTTCTATCATTATTTATTCCTGTCTCTTTCATGCCTCCATTTGGCAATAGTGGTTCCTATTTGATTTCCATATCCAATTGGGAAATGGTGTTTCTCAGCATCGAAAAGAATCAATCTGGAAATCAGTCCCTGCCTCCCATTTCCATCAGACTAATGAGGCCTTAGAGTATGTTCCAATGTTTGGTCTAGACTTCCCTTGTGGCTATTATTATAATCTTAATTTGTTTCCTTTTGATCCGAGGGAAATCACCGACTAATTCTTCCGAGGAAAAGAAAATAGAGAATTAACAAAATGTACTCTGGCCATACAGAAATCTGCTGCAATATGCGAAACTTAATTTTTTTTTCCTCGTTCGAACCAAACAAAGTAATTTTGTAAAGCCAATGGCTGATGAAAGTTTAGTGGGAGTAAAGACTTCAGAGTACTGTTGGAAATTCAAAGCATGAAAACGGAGAATTCAAAGAGAGTGGACTGAAAAGATGAAGAGCAAGAGAAAAGTTTGGTATTTTCATTCATACCCTTGGTATTTTATGGTATAAAAAAGAAAATAGTTAACGCAGAAGTACAAGAAGCTCCCACATTTAGGGTCCTTGTTTCATGCCTAAAATTAAGGAACACCCTTCAAATGTATGGTGTCAAAAGCATCTAGTATATGGTGCCCCCTTAAATCATACAAAATATCAAGCGTGTTGTGTCACTTTTTGTATCATTGCTAATGTCGTTCCTTTTATCACTTCTTGAGACACATGCTTGGAGATATCAAGCTACTTATTCAGCAGGTCAAACATTGCTTTAGGCAAAACCTTGGTCAGAATAATTGCAACTTTGTAGAGTAGGTCAAACACCTTCTGCAAACTAGAGACTGTTTGTGAGATCAAAAGTTTTTATCTTCATGTTTCTCCTTTTCAACTCGGAATTTTGGCCACCATGTGGTATCTCAATGGGTTGCAGCAGTTTTTTCATCACTTCAAACAATGTCACCTTGCTGTGTCGAGATTTCAAAGCCAATGGCAACTGCTGTAGGCTCAAAATCGGGCTTATCAAATTCAAATTATTTATGATTTAGAATTAGCTCCGGCTTCCAAATTCCTCGGTCATTTGGGTTGTCAAATTTTGGTGCCTCCAAATAAAAATCCTCATTATGATCCCATTCTTTTGGTTTTGATGCATCACGATTATCAATCCGTTATTCATCAAGTTTTATGCATTCTTCATCTTTAATTTCCAATCTTTAATACAGTATACTATTTGGGTTAGGAATAGTCTTGGCCAGAATGAATACCTGTCTTCTTCAAAAAAGTTTTCAACTCATTATTATTGTTCGAGGTGGATTTCGTACCATAGATACTTGCTCCGTTGATCCGAGTTAGGAATCGATGCTGGTGAATCTTCCAAACCTTCTTAGACGGTGAAACTTGTAAGTACCATCGGAGGGTGCTCCGATGAGGAAGTTACTATGCCCAAGTCAGAAAGAGATGTCATGAAAGAATAAGAAACAGACTGATTAAAACCGTAGAGTAGCCCTTGTATAGCCTTTGTGTGATAAGTGTGAAGTTGATGAACATATTTGGCTAACTGCCTGTACTAAATATATACAGCATGTATGCATAATTAGTCTTGTATATATTTAGAGGTGTAAAAACTATAATTTTCTTGTAAAGAGATCATTGAGAAATTTTTGAGATTTTAGAAGTTATAGTCAAACATGTTTAAGAGATTTAGAACCCTGCTGATTAAGAGAGGTTTAAGATATCACAGAGATTTCCTATTTTATCGGGAGTGTTTGTAAAGATTTGTTTTCTCATTAAGAGAGGTTTTCCCGAGATTAGGGGAAATTAGTATCAGATTAAGTAAGCTTTAAACTTTGTTGGAGATTCCATTCCTTATTGATGGTCATGTGTTGGATATGTCGCATAATGGAAATTACTTCCTCAACGGAAAGTATCTAATGAAAAGCGGGATCAACCGAGAGGCCTGGAGGCTGAGAGTTGGAATGATTGAGAGGGGACTCAATCGGGAGACAGAGGGTGTATTCGGTTATTCATGGGCCTTGAGGTAATGGCCTAGTGGGCTCGGTAGATATCGGATGTTGTGGTAATGGACCGTTAGACCATATACTATCATTTGGCCTCCTCTTCTAATATTAGTTTGTAGAAGTGACATTAGGAGTAGATTTAAATTAATGGAAGTTGAGAAGTTTGAAAAACATGAAGAGAGAGTGGTTTCGGGTAAGCGGAATAAGTACGAAAGTGAGGTATTAAATGTGATATGCGTTGCCTTGATACTTGGGAATCATCTTGGACATGCACCTTTTTAATTGGATTGGGATTGGTTACAACTATCATGGTTGTTCCACTCCCATTAGTTTACTGTTGTTGAGAGAGAAAATATTCTATGAATTAGGTTTTGTGAGATTTGCAAGAGGGCTATGTAAAAAAAAAAATTTGAAGTGGCAAAAGGTACTAGGTCTCGCAATCACTATAGTATTAGTGATATTAAGAGTACGATATTAAGGGAAGGTGGTTAATGATATGGATTTGGGGGACAGTTAAAATATTTTAATCATTGATAAAGGAAGATAGGGCAAATAGGCCTCTTGAAGCGAGTATGCCGATGTATAAGCAGTAGGTGAAGTATGGTCTCCGTTTGCCATATGTAGTTGCTTTTCCTGAGTTCTGATGCCTTGAAATATCTTTCCAACTATATTGATTCCAATGCTTAGGGTTTGGTTGTGGCAGTAGCCTGTTTGTTGAGCTTTTGCTATTTGAAGTTCGATTTTGAGGTGTTGTCGTCGATCTTTACTTTGAAGAGGTATCCTACTAGAACTTCCACGAAGGGCTGATTTTGACTTTAAATCAAACCGGAGTCAGGGTGGAAGTTTTTCTATAAGGAGACCATCAACAAAAACTGGATGTAGAAGTTCTTTTTTTTTTTTTTTGTAAAATTTGTGAATAGGGGAGGGATGTCAGTGCTACTTGAGGCTAATGGTGAGCCTTTCCTGGGGTTGAAGTCTTTAGGATCTTCTTGAGATTTAAGATTTGCACATTTAGTTAGGGGCTTTGCTTGGCAAAGAATGAATATGTATGCATAGAGGCTCTTCTGGATGACCAAATACTCTTGTTGTCTGGTCTGCGAGTAGGAGAGAAAAGGAAGATCGAGAGGTCTCTTTTGATGAAGAAGAAAGCGATGAGGCTTCTTGACATTCTTCCTTTTGCTGAAGGTGAGGATTTGATTGAAATAACCACCGACGGATAAATAAGACCGAGATCTAAGAGAAATGTAGAGAAGACAGAGAGTGCATAGGAGCAAGGTGCTCTATCGAGCGATGCCCTCTCAATTTTGATGTTGGGGAGGAAAAGGAGAAAAATGTTGATGTTGGTGAGCACGAGCGAGGATGTTCGTGAAATAGGGGAACAGGGTTCACCGAGTACGTTTAAGGCTCCCCTTCCAGAGGCGGCCGAACAAATAGAAGTTGAAGGATTTGAGCCAGATGTGACATTTCCTTGGTCTTTGGCATTAGCTCTCAAGGAGGGCGGTGGAGTTGAGATTGCTGAGAAGGGTTTTGATGGAGAGGATGCGGAAGGAGAAGAGAGAAAGGGTTTAAGAGAGAGACCCTTAGTGAAGTTGGGGATGTATCTCCTACACGTATGGCTTAGGAGGCTGGAGCTGGGCCTTCTCATGCCTTTCCTAAGACCTTGTACCTATAGAAGGATAAAAGGAAGGTGCCAAAGAGGACTGCTTCCCTCCCTTCTATATTTGTTAGGTCTTGCGACGGTAGGATAGATCTCTAGGAGAGGGGTACTATTGTGGTCAACATAAGCAACCATCGCTACGTTTACTTAGATGTCATAGAGGCGAGGAACATGGCTAAGCAGATGGATTACCATCATGTTGAGCTCGAACTGAATAGCTTGTTAATGGAGCAGGACGATGAAGCCATTATATTCTTTGGACTTGGGGTATGAATCTTCACTTTATGGTATGTTTTATTTAGGTTTTTGATTTTATCTGACTAATATATCTTGTACAGACTATTGCCTTAGTTGAATTTCAAAGGTTGAAGAGAAAACAGCTGATCAGGCATCTGAGAGGCCATGTGGACTAGATGAGTGATAAGATCTCTTGGTTGTGCAGTGTTCTAGCGTAAAGATATAGGGAGATAGAAGAGGGGAGAGTAGCCAGGGTTGCTTTAGATAATAGAAATAAAGAGGTGGAGTTCTAAAGTGCTAACCTGTAGTTGTTGTTTCAATAATGCAAAGCCACCGTGTCAAAGTGCAAGAGACTGGAAGCAGCAGCAAAGGTACGTGAAGCACGGCTGTAGGTTACTGAGAAGCTGGCACGAGCGCAATAGCATTTATTTCTTGTCATTGAATAGAAGATAACTGACTTGGGAGAGACCATTACAAAGGCAATCAATAGTTACATTCGTGCCCAGCGTAGGGTATCTGAAAGGCTACAGTGTGCTGAAGAGGTGATCCATGGGCCGGGCTGATGGATGCTGTGACTGTGGGTGATAAGGGTGTCAACCCTGAAATGCTAAGCTTAAGCCTCGTTGATACTTGTTCGTGTGATGCTTCTCATGAAGTGGTCTATGAGAGCACTGACGTTGCAGCACTTTAGGTTAACTTTGAGTCTCTACGGTAGAAGACTCTTTTTTTTTCTCCTCCGCCCCTTGGTTGTAGTCCCTAGACTTCGCGCTTTCCCTCTCCTTTTCCTATATTCTGTCTTCATGTGTCTTTCCTCGGTTAATGCATGCCTTACTTATCATGTTGTACATTTGATGTTTGAATGAATAGATGAATGCTTTTGGTAATCTTGTGTTCTGATATGTTCTTGTCTCGATTGCATTCATGTCGTCTTGTTGATTGTACTTTGGAATGTAAAAACGTGAACCCTGAGCAATTTCAAATTGCATCATAGTATGGAGTACTAGAATTCCATTGAGATGCTCGAATTGATAGAGCAAGAATCAGACTTAGTTTGCAAGGTGGGATTCGTGTATTGAGAAGTGACGGTGATGCCTTGTTAAGGCCCTTGTAAGACACTGAGTCAAGAGAGAGAGAGAAAGAGATATTTATAAGGCATAGAGTCGAGAGAGTATGTCGAATCTACTTGGTCAGAAGTTGCATCCCGTATTAATAATGTGTTTCAGGGTATAGAGCCGAGAGAGTAAACCATCTCTAACTAGTCAGGAGTTATATCCTATATTGACGATATGTTTGGAGGCATAGAGTAGAGAGAATGGGCTGTATCTATTTGGTCGGGAGTTATATCTTATATTGATAATGTATTTTGAGGTGTAAAGTCAAGAGAGCAGGTCGTGTCTACCCAATCGGGAGTTACATCTCATATTGATGATGCATTTGGAGGCGTAGAGATGAGAGAGTGGGTCGTACTATTTGATTAGGAGTTACATCCTATATTGACGACATGTTTGGAGGCGTGGAACTGAGCGAGTAGGTCGTGTCTACTCCATCGACAGTGATATCCTATATTGATAACATGTTTTGAGGTGTAAAGCTGAGAGAATGGGCCATGTCTACTTGATCAGGAGTTATATTTCGTATTGACGACACGTTTGCTACTTGTAGGTTGCTTTTGTGCTATGACCAAGATGTTATGATAAGATAATAAGCCATGTAGAATGAAGATATTGTTATTAGAATCAAGTGCAAGATCTTGAATCAATGTATTTAATCATCGACACATAGTCACAAACAAAGCGACTATAAGCAATGAATAGAAATTGCTAGATTGGAGTATTTGGTGGCCCTGGGTCACAGGGTGGTGTTCCAATTCTGAGAGCTGTCCAGAATTTGATCCTTATATACATGGTGCTCGGTAGCACCTCTAAAGCATTCGGACTGGGTTGACCTAGGATGGTATTGTAAGCCAACGGTAGGTTAACCATGTTGAATGTCGTCGTAATTGTTGCATGATTGGGTGGCACTCCTAGAGATACCAGGAGGGAGATTGTGCCTTTAGGGTAAACTATTTATCTGAGAGCCCCTTCAAAGGTCTAGTAAAGAAAATCTCAACTTATTCCTTGATCGACAAAGATTCCCTTCACCATGTATTGGCCTAGTTTGGTTGTGTTATGTAACAGGTCGTGGCAATTTGGATCAACTCCTACCAAGTTATCATCATCGAAACCTATTATGGGTTTTTTTTTTTGCCTCTTTTCGATGCAAGTAGTGAGTACCTCTTTGGAGGTGGATGCCTTGGTCATTTGGAAGATTGGGGCGATTATCAGTTCCATTTTGTTCTGTTGCGTGTCCATTTGGGCTGCTAAACTTTAAATAAGAGGTGTATCACTGCAAGAGATGGGTGTTGAAGAGGAATGTCTACCCTGTATTTGAATAATTACCCTGTTAGCTTGGTTACGGGTGGCTCCTGTATTGGTGGTTCATTCAACTCGTACACTTGGCTTACAACGTGCTGGCTTTAAGGGGTATTGTTTTCTCGTTCCATGTTGATGAATCTCTGGAGCTTGTCAAATTGGACTAAGACCTCGAGCTCGTCCTTTAGCTTTCGGTACTTTTCTACCAGATGTTGTAGTCTCTGTATAAGTGGTAATATCGAGTCTTGTCTTTCTTCGAATCATCCACCGTAATATGTGGGTGCCATATAATGTAAGACTTGTTCCTAATTTGAATCAAAATCTGGCTAGGTATATCATTCAGGGGAGTGTAATTGTTAAATCTGCGATGAGCGAAGGTCACTATCACCTCCTCTTGGGTGAGGGTTGTCAAGGTAAGTGATTGTGTTTTTTTCTGTATGCTCTGTTATGGTGTTATCGAATGCCTCAACTTCTTTTGCTACAATATACTTTTCTATTCGAGCATAAAATTCTTGAATGGTGGATGGAGGATTCTTCGTAATGGAAGTCTCCATTCCCGAGGGTTGTATCCCAGTAAGTAGTGTTGCCAGGGTGATAGAATGGTTTAGACCACAGACCTTCATCAACTTGGTTTTGAACTTATTGAGGAAATCTCTTAAGGGCTTATTGTCCCTTTGCCATAGTGACAAGAAGAAGGTAGATTTCCTCTTGTCCCCCCAACTGATTATGAAGTAAGTTTCGAACTGCCGCCGTAGTTCAGAGAAGCCCTTGATGCTGAATGGAGGGATGGAATTGAACTATGCCAGTGCTTTGCCCTTCAAGATTGTAGGGAAGTGTTTACACATAATTGTGTTTGACATATCCCTTTAGATTATAACTATTACAAAGTAGGTTGTGTGGTTTTGAAGATAGGTAGCATGATTGTACTTCTCCATTGGAGGGAGTAGTACATCTCGCGGTATCGGCTTAGTAAAAACTTTGGGATCAAAGGGAGAGAGACTGGTGGCATATTGAGTGGCGTTATCTTTTCTAGCATTAGCATGTTTGAGTTCATTAGCTACAAGTTCTTCAACTTGTTTCTTTAGACGGCCTGGTTCATGTTGAGAGGTCATCAATGGCTCTTAGCTCCTTTGGGGTTAAAGTTTATACGAGCGCGTGTACCTTGATCTTTGAGAGGAGGATGAAGCCTATAGTCCAAGGACATGTCTAAGTTCTTTTAACTGCTTGCTCAAGCCTTGCACATTTGATTCATATCTTTCCATTTGGGAGTGGTTAAATCTGTCAGTAGAAACTAAAGTAGAGGGTGAAATCGGTTGATTCGGAGGTTGGGAGGCAAGTGGCTGGGGCTCTCCCTGAGAAAGTGTCTTTGTCTGGCATGGGAGATAGATAGTAGAAGTATCCGGTTGATTATTATGAGCTATCGACAGAGGAGGGTCCACAGGGTTGGACGTCTATCCTCCTGCTACAAACATGGCCATTAAGGTGTTCCCGTTCTTTCTTCTCGATGGCATGGCCATTGAAGTGACTGAAAAGTAAGGCATGAAATGTGCTAGATAAAAAGTCGGTTTGTTCCTATGGATGACATCAATCTGTTAGAGATGGGTTTCGCTTCATAGATAACTACTCCATTTACTCGAGTGTGGAACTGATGCTAATGAGTCTTATAGGACTTTTTAGACACTGAAACCTGCAAATACTGTTAGAGGGTGTTCTAGTTGGGTAGGTTCTGATGCTTAGGTCAGAAAAAACTATACTGAAAGAATGAGAAACAGACTGAGTAAAGACATAAAGTAGCCCTGTATTACCTCTATGTGATAAGTGTGAAGTTAATAAATGTACTTAGCCGACTGCCTGTGCTGAACATATATAACATGTATATATGACTAGTCCGTATGTGTTTAGGGGTGTAAAAATTCTAATTTTCTTATGAAGAGATTATTAAAAATCTTCCACAATTATATGGACTATAGTCAAAGATTTTTAGAAAATTTAGGACCCTGCTAATTAAGGGATGTTTAAGTTGTTATGGAGATTTCCTATTTTGTCGGAGGGTTTGCAAATATTTGTTTCCGCATTGAGAGAGGTTTCCCTGAAACTAATAAAAATTCATATTAGATTAAAGAAGATTTAAACTTTGTTGGTGATTCCTTTCCTTATAAGATGGTCATGTATTGGACTTATTATATAATGTGAATTATTTTCTTGATGGAAAGTATCTAATAAGGAGTGGGATCAACCGAGAGGCCCGAAGTCGAGAGTTAGAATGACCGAGAGGGGACTCGATCGGGAGACCAGGGCACGTTTGATTGTTCATGGACTTTGTGGCTATGGTCTAGTGGGCTCAGTTGTTCCTGGGTGTTGAGTGTTGTATTAATGGGCCGTTAGACAATACACCATCAATTTGTTTTTAAAATAGCAGTATATACACATGCCAACATTTCAAATAGATGAACAAACATTTCAAATAGATGACTATTTGGTGCGGTAGTTAAGGTGGTGATAAACGTGCTCTCCAATTTTCGTATTTTTATGCTTTACAATGGAATGCACTTATGTTGTTTGAATCAATTTTAAGATCATGTTAGTGATGTGTTCTAGAGTCACGTAAAATGTGATATATATAATTATCAATAATATTAATAAAATTCTATTCTAATTAAAATATATTCATTTTAATCAAAATTTTAACTTTTACATATTGTGGAGGATGCTTAATTTTCAAGGAGTGTTTGATCGTAGTACTTAAGATTAAAATTCCAAATATCATTATGTATTCATACTAAGTTTAGTAAAGAGTTATTTATGCGAATGGGTTAATGAGTATAATTCTAGGAAATATGTATGCATTTATGGTAAGAGTGTCGAATGTGATATGGGAATAATAATAGCATGGTGATTTGTTTCCGTTAGTGAATTACCATTTCAATAATATTAGTATGTATAATCCTTCAACATGAAATAATACATTATCTTATATTCAGATAATTGCGGTGCATTAATAAATAAATACCATGCGCCCCTACGTCAGTCAGTTAGATATTAGAGATGTACATTCTCAAAACATGATATGTTTTCCTTTGACAAATGAGAATAAAATCTTATAACTCTCTAGATAATTCTCAATAAATAATGCGCTTAGTCATGGCTAAAAGATATGATAAAGTTTCCGATAGAGATATTGTAATGAAGAATCGATGCCAAGAGAGCTCATAGGATTCATCACTTAAGGCCTGACAATTATCAAAGCTCTAGAGGAATAAGGCATTTGAACCAAAGAGACTCCAGTGCATGTTATTATTATTATTATTTTTTGTTATATAAAAATTTGAACCCTGAATCTCAAGATTAAGGGAAGGGAATTGTGACCACCAGACTATTCCTTTAAGGATTGAGTTCATGTTATGTATGATCGGGTTTTGCTTCATTACTAATAAAGTAGTCATGGCACACGATATATGTACCACTCATGACTTATGAGTGCTGCGGTATTTTGATAATTATAATAGATTTGAAAAATGATGTGTTTTCAATATCATCGAAATGGTGAATCTAAAAAGTCACATATATAGAACATTATCCATGCAAAATTAAATTTCAATTATAATTGAAATTTTAATTTATAAAATCTATATCATTTTGAAATTTTATAATTCAAAAAATTTCTCATTTTGAAATTTTTTTCTAAGAAAATAATTTTTTGAAATAAACATAAATCTAATCGGAGTATAATTTTGGATACCAATTGTTATAACAAAAAAAAAAAAGTTAAATTAGGCTTTAAATTAAGTGGGCCTAAGTGGACCTAGAAAATACATATTGAGCCATCTTCCATGATGGAATGAGTATCCAAAAAAAACAAAATAGATATGCATTTCTTTTGTATAAAAATAGAATAATAAAATACTAGACAATAAAAGTTAAAATTACAATTAAATTTTATAAATTTTTATAAAATTTGTTTTATTCTAAGTATGAGTGAAATTTAAAATATCTCCGCATTCAGTTGTGAGTTATTGGTTGAATTTTCAGTTCCGCGTATGATTGTGACCCTGAAGCCAGCCGACGTTTGCTTCAGAGGACTTGGAACTTTCCTCCTGTCGAGGTTTTTTTCCGTCACACTTCCCAGAAAATCTCTCTCTCTCTCTCTCTCTCTCTCTCTCTAACCTTTATAGATGTAGATGCTTGGGATTTTTCTCTCTGAAGGCGAGGAATCTTGAACTTTAATGTCCAGATTAAGGTTAGTGCTCTTTCCCTTGTTTACCTATTGCAACTAGAAGGTTTATGATTGATGTTTAATATCTTCAATTTATTTCTTCTGCTTATATATCTTAACTTTATGGGCGAATGGAAGAAATTAATTAGGACTCTGTCCAATATGCTAATTTTTTTAATATATTAAGGTTATGCCTAATTAGGAAGTGTCGTGGGCACGAGACTCAATCATCTAAATTAGGTACACCTCAACTCAGGAATAATAGATTATATCAGAGGATTAGGCAAGGAGTATAGGAAGAAGAATTACTATAATAGGTGGAGCTATAGGAAGCTGGTGTTTTAGGAGGACATGCCACACTGAATCATGTAGTGAGATGTCTTAACTATGCCTTTTCTGTTGAAATTAGAATACATTAATAGAGAATATATATAGAGGGATATGAAATCTTAAAACTAGGTAAAACCCCCCTCCCCCCATCTTAAAAAGATGCCATTGACAGGAGTCAAATAGCTGTGATACTATATAAATTATAAATCAGTTACATTGGACACATTCTAATCAATGGGTTTTCAATGAAAACAAGCACATATTTGATCAATGGGATTCTCGTTGCAGAGCATTGTAGAGATTAATTATAGCTAGGCGAGGACAGTGACAGTCTTTGTTGGGAAACCTAATGGAGATTGGGATCATGAGCCCCGAAGGCACAAATTTGCGTAAACTTTTTAGCTTCACAAGCGAGCAACTAAGAACTTACACAGATAGTTTTTCAAAAGAGTTGGGGCATGGAAGTTTTGGAAATGTGTACCATGGGATATTGCCTGAGGGAGTCGAGGTTGCAGTAAAAGTCTCCCGAATAAAAGCTGCTAGACAACTTATCCAAGAGATAAATACATTAGGAAGAATCGAAAACAAAAACATCATAAGGTTGTTTGGTTTCTGCCAAGAAAGAAATTTCACTGCGCTAGTATTCGAATATATGCCAAATGGATCATTAGAGAGGTTCTTGTTTGACCCATCAAAAAAAAGATCGGACTGGGGAAAGCTTGAAGAGCTAGCAATTAGCATAGCTAAAGGTATTGCTCACATCCATGAAAGTGTCAAACCTGGGATTATTCATTTTGACATAAAGCCTGACAACATTCTTCTTGATGTCAATTTCTGCCCTAAACTGTCGGACTTTGGTATTGCAAAGTGCAATTCTGGAGATTTTCTACATCAGAGAGTTCATGTCAAAGGAACTGTAGGCTACATTGCTCCTGAACTCCGGAATAATCATGGTCATGCAAGTTTTGCATGTGACGTCTACAGTTTTGGTATCTTACTCTTGGAGATTGTTTGTGGCAGAAGGAATTCTGATTTCCGAGCAAGTGACCATTTCTCATTTTCAGATTACTCATGGTCTATGTACCAAAAAGGAAAATTAGGATCAGTCCTAATGGATTGCGGAATTGAAAAGAAAGACAGACAAAAAGCAGAAAGAATGTGCTTGGTGGCCTTTTCGTGCTTGCAGAAGTCACCTGCTGCAAGGCCTTCAATGAGCACTGTGGTAAAAATGTTGGAGGGAAAAGCAAAAATTTGTCGTGCTTATCAGCCGCCATGTTCAGTTTTTACAGCTAGTGGCCGTTGGGGAATACGTGGAACCTTAACAATGCTTGGTGAGGACTTTGATGCTTGTATGGAAATAATTAATATTCCGGCAATTTGTTATAGAGAACCTGCATCAAACATTATTAAAATGTCTAGTTTTAGTTATAGAAAGAATGATTTTGCACATGGCACTTATGAGATTGAGGCAGTCACTGATAGTTCAAGTTGTCCTTCACCTGAATCTTCCTTCAAGGCAATGGATGCTCTCGTTTTGAGTTCAACTTATGATCCTAGTGTACAGGCTCCTCTGGCAACCCATGCAACAGCTACCACGGATATTGTTCAGCATGATACTCGAGCACCTCATATAGCTGGTTATGAAGTCATTTCTTCATGTGGCTTCGGTGATGATGTTGATCAATCAATAATGCATTTTATTGAAGGACTTGAGAATGATGTAAGTGCCACTACTGGCGCCTCTTCTTCTCATGTTGTTGAGAAATCTTCTTCAAGGTTGGTTGATGCTAGGGGGGCTTTAACTGATCTGGGCACTTTCCTTGGGAAGGACCTCACTACATTATGCAACGACCCAACCTTGTTTTCCCGGCTCAGAAAGGTTCTGCTCTTCTTGTCAATCTTAACGGAAGAAGACGGAATTCCAATAAGCACCAAGTCTGTTCTTCTTCAAATTCGAGAGGAGTTTGGCCCTTTGTCAATCAAGCTCCAAGGTGCTCAACATATCATCGACGATTTTGAGGCAAATGTGGAATTTGAGAAGATGTTAAATGTTGAGATCGTAAAATATAGGGAAATGTGGCAACATTTGTTAACTGAACATGTGACGAAACAGGATTCATTATCCAAACTTGAAGCCAAGAAGGCTGAGTATGAAAAGCAAGTTAAGGCCTTAAATGAAAAGATATTGGCCGTCGATGAGAATATTTCAGAGTTAAAATCTGAAGTGACTTCTGTTTCACAAAAGAAAGATGGTGTCTTGAAGGAGGTTAAAACACTTGGAAATCAATACAAGCAAGTCTTCTCTCAAAGATCGTCTTTGGAGGGTCAAAATCAATGGGCTAAAGATGTTGTCAAAGAGGTTGAAGCAAAATGGATTGGCTTCAAGCAACTACTCGAGAAAGAATTAAGTTAATGTAACTTCAACGAATTATGTAAGTTTCACTTGTGTTGTAATTGAAATATTTTTGTAATATATAAAGTTTGAGATCGAATATGAACTTATAACATAAATGCAAGAATAAACGTTGTATTCTCTTTTAACTTAATCTTCTGGAGCAATTTGGAAAGGAAAAAAAAAAAAAAAAATTGAGACTGGATCAATTTTAACGATAATGGTTGTTCACATGGCTAAATAAGTCGACCTGCTCAGTTAATTATCTCAAAATTATGACTGATATTGCTTGGTGGTCAAAGAATCCATGACACCCACATTCTATTTTAGAAATTAGAATGACTAAAAATCATTCTTTTTTTTTTTTTAATTTTTAATTTCATTAATTTTTTATTTAATTTTTTTATTACTTTTGTAATATTTCAAATTTGTATTTTCAACATCACTGTTAGGTCATACCATATCAATCCCGTGTTTTTTTTGCTTTTTTTCTTTTCTTTTAATAGTATCACGTTATTACTTTTATTAATTCAATTAACAAATATCTTTAGTCGAATAGAAATGTATAATCCATGTTCTCAAATCATCAAATCAAAACTAATGTCTTTAATCAAACCACCTATGATTATAATCTTACCATCTAATTTCTCCATTCTAAACCCTCAAATCCAATTTGTAATGAAAGAGCCTGCCAAAGATTATTTTAGTATCATTTTTTTTGTACTATATCAATCGATATTTAAAACCATATTTCGATTAAATGAGCTTCACTTCCAACGTAGTCTGCTTTATACTCAAGTCACGAGTTGAACTTATGACGTTGGTTAAAGAATCTAGCACTATATCTCATTAGACCAATTGACCGTTGATATTCTAGTATCATTCTAGACAACTAACGTTTCGTGAATTTAGTGACAGAATATTAAACTCTCTTAATTAAGATATTGAGTTCGAATTTTGAAAAGAAAAAAATAGACAATGTGAGAGTTTGCTTTTAAATTAGATCTCATAATATTCGAATCGATTAATTAAGTAAATTGGACACGGTAGTTAAATAAAAAAAAAATCTATCCTCGGCATTGGATGTAAATTGGGCTTTAACATTAAGTGGGCCTAGAAAATACATATTGAGCCATTTTCCATAGAGTTGTAGGGTTACTATAGAACTTAGGTTGCCGACAATAGCTAGGGATGATACCAATTCATAGAGTTATAGAATTACCATAGAACTTCGGGCCCAGTGGTTATGGTCCCGCCTGGGAACTTGACTTCGGGCCGAAGTTCGATTTATGGCACCGCACATGCAACCAAGAGTCGCAAAAATATTCTTTTTAAATTCGAATATATTTATTAAAGAATTTGAATTTACTTTTTTTTTAAACAAAAAAAAATTCTAGCAATATTATAGAACTGTTTAGAATTGAATGAAAAGAATAAAAATATTCTAATTTAGTTGACCTGAATTTTTTTATTTTAACATAAATTCTTCTCCTGAAACGAAATATGTAAAATATGAAATTTAATTAAATTTAATTGCTTAAAATAATCAAAGTAGTTTAGAAATTTGATTCTAAATTTGATAATTAAAAATATTAATCAAGTAATTTTGGGATCATAAACTTCACTAGAGTTCATTTAAAAATTATCTAAATTAAATATTTGCAAACTAATAATTCAATTATATACATATATTTTAATCCTGGACAATAAAATTTAAAATTAGAATTAAATTTTATAATTTTTTATGAAGTTTCATTACAAAAAACACGCTTTTAACCATGAAATTTTCTAAGAAATTCATTCCAAATCAGGGGTGTAGCTACTCTTTCCTTCATACCATCCCACCAAATACTAGCATTATCATCCAATAATCTCACGGCCACCGTAAACTTTATCTCATCATCAATTCTCATATCTATCACAGCTTCTTGGACCCTCATAATCCATTTCTTGGCCATCGAAGAATCGTTAGAATTCGAGAATGTCTCGTATCCAAGTTATCTAATTTCCTTCAACAACTTAGACAATTCAATGGGTGATCGAGTAGATGGTGTAGCTATCAAAGTAGGAGGTGCTACCGGTACCGTAGGAGGGACCGGTAGAACTATTGGATTTGGAGGTGGGGGTAGAACTTGCACTTAAGGCGGTGTTTGAAGATATACTCCATATGCATTCCACTATTTGGATCATTGCCGAAGAGTATCGAGTGATGGTGAAGGAATCCCGGTTGAAGGAGCTGGGTTAGTAGATGCCGTGTAAAGTAGAGTATGCGAGAATGACTCATTCTCGTACTCTTGAGGAGAAATCTCATTTATATTCATCATTTTTTGATGTGGAGGCATGATAATTTACAAGAAAAAAACTATTTTTAGTTTACTACTCTAAGAAAATACTAGACATCTATGTCTAGAGGTGTATCAATATCCTAGGACCCATAGGATGCTTTTAAAATCCATTTAAAAATATTTTAAATATCCAAACTTTCAAAAATTTTTGAAAACCTTTAGAAACGTTTGGAAGAATTTATTTAAACTTTTAAAATATTTAAAATCAAATCTGGCTCTGATACTAATAAAGTTGTCATACCCCGATCTTTGAATCGAGCATGCGATAACTGCCGTATCGTCCTGGCATATGGCTAAAGTCTGCTCGTACATCGGGATAACGCAAGACATTCATCCTGTTTTCAAAATAACACAACAACATACAAAGTACCCACTCGGTCCATCCCTATTTCAAAAGCATGTATAAGGCCGACCCGGTCATTTTTAAATCCCATAAACAATATGCAAAGGAACCACTCGGTCCATCTCTATATCAAAAGGCATGCGTAAGACCAATCTAGCCATTTCTAAATCCAATAAAATTTTATAATTTTGAAAGAAAATTTAACAACGAAATCATAAAAAAAAATTAAGTACAGTTTAAAGTTTAGAAATCCAAATGGGGTGATTAGGTGGAGTTTTAATTACAATTCAAAAGAATACCCTCTATATGAATCCAACTAATCTCCTCAAAAAATTTATCCCAAGCAAGAACAGTTACCAACAGTAGGAGTCTCCTAAAAATCTAACTCGAGTTCGGTAAGATTCGACACTAGGATTGACTAAATCCCCTAACTTAAACTACCTCTGAAAAATGAAATAAAGAAGGGTGAGTATAAAAATACTCAGTAAGTGAAGTACAATAACATGATTATGACAACAAATGAGAGGTGAGTGTGGAGATATCAAATCATATAATTCAAACAGTTTATCAAACAATATAATTTTAATAATCATGATAGTTTAAAAGAATAAATGTATTCACTATTTTCATATTTTTCAAATATCATGGGGTTTTTATAAAGAACCACTTCCTCCCAAAATTTGGTCGAATTCGAGTGGAATCCCACCAAGGGATTTTTAATTTATTCGATTCACAACACTACATCCCCCTTCCTTGGCGTTGACTCATACATCTCCGGTGGTGCAACCGGATAGTATGACGGGAGTAGAGGAGGTTGCGTTACCATATTTTGCCAATAATCTATAACCACGGCACCTCGTCGGGTCGATCCGTGGAGAGAATGACTATAGCCATTTACATCATATATACCATCATTTCACAATCATTCAAATCTCATTCAATATGTCATGATTTCAATATATGATTATCAAACCATGTCACAATATTCACGAATAAATTATCAAACAATATATTGCACATTTTTATTTATAAATAAAATGGATGCATACATATTTTAAATTGTCGTTTTAAAACATCTCACAATCACAAATATTTGTGCAAAATTAGATAAAATCATTTAAAACAATTTATAAAAGAATTTTCAAATGATTTTTCTCATTAGAGGCACAACGGTCCATTCACTCACCTCTTGGGAGGGTAATCACTCTTAAATTTCCCAACCAAATGAGAATTATCCTTCCTTCATCTCTTTCAATACCTTAACCTAATTTATTATTTATAATTTAATCATTAAATCACATACTAATAGTAGAGCAATCATTGCTCCATAATATTTTCACAATTCTAGTTTTCTAATAAATTTTTTCAATCTGCGCAGTCGTGGGAAGATGACTATAACTTTCACTACACAAATCCAAGTCACATGATTTTTATCTCAAATTAAAGATAAGGTATAGATTTAAAACTTTCATATTCAAAGTTTAGCCTAATTCAGTGTAGAAGACATCTCAAAATTGAAGGGAAACAAGTAGCTGGAACAAGACAGAACAAAATATTTTTTTGTATCACGAAATTCTTTGAAAAATCATAAAAAATTCAGTTCTTATCTGATTTCAACTAATCATACCTCATTTTCAAGATATGAGAGTTTAGTTTCACATGAAAAAGGTCTCATTTTCTACATACTTAAACTGCCTATTCATGAATTTTAGCCCAAACACTGAAAGGGTGATACCAAATTTCACTTTTCGTAATTTTTTATCACATTTATCTCTTCAAAATAAATAAATAAATAAATAAAAGCTACCCTTATTCTATTTTGTCCGCCTCATTTCAAAAAATTTGGTCTTTGTATGTCACTTCAAGCAACAACCTTAAATACAAAGGAGGAAAAATCCATACCCCACACCCAATAGTAAAAACCAAAACCCCACAATCAACAGTTGTGGTGTAGCCGTTGAAGTGGTAAGGTCTCTTTTAAACAAATTCACTTCCATTCGTGGAAATCACCTCAAAATTTTTAAAAAAATAGAAAATAAAGTTGAGGAAAAGTTTGCCTTGGTATCAGAAATAAAATATCTTCGGTAATCAGTAATTGGGAAACCCAAACAATCTTCACATCACCATAACTATCTCCTACACTAAGCACCAGGATCAACAAAACTTCAACTCCAAGCCTTAGAAGGCATCCTACTCAACACCTTCAGGGGTAAAGGGGGCATGCAGGGGGAGAGAAAGAATTAAGATCGAACCCTCAACATATTCGAACAAACAAGATCTAGAGAAGAAGAATTGAATAGCAAATGCCAAAATTCAAATTTCAAATGATGACATTCAACAAGAAATGAACAGATTCCCAATCGCATGGTATTTTCAAGAAAACCCAAATCGATAATGTAAATTGAAAATGAAATTGATGAATTGAATTGCAGAGAAGAGAATAACGAAAACAGTGTATCTGGATCGATCCAACTAATTTGTCGAAGGAACGAGATTTCGTTGAAAATAGAAGTTGTCGCATGAGGAGGGAAGCCCTAACTGTTGTGCTGCTTGGGGGCGAGATAGTGAAAACAGAAGGAGAGATATTAAGTGAATGAGGGTGGGAGAGGGTGTGAGTGAGGGGAAGAGAGGAGGGAGAGTTAGTGGGTTTTGTTGAATTTTTTTTTTTTTTTTTTTTTTTTTTTGGGTCTTATAGTCATGTATTGGACTTATCACGTAAAGAGAATTATTTCCTTGATGGAAAGTATGTAATAAGGAGTGGGATCAACCGAGAGGTCTCGAGGCCGAGTGTTAGAATGACCAAGAGGGGACTTGACCGAGAGACCAAGGGTGTGTTTGGTTGTTCATGGGCCTTCCAGCTATGGCCTAGTAGGCTTGGTAGTTCCTGGGTGTTGTAGTAACGGGCGGGTAGACAATGTACTATCAATTTGGTTTTAAGATGGCAGTACATACACATGCCAACATTTGAGATAGATGACTATTTGGTGAGGTACTTTAGGTGGTGATCAATGTGCTCTCCAATCTTCGTATTTTTATGCTTTAGGATGGAATGCATTTTCTTTGTTTGAATCAATTTTAAAATCATGCTAGTTATGTGCTCTAGAGTCACGTAAAATAGAATATATATAATTATCAATAATATTAATAAAATTCTATTCTAATTAAAATATATTTATTTTAATCAAAATTTTAACTTTTACATATTGTGGAGGATGCTTTATTTTCAAGGAGTGTTTGATCGTAGTACTTAAGATTAAAATTCCAAATATCATTATATATTCATACTAAGTTTAGTAAATAGTTATTTATGTGAATGGGTTAATGAGTATAATCCTAGGAAATATGTATGTATTTATGGTAAGAGTGTCAAATGTGATGTGGGAATAATAATAGCATGGTGATTTGTTTACGTTAACGAATTATCATTTCAATAATATTAGTATATATAATCGTTCGACATGAAATAATCCATTATCTTATGTTCAGGTAACTGTGGTGTATTAATAAATAAATATCTTGTGGCCCTACGTCAGTTAGATGTTGGAGATATACATTCTCAAAATATGATACTTTCCCTCAAACAAATGAGAATAAAATCTTGTAACTCTCTTGACAGTTCTTGATAAACAATACGCTTAGACAAGGCCAAAAGATATGATAAGAAGAGAGTTCCCAATAGAGATATTGTAATCAAGAATCCATGCTAAAAGAGCTCATATGATTCGACACTAAAGACCTAACAATGATCAAAGGTCTAGAGGAACAAGGTATTTGAACCAAAGAGACTCAAGAGTATGTTTTGTATGATCAGGTTTTGCTTCGTTACCAATTAAGTAGTCATGGCACACGATATGTACAACTCATGACTTATGAGTACTGCGGTATTTTGATAATTATAATAGATTTGAAAAATGGTGTGTTTTCAATATCATCGAATGGTTGATGATAACCTTAGTGCTATCTAATGGTGAATCTAAAAAGTCACATATATAGAACATTATCTATCCAAAATTAATTTTCAATTATAAATTAAAATTTTTGTGAATATGCAATATATTTTGTAAAAATCTTAGCATGTCTTGATATTTATAAAAAAGGATTCAAAGAAATAAATGAATATTTTTTTATTTTTCCTAAATAGTTAGGAAATATTTAATTTGATAAAATTTCTTATTTCGGAAATTGTTTCCAAGAAAAGGATAACATTTGAAATTATAGAAAATGCCAAATAATTAATTTCAGAAAATTTCTCATTTTGAATTTGTTTTTCCAAGAAAATAATTTTCTGAATTAAAGAGAAACCTAAATTTTCATGAAAGTCATGAAAGACAAGGGGCCTACAAGTGACCCGTGAGCGTGCGCACATTCCCAGCACATGCAGCGCTCATTGTCGCACGTTGGGGCAGGTGGTGCGCCGGCCGCTTGTCCCTCATCTCTTTCTTTGGATTCTCCTCGTCACTCCACCAGAGGTGCTGATGCCATCTTTGGCATTGAAAGTTAAATGGGTTTTAAATTTGAGTAGAATCTTGAATTTGATTTTTGTATATAATATAAATAAACGTGTAGAGAGTTTTCTCTATTAAGAATTTAACTTGAATCGAATTGAATTTAGTTAAATTTAACGAGATCATCAGATACTGACAGTTTATAAAAAAAGAGGTTGTGAAGAAAGAGTGATACATTAGGAGTGGAAAAGATGATATTGGGAGACTGTTTCCTAAAATATATCTAATAACATTTGAATCAAATTAATCAGAGTATAATTTCATAAGCCAATTGTTATAGAATAAAAAAAAAAAAAAGATAAATTGAGCTCTAAATTAAGTGGGCCTAAGTGGACCTAGAAAATACATATTGAGCCATCTTCCATGATGGAACGAGTGTCCAAAAAAACAAAATAGATATGATTTGTCTTGTTTAAAAATAGAATAATAAAAAACTAAAAGAAGGATTTTCCTACCTCCCCCCTTCACTCCTTCGTCTTCTTTTCCGGTTGCCGACAATGGCAAGGGTCAACACTAAGACATAGAGTTGCAGAAATATTCTTTTTAAATTCGAATCTATTTTTTAAAAAGTTTGAATTTATTTTTTTCTTTTTTTATTTTAACAAAATTACAATTCTATCAATATTATAATAGTGTTAGAATTGAACGAAAAGAATACAAATATTCTAATTCAGTTGACTTGATCATTTACAGATCATCTAAATTAAATATTTGTAAAGTAGTAATTTAATTATATATATATATATATTTAGTTCTAGACAATAAAATTTAAAATTAGAATTAAATTTTGTAAATTTTTATAAAATTTGTTTCATTCTAAGTATGAGTGAAATTTAAAATATCTTAACGTTTAGCAGTGAGTTATTGGTTGAATTTTCAATTCCGCGTACGATTGTGGCCGACGTTTGTTTCTGTCACACTTCCCAGAAAATTCCTCTCTCTCTCTCATTCTCTCTGACAACGAAATATTTCTTTGGGACCGAATGCACATGAAATCGTAAGCGATGGATCTTATCAAATGATTATTAAAAAAATAAAATGATTTATAATTATTGAATTATGATCTAATAATTATAAATTTTATAAATATTAGCATAATTATAAATTTTAGAAAAATCCTGCTTTATCTTATTTGTGATGAGGAGTTCTTGTTGGACAAATCTTTTAAGACTTTATTTGATTTATATTATTCAATAATTATAAAACAGATGATTTGTATTACCCTCTTAAATTACCTAAGTAAATAACGTTAAAACAGGTTTAGAATCAAAAAGTTTAGCTAGAAGATTTTTTCATAAAATTTGAAAAAAATAAAAGATATAAAAGTAGTCGTTTAATACTTTGTGATCTTTTACCTCAAACTAAAAAATATTTGTTTAATATATATATATATAAGATTTGGTAAAATTTGATGTACAATATCTCAGCATTTAGCATTGGTTGAATTTTCACTCCAATGACAATGTTGACCCTGAAGCAAGCCGACGTTTGTTTAGGAAGACTTGGAACTTTCCTCTCGTCGAGGTCTTTTTCTCTCACACTTCCGAGAAAATCCCGCCGCCCCTTTGAGCTTTATATATGTAGGCGCTCGGGATTTCTCTCTGAAGATGAGGAATCTTGAACTTCAATGTCCAGATTAAGGTTAGTGCTCTTTCCCTTGTTCATCTATAGCAATTGCTAGTAGAAGATTCTTCAATTTATTTCTCCTGCATTTTATCGTCCTTAAGCAATATATCTTAACTTTATATGAAAGAAATTTTTTTAGGACTCTCCCTCATATTCTAATTTTTTTTTTGGTTAGATGTTCCCATCAAAGAATTTACCTTTTTTTTTTTTTATAATGTATTAAGGTTATGGCTAGGGGCACGAGACTCAATTATCTAAATTTGATACACCTCAACTCACGAATAATAGATTATATCAGAGGATGAGGCAATGAGTATAGGAAGAAGAATTACTATAAAAGGTGGAGCTATAGGAAGCTGGGGGTATTAGGAGGACATGCCACACTGAATCATATAGTGAGATGTCTTAATCTTAACTATACTTTTTCTATCGAGAATAGAATACATTGATAGAGAAATATATATATGTATATATATATAGAGAGAGAGAGAAAGAGAGAGAGAGACAGAGAGAGAGAGAGAGGGATGTGAAATCTTAAACTAGGTAAAAACCCCCCATCTTAAAAAGATGCCATTTGCCATGATTGAAATAGCTTTGATACCATATAAATTTTAATAAGTCACTTTAAAGATACATTCTGATCAATGGGTTTTCAATAAGAAGCAGCACATATTTGATCAATGGGATTCGTGTTGCAGAGCATTGTAGAGATTAATTATAGCAAGGCGAGGACAGTGACAGTCTCTGTTGGGAAACCTAACGGAAATAGAGATCATGAGCCCCGAAGACACAAATTTGCGTAAACTTTTTAGCTTCACAAGCGAGCAACTAAGAACTTACACAGATAGTTTTTCAAAAGAGTTGGGGCAAGGAAGTTTTGGAAATGTGTACCATGGGATATTGCCTGAGGGAGTCGAGGTTGCAGTAAAAGTCTCCCGAATAAAAGCTGCTAGACAACTTATCCAAGAGATAAACACGTTGGGAAGAATCGACAACGAAAACATCATAAGGTTGTTTGGTTTCTGCCAAGAAAGAGATTTCACTGCGCTGGTATACGAGTATATGCCAAATGGATCATTAGGGAGGTTAGTGTTTGACCGATCAAAAAAAAGATTGGACTGGGGAAAGCTTGAAGAGATAGCAATTAGCATAGCTAAAGGTATTGCTCACATCCATGAAAGTGTCAAACCTGGGATTATTCATTTTGACATAAAGCCTGACAACATTCTTCTTGATGTCAATTTCTGCCCTAAACTGTCGGACTTTGGTATTGCAAAGTGCAATTCTGGAGATTGGGTTCATGTCAAAGGAACTGTAGGCTACATTGCTCCTGAACTCCTGAATAATCATGGTCATGCAAGTTTTGCATGTGACGTCTACAGTTTTGGTATCTTACTCTTGGAGATTGTTTGTGGCAGAAGGAATTCTGATTTCCGAGCAAGTGACCATTTCTCATTTTCAGATTACTCATGGTTTAGGTACCAAAAAGGAAAATTAGGATCCGTGCTAATGTATTGCGGAATTGAAAAGAAAGACAGACAAAAAGCAGAAAGAATGTGCTTGGTGGCCTTTTCGTGCTTGCAGGAGTCACCTGCTGCAAGGCCTTCAATGAGCACTGTGGTAAAAATGTTGGAGGGAAAAGCAAAAGTTTGTTGTGATTATCAGCCGCTATGTTCGGTTTTTACAGCTAGCGGCCATTGTGCAATACGTGGAACCTTTACAATACTTGGTGTGGATTTGGATGCTTGTATGGAAATAATTAATATTCCGGCAATTTGCTATGGAGAACCTGCATCAAACATTATTAAAGTGTCTAGTTTTAGTTATAGAAAGAATGATTTTGCACATGGCACTTATGAGATTGAGGCAGTCACTGATAGTTCAAGTTGTCCTTCGCCTGAATCTTCCCTTAAGTCAATGGATGCTCTCGTTTTGAGTTCAACTTATGATCCTAGTGTGCAGGCTCCTCTGGCAGCCCATGCAACAGCTACCATGGATATTGTTCAGCATGATACTCGAGCCCCTCATATAGCTGGTTATGAAGTCATTTCTTCATGTGGCTTCGGTGATGATGTTGATCAATCAATATTGCATTTTATTGAAGGACTTGAGAATGATGTAAGTGCCACTACTGGCGCCTCTTCTTCTCATGTTGTTGAGAAATCTTCTTCAAGGTTGGTTGATGCTAGGGGGGCTTTAACTGATCTGGGCACTTTCCTTGGGAAGGACCTCACTACATTATGCAACGACCCAACCTTGTTTTCCCGGCTCAGAAAGGTTCTGCTCTTCTTGTCAATCTTAACGGAAGAAGACGGAATTCCAATAAGCACCAAGTCTGTTCTTCTTCAAATTCGAGAGGAGTTTGGCCCTTTGTCAATCAAGCTCCAAGGTGCTCAACATATCATCGACGATTTTGAGGCAAATGTGGAATTTGAGAAGATGTTAAATGTTGAGATCGTAAAATATAGGGAAATGTGGCAACATTTGTTAACTGAACATGTGACGAAACAGGATTCATTATCCAAACTTGAAGCCAAGAAGGCTGAGTATGAAAAGCAAGTTAAGGCCTTAAATGAAAAGATATTGGCCGTCGATGAGAATATTTCAGAGTTAAAATCTGAAGTGACTTCTGTTTCACAAGAGAAAGATGGTGTCTTGAAGGAGGTTAAAACACTTGGAAATCAATACAAGCAAGTCTTCTCTCAAAGATCGTCTTTGGAGGGTCAAAATCAATGGGCTAAAGATGTTGTCAAAGAGGTTGAAGCAAAATGGATTGGCTTCAAGCAACTACTCGAGAAAGAATTAAGTTAATGTAACTTCAACGAATTATGTAAGTTTCACTTATGTTGTGATTGAAATATTTTTGTAATATATAAAGTTTGAGATCGAATATGAACTTATAACATAAATGCAAGAATAAACATTGTATTCTCTTTTAACTTAATCTTCTGGAGCAATTTGTGGAAGGGAAAAAAAAAAAAAATCGAGACTGGATCAAGTTTAACATAATGGTTGTTCACATGGCTAAATAAGTCGACCTGCTCAGTTAATTATCTCAAAATTGTGATTGATATTGCTTGGTGGACAAAGAATCCATAACACCCACATTCTATATTAGAAATTAGAATGACTAACAATCATTCTTTTTTTTTTTTTTTTAAATTTCATTAATTTAATATTTAATTGTTTTATTACTTTTGTAATATTTCAAATTTGTATTTTCAACATCACTGTTACATCATATTATATCAATCCCGAGCTTTTTTTTCTTTTCATTTAATAGTATCACGTTATTACTCTTATTATTTCAATTAACAAATATATTTAATTGAATAGAAATGTATAATTCATGTTCTCAAATCAACAAATCAAAAACTAATGTTTTTAATCATACCACCAATGATTATAATCTTACCGTCTAATTTCTTCATTCTGAACCCTCAAATCCAATTTATAATTGTCACGCCTCAAACCGGGATCGTGAACAGCCGCCCGTTGCCCTAAGATGCCGGCTATATTTTTACAGAAAATTGGACAGAACCTCCCCATAAATCGGAGGTTTCCCGTGTACAATTAAACCTGTATAATCAAAATCAATCTATAATTTAAATGAATGGCCATCCCGGCCTCTCCAAAATCAACAAACACCACCGCCAGCATCCAGAACAACGCAAGACTACAAGTTTCTAGCAGTTCTAGCCACAGACCTCTACTATCCTGCCCAATTAGAACATGAACAGCCGCCACACCGAGCGGACCTAAATTTTATGAAAGATACATTAATATTCCCAAGTACACTCAAGTACGTACAATCGCCTCAATGTAAAGGAAATATGAGAGTTAAATTATACAGTCATCCCAAAATAAGTACATGGCCAACTACGGACCTCTATGTCAAGACCTCGCAGGGTTGAAACTAAATTAAAAGTAAATCTTACCGTCGGAAGTACCAACTCCGCCCTAGAGCCTGTAACGTCGCTCTATCACAATAAACCTGTCTGAGGAGAGAAAATAGAGGGGTGAGTATCATGGGAAGATACTTGGTGAGTGAGGGGGATAATATCAAGCATAAATAGCATAGGTGAACAATTGGAGTGTCAAATAACATCATTTGAAACAAAAATTTACATTTCGTGACAAAACATGATATGTTTAATAATTTGAAATCATTTAATCAATCACACGATAACAAGCATATATGCATCAATTTAAAATCAAGTAATGTCAGAGCGAGCCAAAAATAGTCCTGACAAAGGTCAACCGTGACCAAGGACAGGCGCGTCGGGGGTTTTATTATGCATAGACTTTGAAACGCTCTCTACCCCGACGTTGGCCATGAGTTCGCTGGGGCCAACTCATCAACGTGTATAGGACCCCGCCCGGTGCTAGATGGTGGCGTCACACACGTCCTCCCCCTACGTGGGTTCAACCGGCTGCGCCTATAGCCTTTAGAATAAATGACGTTTGCGGATACCTCCTGCAGAAGCGTATCCGGGTAACCCGTGCCTCTACAAACGCCCTTCGTAGCTACGGAACCATCATAGTATCACAAGGGCACAACGTTCCAGGACACAACGTCCCACAAGTAACATCACATCATCACATAACTAGTGGGCATCCAACCCACATAGTTCATCAAAACATTTCAAATCTGCGTGCCAATACGTTTCATCGAATCATTTCAAACAGCATACCAATGCGACGGTAGAAAAGGAAATTTTAAAATTTCAAGTAATGACATAATTATTGTTTCATTTCAAACCATGGATGCATAGTCATCGGAATTATAATTCAAGACACTCCAATAATCACAAAACGGATTTGAAATTCAATATCATACGTCAGATCAATGCATATCAAAAGCATGTTTTATCGAAAACACGGCAGAAAACAAATTTTACTATTTTATGCAAGAGATTAGAGTCCCACTCACTGTTTACGGGAGGGAAGTCACTCCCTACTGACAAGCCAAATCGGATCTGACCGCTCGAGTCTCCAAAAGATCAACCTAAATCAGATTATCAACATTTAATATCAAATAAAGCCAAATCAGGGATTTTCAATTTTTCCCTTCCTAATTTCTCCCACCTAATTTACAAAACTTCGTTATAGATTCTCGTTTCCTCAATTTCGAATCATCTGACTCACAAATGGTCAAGTTTCTAATATTTCTCATTTTTTGTCTATTTTTCCTCGAATGTCACACATTTCAATATATTATGTAACTCTCGATCTAAATTCGATCTAATTTCGATAGAATTAATTCAAATGTTGAAAAGGTTGCATTTCTCTCACCTAGGGTTTTCTCAGATTTCTGGATCTAACTTTCGTTCACCCGTCAACCTGGTCTAAAACCTGTAATGTTTACCATTTGAAACACAAGTGAGAAATTTAAGTCAAATTACCAATAATTTTCGAAACCCTAGTACGTACACGAAATCGAGAATTCATTTACCTACGCAGAGGGTCACGGGTCGTCGTGGGCTCACGGGCCATGGGCCGGACTGGGCCGCGGGCCGTACTGGCCTGCGGGCTTGGATGGGCTGTCGGGCCTGGTGGGCCCGTGGGCTTGCTGGGCCTGCGGGCTGTAGTGCGTGCGCAAGCACTGGCGCACGCGCGCAGGCACTGGCGCACGCGCGCAGGCGCTGGCTCGCACACAAGCAGGGGCTAAGGCGCTCTGTGAGCCAAGGCGTGCTGCAGGGGTGAGCAGCAGGGGCCCGAGAGATCGCGTGCAGGCTGGGTCGCGGGGGATCGCGCGCTGGCTGGGTCGCGGAGGATCGCGCGCTGGCTAGGTCGCGGGGGATCTCGCGCTGTGGCGCGCTGGGCTCGCGCGCTGGCTCGCGGGAGATCGTGAGCTGTGGCGCGCTGGGCTCGTGCGCTGGCTCGCGGGAGATCGCGAGCTGTGCCGCGCTGGCTTGCGGAAGATCGCACTCGCATGGAGGAAGGAGCTGCTCGCGGGAGATCGCACGAGTGCGCACTGTGCAGGAGGTGAGGCGCTGCTCACTGGCTGACCGCGCGCTCGTGTGAGGAGGGAGGAGGCGCTGCAGTGGCGCGCTCATGTGAGGAGGGAGGAGGCGCTGCAGCGGCGGGGATCGCGGGAGAAAGGTGGAGCAGTGGGCGGCGTGCGGTGGCGGGAGAGAGGCCGCGGCGGAGAAGAGAAAGAGAAAGAGGGAAAGAGGGGGGGAGAGAGAGAGAGAGAGAGAGAGAGAGAGAGAGAGAGAGAGAGAGAGGAGAGAAAATTAGGGCTTTAAGCCCTAATTTTAATTTCTTTTTTTTTTTTTTTTTTTTTTTTTTATTTGGGTATTACAATAATGAAAGAGCTCGCGAAAGATTATTATAATATCATGACAATTAACGTTTACTGAATTTAATGATAAAATATTAAATTTTTTTGATTAAAATATCGAGTTTAAATATTAGAAATGGAAAAGTAGATTGTAAAAGAAGTTGCTTTTAAATTAGATTTTAAACTATTCGAATCGATTAATTAAGTAAATTTGATATTCACGGTCAAATAAAAAATAATAAGAAAAACCATCCTTGGCATTGAATGTAAATTGGGCTTTAAATTAAGTGTGCCTAGAAAATACATGTTGATCCATCTTCTA
Organism: Dillenia suffruticosa; assembly: GCA_033439265.1. Taxonomy (NCBI): domain Eukaryota; kingdom Viridiplantae; phylum Streptophyta; class Magnoliopsida; order Dilleniales; family Dilleniaceae; genus Dillenia; species Dillenia suffruticosa. The sequence continues at coordinate 11,849,009 of JAVTVX010000011.1, read as the reverse complement.
TAGTGGAATGAGTATCCAGAAAAAAAGCACAAAATAGATATGATTTTTCTTGTATAATAATAGAATAATAAAATACTAAGATTGACTTTCCTTCCTCTTCCTTTCCCGGTTGCCGACAATGGCGAGGGATGATAGTAATTCATAGAGTTGCAGAAATACCATAGAACTTCGGGCTTAGTGGTTATCGTCTCGCTTGGGAACTTGACCTCGGGCCAAATTTCGATTTATGGTACCGCACATGCAACCATGATTTGCAGAAATATTCTTTTTAAATTTGAATCTATTTTTTTTAAAAAATTTGAATTTACTTTTCTTTTTTTTTTTTTGAAACAAAACACAATTCTAGTAATATTATAGTAGTGTTTAGAATTGAATGAAAAAAAATAAAAATATTCTAATTTAGTTGACCTGAATTTTCTTATTTTAAAGTAAATTCTTCTCCTGGAAAGAAATTTGTAAAATATGAAATTTAATTAAATTTTAATGCTAAAATAATCAAAATAGTTTAGAAATTTGATTATCAATTTGATTATGAAAAATATTAATCAAGTAATTTTGGGATCATAAACTTCACCATATACATATATTTTAGTTCTAGACAATAAAATTTAAAATTAGACAAAATTTTATAAATTTTTACGAAATTTGTTTCATTCTAAATATCTTTTATGAATACTTTTGCCTCAAATTTTTTGCTAATCTCTCTCTCTCTCTCTCTCTCTCTCTCTCTCTCTCTCTCTCTCTCTCTCTCTCTCATATTGTAACACCACTGGAAAGAAAATGAGAGTCAAAATTAGGGCTTAAAGCCCTAATTCTCCTTACTTTTCTCTCTCTCTCTCTTTCTCTCTTTCTCTTCTCCACCGCTGCTCCTCTCCTCCTCCGCTGCCAACCGCCTCGCCTTCCTCCCGCGATCGCCGCCGCTGCAGCGCCTCCCATGAGCAGCCTTTCTCTTACGCGCAGCGCGATCTCCTACGAGCTGTGCTAGCCCACCCGAGCGCGCGACTGTCCGAGTGCTCCACAGTGCGAGTGCGCGCCTGCTCGGGAACTCACTTGCGCACCCCGCTCCAGCGCTTCACCCTTTGCACAGTGCGCATTCGCGCGATCTCCCGCGAGTGCTGCCGCCTTGAACCATCGCGAGCCTTACGCACGATCTCCCGCGAGCCATCACGAGCCAGCGTGCGACCCAGCTCGTAACCTAGCGTGAGGTAGCGCGCGAGCCAGCGCGCGCCCAGCGCGAGCCCTAGCCCGTGAGTGGGCCAGCCTTCCAGCGGCCCAACGCCCAGTTCAGCAGCGGCCCACTGCAACCCGCGAAGCCCGCTCCGGCTAGCAAGCTGGGCTGAGAGCCCGTGAGCCACCAGCGGGCCAGCCCGCTAGCAGCCAGCCCACCTACCCGAGAGCCCGTGACGGCCCGCGAGCCCGCGACCGGCTTTCCCCTTCGAGAGCTCACCTGCATCTTCTGTACTGTAGGTAACAACTATATTTGGTTGAAATTTTAGGGTTTGGTGTTAGAAATTTAATGGTTTCTAATATATTTGAAATTTGGAAATATTACAGGTTTTAAACCAATCCGACGGGCGAACGACAGTTAGGTCTGAAACCCGAGAAACTCTAGGTCAGAAAAATGCACTCACTTCAAAATTAAATAAATTTTATTGATAGAATCCCTTATTAGGGTTTTAATCGCTATAAAAATTTGACGATTTGATTAGCTTTGTCTTTTGGAGAGTCGTCGAAAAGTAGGGAGTGATCACCCTCCCTAGATAAGTAGTGAGACTCTAATCTCTTGCATAAAATAGTAAAACGTATTTTCTGTCGTGTTTTCAATAAAACATGCTTTGATATGCATTCGTTCGATGTGTGATATTAAATTTAGAAATCTGTTTTGTGATTTTTGGAGTGTCTTGAATTATATTTACAATGACTATGTATCCATGGTTTGAAATGAAACAATAATTGTGCAATTATTTGAAAATGTATAAATTTCATTTTATACCGTTGTATTGATATGTTGTTTTGAAAGGAATTGATGAGACGTATTGACACGCAAATTTAAAGATATTTTTGATGAACTATGTTGGTTGGATGCCTACTACTTATGCGATGATGTGATGATACTTGTGGGACGTTGTGCCCTGGGACGTTGTGCCCTTGTGATACTATGATGATTCCGTAGTTACGAAGGGCGTTTGTAGAGGCAGGGTTGCCCGGATACGCTTCTGCAGGAGGTATCCGCAAATGTCATTTATTCTAAAGGCTATAGGCGCGGCCGGTTGAACCCACGTAGGGGGAGGACGTGTGTGACGCCACCGTCTAGCACCGGGCGGGGTCCTATACACGTTGATGAGTTAGCCCTAGCGAACTCATGGCCAACGTCGGAATAGAGAGCGTTTAAAGTCTATGCATAATAAAACCCCCGATGCGCTTGTTCTTGGTCACGGTTGACCTTTGCCTGGACCATTTTTGACTCGTTCTGATATTACTTGATTTTAAATGGATGCATACATGCTTGTTATCGTGTGATTGATTAGCTGATTTCAAATTGCTAAGCATATCATATTTTGCTGCAAAATGTAAATTTTTGTTTCAAATGATATTATTTGACACTCCAATTGTTCACCTATACTATTTATATTTGATATTATCCCCCTCACTCACTGAGTATCTTCCCATGATACTCACCCCTCCATTTTCTCTTCTCAGACAGGATTATTGTGACGGCTGTTCATGCTCTAGTTGGGCATGACAGTAGAGGTCTGTGGCTAGAATTGCTAGAAACTTATAGTCTTGCGTTATTCTGGATGCTGGCAGTGGTGTTTGTTGATTTTGGAGAGGCCGGGATGACCATTTATTTAAATTTTAGATTAATTTTGATTGTACAGGTTTAATTGTATACAGGAAACCTCCGATTTATGGGGAGATTCTGTCCGATTTTCTGTAAAAATACAGCCGGCATCTTAGGGCAACGGACAACTGTTCACGATCCCGGTTTGGGGCGTGACAATTCTATTGGTATCAGAGAGTCTAGGTTTGAGAAAAGATAAAAGTCTTCCCAAGTATATGATAAGTGCTCAATGCATTAGAGAGTTTCATACAGTTATTTAAAGATCCATACTTGACCATAGTCATATAACCCCTTTTAGATGATGGAGTTGGATACATAATGTTTCTAACTCGTTATTTCGCATTTAAATGCTTTGAATCATAGTTCATTTATTTTTAGAGGGTTAGTTACGGAGCAGCTAACCCTAATTCTTGATTTCTATCTACTAATAATGTATTTTTCGCAGAATTATGCCACCTAGACGTGGTAGGAGAGGTGCTAGATTCGCCTCACTTGAGGGTCTTACAGTGCCTGATACACATAGGGCACCTGAGGCGCCACGAGTACTAAAGGTTTCTTCCTCTACTCGAGCACGCTCACCAGCGCCACCCCCAGCACCTCCACTGGCTGCTACAGTAGAGATTCCTCCACCACCACTCGATGCCTTGAGACAGTGGCAGGAGTGGTGGAGTAGATATGGGGCGCAGATACCACCACCTTCACTACAGACTCCAGCGATCGCACCTGCGGCCGTACTTGCTCCTTCGGCACCGATTCCTCCTTCGGTGGCCGGCCCTTCCGTGTTTACTCCGACCGATGAGACGTCGGCTACTTTGAGGCGCATCCACGAGCTCACTCAGTTGGTGAAAGAGTCTCGGTAGCTCGGATGCACAGACTTTTCAGGATCCAGTGATGCAGTAGTGGCGAAACACTGGATCAATAGGATTCGTAGGATCCTTACGGATTTGGGGTTGTCAGAAGAGCTCAGATTGAGAGTTGCTGAGAGACTCCTCGACGGAGATGCCCTCTCGTGGTGGGAGGCTATCCGTGACAGTGCTACACAGACCCTGCGGTGGGAGGACTTTTTACGAGAGTTCGACCGCAGGTACTTTACCTCGTTCCAGCAGGACCGGATAAGGACGGAGTTCCTGCACTTGCGCCAGGGGACGAAGTCAGTTTCAGAGTACGAGGCTGAGCTTAGACGACTAGTGGCCTTTGTCCCCGATGTGGCTACACTGGCTCAGATGAGGTTCAAGTTTGAAGAAGGCCTCCAATTGAGCATTAGGAAATATATGACGGTGACTCCCTCTTTTACACTATCAGAGGTGATTGATTCAGCGTATCGGGCGGAAGAGATCGTCCGAGCAGAGGCTAGACAGAGGGAGAGTCACTAGAAGAGGAAGACTGGATCACAGGGTGGACAGTAGTCAAAGAGGGGTAGAGGTTCTGGATATCCCGGAGGTTATTTTAGCTACAGACCAGCAGCACCGGGACAGGGACCTCGACCACAGGGTTTTGGGGCACCAGCCCCTAGTGTCTCTACCAGTTTACTACACAGAGACCGCCCTTCTGCCGTAGATATAGCAGTCACCATACCTTTAGGGCATGTAGAGTACGAGTTACTTACTTCCAGTGTGGGAAGCAAGGTCACGTTAGGAGTGTCTGTCCCGATTTAGATCGGGGAGGATTGACTTTACAGAGTCGTACTGGTACGTCTGGCATAGGCCAGCAGGGGGCACCTGCTCACTCAACTCTTACCGCTCCCCGAACTACAGCCGGGAGTAATACAGTGCCAGGATCGTTGCGACAGCAGCCTAGGGCCCAGGCTCGTGTGTTTGCGATGACACAGGAGGACGCACAGGCAAACCCTGATATTATTATGGGTAATCCTCCCGCAGACCCTTTAGTGTAGTACTTTTGTTGTACTTTCTGTATGAGCTTTTTGTATATTATGGTGTCGATGTACAGTTTTGACTAGTTAAAGTTTTAGAAGCTTAACTAGTTTGATATATATATTCATTCACTTTTTTTTCGCATTTTAAATGCTGTTGATCTTTTTCTTACTTTTAGGTACCATGCAAATATTCGATATCGACGCCCGTATTCTCATAGATACCGGGTCAAATTTTTCCTTTGTGAGCGACACGTTCGGTCGTCATTCTAATAGATCTCTCTCGCCACTTGATGAGGAGATTATGGTACTCACTCCTCTTGATAAGCATATCATTCGAGATACAGTTTATAGGGACTGTGAGGTTGGTATTGGGGAGGCGATATTAGAAGCAGATCTGATTCTGCTCCCTATCACGGATTTCGAGGCCATCCTAGGGATGGACTGACTGAGTTTACACCGGGCTTCCGTGGATTGTTTCACGAAGGAGGTTGAGTTTAGGAGGTCCAAGTAGTCACCGTTAGTATTTCAGGACGAGAGACGAGTGTTGTCCCACAGTATTATCTCTGTTATGAAGGCCAGACGTTTGGTACGCCATGGTTGTGCGGCTTATCTGGCTTATGTTGTCGACACCACCGTTGAAGGACTGAGGCTTGAAAATGTCCCTGTGGTGCAGGAATTTTTAGATGTGTTCCCCGATGAGCTTCCCGGATTACCACCAGCTCGGGAGTTGGATTTCGATATTGATCTAGTACCAGGGACCAATCCTATTTCTATTCCGCCATACAGAATGGCGCCTGCTGAACTGAGAGAACTTAAAACTTAGTTACAGGAACTTCTGGACAAGGGGTTTATTTGCCCGAGCACCTCACCGTGGGGCGCTCCGGTGCTATTTGTAAAGAAAAAGGATGGTACATTTCGGCTTTGTGTGGATTATAGGCAATTGAATAAAGCCACCATAAAAAACAGATATCCCCTGCCACGTATAGATGATTTGTTTGATTAGCTGTAGGGAGTCAGGGTTTTCTCTAAGGTTGATCTCCGTTCGGGATATCATCAGTTCAGAATTCGGGCCGAAAATATGCCCAAGACAGCTTTTTGCACCCGATACGGCCATTATGAATCTCTAGTCATGCCGTTTGGGCTGACTAATGCCCTAGCTGCTTTCATGGATTTGATGAATCGAGTTTTTTATGACTACTTGGATCGGATCGTCATCGTATTCATCGATGACATCTTGATATATTCACGGAGCAATGAAGATCATGTTCAGCACCTTTGGGTGGTATTGCAGATATTCCGTGAGAAGCAACTTCATGCCAAATTCTCGAAATGTGAGTTTTGGCTTAGACAAATTGGGTTCTTGGGGCACATTGTTTCCGCGGAGGGTATTTATATTGATCCGCGGAAGGTTGAGGTTATAGTGAAGTGGGAGCAGCCACAAATAGTTACCGAAATTCGTAGTTTTCTCGGTTTGACCGGATATTATCGCAGATTTGTAGAGAGATTCTCCGAGATAGCTGCTCCGTTGTCAAGATTGACCCAAAAGGGGGTCAAGTTTGTTTGGGATGATCGTTGTGAGGCGAGCTTCCAGGAGCTGAAACAACGGTTGACATCCGCTCCTATTTTAGCCCTTCCCACTAATAGTCGGGAGTATACAGTGTATAGTGATGTTAGCTGACAGGGATTGGGTTGTGTTCTAATGCAGGATGGTCGGGTTATTGCATATGCCTCGCGACAGCTGAAAAAACATGAGGTTAATTACCCGACACATGATTTGGAGTTGACAGCCATAGTTTTCGCATTGAAGATATGACGACATTATCTTTATGGGGTGACTTGTAGGGTATTCACGGATCACCAAAGTCTAAAGTACTTGTTCACCCAACGGGAGTTGAACCTCAGACAGAGAAGATGGTTGGAGTTGTTGAAAGACTATGACCTCATTATTGACTATTATCCGGGCAAGGCAAATGTTGTGGCAGATGCCTTGAGTCGAAAGTCAGCATCATCCTCACAGATGACAGAGAAAACCTACATTTCTTGTTTACTCGGACTTCGAGCCTTAGGAGTCAGTTTGACTAACGATGATCAAGGAGGCTTACTCGCCAGATTTGAGGTCAGACCGACTTTGTTCGATCGTATTAGGGAGCTCCAGAGTACAGATAAGGAGATTCAGGGTTTTCCGGATAGAGTCCACAGTGCTGAGGGCGGAGATTTTAGAGTCCGTGATGATGGACTCGTCGTATTCAGAGATAGAGTGCGTGTTCCGGCCGATGGTGATCTTCGACGTGCTATCCTTGAGGAAGCACATTTTTCTGCATATGCTATGCATCGCGGGGGTACGAAGATGTACCGGACCATCAGAGGTAGTTATTGGTGGTCAGGATGAAGAGAGATATAGCAGAGTTTGTGGCACGATGCTTGGTGTGCCAGCAGGTGAAAGCCGAGCATCAACGTCCAGCGGGCACACTGCAGCCTCTTCCCATTCCTGAGTGGAAATGGGAGCACATTACTATGGACTTCGTGATGGGATTGCTGCGGACTTCTTCACGGCATGATATGATTTGGGTGATTGTCGATCGACTCACCAAATCTGCACATTTTATCCCTATCCACGGTGACTATTCCTTAGAGGCGTTGGCACGTCTCTACATTGATACCATAGTTCGGCTTCACGGGGTGCCTGTGTCGATTGTTTCAGATAGGGACCCCAGGTTCACATCTAGGTTTTGGCCCAAGTTGCAGGAGGCATTGGGTACTAGATTGAATTTCGGTACAGCATATCATCCTCAGACGGATGGCCAATCTGAGAGGACCATTTAGACTCTTGAGGACATGCTGAGGGCATGTGTGATGGATTTCCGGGGTAGTTGGGATCGGCACGTTCCACTGGTCGAATTCGCATATAATAACAGTTATCAAGTCGGTATAGGGATGCCCCCGTATGAGGCATTATATGGCAGGAAGTGCCGCAACCTGATATGTTGGGATGAGGTCAGAGAGCGACGTCTCAACAGCGTTGAGTTGATTGAACAAACAAAGGATAAAGTTAAGGTTATCTGTGAGCGAATGAAAGCTGCCCAGGACAGACAGAAGACATATGCTGATCGTAGGCGGCGACCTCTAGAGTTTGCTACGGGAGATATGGTTTTCTTAAGAATATCTCCTTGGAAGGGAGTTATACGGTTCAGGCAGTGGGGCAAATTGAGCCCCAGATATATTGGGCCCTTCCGTATCCTTGAGAGGATCGGGAGTGTGACATATAGATTGGAGCTGTCAAATGAACTATCCCGTCTTCATGACGTATTCCATGTCTCAGTACTTAGGAAATACTTGATCGATTCTTCTCATGTCCTTGAGCTTCCACCTCTTGAGTTACGAGAGGACCTTAGCCTTCCAATTCAGCCCGTGACTATTCTAGATCGGCAGGTTAGAAAGCTGCGGAGTAAGGAAATTTCATTGGTCAAAGTTTTGTGGAGAAGTGATCAGGTCAAGGAGGAGACCTGGGAGCCCGAGGAAGCTATGAGGAGTCAATACCCCTATTTATTTACGGTGTAATTCTCTTTTAGTTTCGAGGATGAAATTTGATTTTAGGGGATTAGAAAATGTAACACTGAAAAAAAAAGAGTCAAAATTAGGGCTTAAAGCCCTAATTCTCCTTACTTTTCTCTCTCTCTCTCTCTCTCTCTCTCTCTCTCTCTCTCTCTTTCTCTCTTTCTCTTCTCCAGCGAAGCTGCTTTCCTCCTCCGCCGCGCACCGCCTCGCCTTCCTCCCGCGATCGCCACCGTTGCAGCGCCTCCTGTGAGCAGCCTTTCTCCTACGCGCAACACGATCTCCTACGAGCTGCGCTAGCCCAGCCGAGCGAACGACTGTCCGAGCGCTCCACAGTGCTAGCGCGCGCCTGCTCGGGAGCTAACTTGTGTACCCCGCTCTAGCGCTTCACCCTCTGCACAGCGCGCATTCGCGCGATCTCCCGCGAGCGCTGCCGCCTCGAGCCATCGCGAGCCTTACGCGCGATCTCCCGCGAGCCATCACGAGCCAGCGTGTGACCCAGCTCGTAACCCAGCGTGAGCTAGCGCGCGAGCCAGCGCGAGACCTAGCTCGCGACCCAGCGTGAGCCAGTGCGCGACCCAGCGCGAGCCCTAGCCCGTGAGTGGGCCAGCCCACCACCGGCCCAAGGCCCAGTTCAGCCGCGGCCCACTGTAACCCGCGAAGCCCGCTGCGGCCAACAAGCTGGGCTGAAAGCCCGCGAGCCACCAGCGGGCCAGCCCGCTAGCAGCCAGCCCACCGGCCCGCGAGCCCGTGACGGCCCGCGAGCTCGCGACCGGCTTTCCCCTTCGAGAGCTCACCTGCATCTTCTGCACTGCAGATAACGACTATATTTGGTTGAAGTTCTAGGGTTTGGTGTTAGAAATTTAGTGGTTTCTAATATATTTGAAATTTGAAAATATTACAGATTTTAAACCAACCCGGCGGGCGAACGACAGTTAGGTCTGAAATCCGAGAAACTCTAGGTGAGAGAAACGCACTCACTTCAAAGTTAAATAAATTTTATTGATGGAATCCCTTATTAGGGTTTTAATCACTATAAAAATTTGACGATTTGATTAGGTTTGTCTTTTGGAGAGTCGTCGAAAAATATGGAGTGACCACCCTCCCTAGATAAGTGAGTGGGACTCTAATCTCTTGCATAAAATAGTAAAACGTATTTTCTGTCGTGTTTTCATATAAAACATACTTTGATATGCATTCGTTCGACGTGTGATATTAAATTGAGAAATCTGTTTTGTGATTTTTGGAGGTCTTGAATTATATTTTCAATGACTATGCATTCATGGTTTGAAATGAAACAATAATTGTGCCATTATTTGAAAATGTATAAATTTCATTTTATACCGTTGTATTGATATGTTGTTTTGAAAGAAATTGATGAGACGTATTGACACGTAAATATTAAAAATGTTTTTGATGAACTATGTGGGTTAGATGCCTACTAGTTATGCGATGATGTGATGATACTTGTGGGACGTTGTGCCCTGGGACGTTGTACCCTTGTGATACTATGATCATTCCGTACCTACGAAGGACGTTTGTAGAGGCACGGGTTGCCCGGATACGCTTCTGCAGGAGGTATCCGCAAACGTCATTTATTCTAATGGCTATAGGCACGGCCGGTTGAACCCACGTAGGGGGAGGACGTGTGTAACGCCACCATCTAGCACCGGGCGGGGTCCTATACACGTTGATGAGTTAGCCCCAGCGAACTCATGGCAGCGAACTCATGGCCAACGTCGGGATAGAGAGCGTTTAAAGTCTATGCATAATAAAATCCCCGATGCGCCTGTCCTTGGTCACGGTTGACCTTTGCCAGGACCATTTTTGACTCGTTCTGATATTACTTGATTTTAAATGGACGACTGTTCACAATCCCGATTTGGGACGTGACACATATAAGGTATTGGGTTCTATTTATTTATTTTTTACTGGGTTTTGTTGTTTAAAACTTTTATTTCGATAAAACATTGTGGGTAAATCAAATCTAAATTTAAGATGCTGCATTTTAAGAAGTAATTATAAGGTAGTGATTCTACTCTTTTCTTCAAACTAAAATGATATCCAGACGTAATTCTATACTTGCAAAACTAAATGAATATTCATTGCGGGAAAATCAAACATTGTGGGCATTATTATCGAAAGTTCTTTCTAAATATCAAAGGGCTGCAAAAGTTTTCTTCTGGCACGAGATTCAAATACATTTTTCTGGTTGGACAACCATTGTCACAAATACAAACGTGTATACATTTCAAGAAGTTACCACACTCACGTCTCAAAATTTTTTAAAATCTCCAAATAATATTATATAGTCAATAATTTTGCTGGTTCAAAAGACAATGCTTTTCTATTGTCAAAAGTAATAGTTATAAAATACATGTACTCATTTCATGAAATCACCACGTTCACATCTCAAAATTTTTTAAAATCTCCCAGTAATATTATATAGTCAATAATTTTGCTGGTTCAAAAGACAATGTTTTTCTATTGTCAAAAGTAATAGTTATAAAATACACGTACTCATTTCATGAAATCACCACGTTCACATCTCAAAATTTTTAAAAATCTCCCAGTAATATTCTATAATCAATAATTTTACTGATTCAAATTGTGATAGGTGATAGTTATAAAATATTCGTATAGATTTCATGAAATCGCTATCTTCACATCTCAAAAATTTTTAAAATATTCTAGTAATATTATATAGTTAATAATTTTGGTAGTCCAAAAACGGTGATAGTATTCTGCTGATAAAGGTGATAGGAACGCAGTCATGCGATGAATACATTGCAAACTATCTTTTCGCCTTTTACTAAAATTAAAAGTTATAGGTCTAAAATAATCATAAAATCATCGCATTCACATCACAAAACTCTTTAAAATATTCGAGAAACATTACATCGCCAATAAATTCATTTTCAACCTTAGTTTTAGGTTTAGATCAAAAGAGAAGATGTCGAGAAACTACTCGTCTAGGACCCACTAGATTGGATTCGACTCTGCTCATATTTCTTTGGGACCGAATGTTCATGAAATTGTAAGCGATGGATCCTATTATCAAATGATTATTGTCAAATTGCAAGCCGACGTTTGTTTAGGAAGACTTGGAACTTTCCTCTCGTCGAGGTCTCTTTCTTTCACACTTCCGAGAAAATCCCCCCCTCTCTCTCAGGTTTATATATGTAGGTTCTTGGAATTTCTCTCGAAGACGAGGAATCTTGAACTTTAGTGTCCAGATTAAGCTCAGTGCTCTTTCCCTTGTTCATCTATGCTAATAGAAGATTCTTCAATTTATTTCTCCTGCATTTTGTTGTCCTTAAGCAATATATCTTAACTTTATGGGCCAATGAAAGAAATTTATTAGGACTCTCCCAAATATGCTAATTTTTTTGGTTAGATGTACAAATACCATTCTCTTATGGTGTTCAGTAATATCTAGCCATTCCTTTATTCTTGCATGGCTCAAACTCACCTTCGCAAAATTCCAAACCATTTTCTGTTTGGAGATGCATGATGGATTTCCCTATCTGCTTCTTGATCATAACCTTTTATTATTTAAAGGTGGTGGATATATCACTTTTGTCCTTCCAAAAATACGTCCATACTTTCATTAAAGATTATCAATGAAAATCAACATACAAATAACTCTACTTTGTGATACTACTAGAGAAGGCCTCCTCAAATTTGAATGGATGTGACCGACTATCCCGTTAGTATGATGGACTGCTATATTGAACTTCATCCTACACTCTTTTCCAAAGACATTATGCTCATTGAAATTTAATATTCTAGTTTTCTGACCACGTAACAAACCACACTTGTTCAGTTTTGTCATGCCCTTTTCACTTGTGTGACCCAACCTTATATGTCATAACCCTATAACATCATCATTAAGATGTACAGATAAGCATACAACAGCAATCCCAAGAATTGTATTTCCTATGTGGCTATAAGGGCCATCAGACAGCTTACCTTTCATAATTACAAGAGCACTCTTGAACACCTTCAAGACATCGCTCTTGCTAAAGTATCTATAGCCTTTTTATCAAAGAGACGCAAAGATATGAGATTCTTTTTCATGTTTGAAACATGATGAACTTCTAGTGTCCTTACTACACCATTAAACATCTCAATTTGAATTGTACCAATCCTAACAATTGAGAGTAAGGAATCATCTCCCAAATGTATATTACCTATGTCAACTGGTTGATGAATGGTTAACTAATCTTTATTTGGACAAACATAATAGCACGCGAAGAATCAAGAATCCACATGTCATTGATTGGTGGTGAGCCATCTTTATTTGGACAAATATGATAGCATAGTACAAATCAAGAATCCATGTTTCCTTTTGAATATTATCCGTGACTGCAAGAACACTATTAGCATCTTTGAACTCTCTATGCCATCATCAACTACATTAGTTATATTGACACGCTTCTCGTTCCTTTCATCTCCATTATCCTTGGACACCAGACAATCTAGTTTGTAGTGCCCCTTTTCCCCATTTTGAAATCGGATATAGATTTGCTTTTCTCTTGGAGTTCAAAGACGCCTTAACATCCTCAAAGGTGAGGGTATCTTGGTTTTACGACATGGTATCAACAAATGTTTCAAATGTGAAGGCAAAGAATATAAAAGAAATCAAGTTTGGTTCTCATCGTCAATCTTAACATCGATATTCTTCAAATCAAGAATAGTTTTGTTAAACTCATCGATATGTACTTGAACTAAATGTACCTTCTTGTATTCTTAGTTTGTATAATTGTTGTTTTAGATAAACTGATTTGTTTGGGATTTTTTCTTGTACATGCTCTCTAGTTTGAGCCATGTATTGGCTGTCAAGTCCTTCCGTTCAACTTTATGTAGAACCTCATCCAAAAGCACCAACAAGATAGCACCATCCCCTCTCTAAGAGATCCTTTTACTGTCTTCTAGTATTTCTCCAGGCATATACTATCTCCCCCTAAGTACCTTATATAGTTGTCATTGCACAAGCAAAGCATGCATCTTTATTGGCTACAGACTAAATTCATTTCTTTCATTGAACTTCTAAATCTCATATTTTATTGGTGAGTATCGGGAATACTCAGTGAGTGGAGTACAATGGTATGATTGTATGATAAATGAGGGTTGAATGTGAGAAAATCAAAATATATTTTATAAACCATACTTTATATATATAAAAACATTTTCAATAAATCAGACAATTAACAAAGTATACATTCACATCAAATTTTTTTTGAAAATCATAAGGGTCCCATCAAAATCACTTCCGTCCTGAGTTTGGCCGAACCCAGACGGAAGCCCGTCAAGGGGTTTTCCATTTCACTATTTCAAAACACTACCCCATTCATTGGTGTTGGCTCGTATCTCACCGGGATGCAATCCGGGTAGTCCGACGTGGCAGAGAAGAGGCCGCGTATACCTCTCTTGCAATAAAATCTCAACCATGTCACCCCGTCGGTTTGCTCCATGGAGGGAATGACTATAACCATTACACTCGTATACCATCATTTCATAATCGTTCAAATTGCAATCAATATGCCATGTTTCATCAAATAATTTCCAAGTCATGCTACAAGTATTTACATATCAAATATCTGATGCAATTGGCACAGATTCATTTTCAATTTCATAGGATGCACTCGTAATTCAGATTTCTATTTCAGATATCCCACAATCACAAATAATTTCATATAAAACATGTAAAAATCATTCACAAAAGTATTTAAATTCATTTTTCTTATTTATAACACATTGGGCCATCCACTCACATTTGGGGAGGGTAATCACTCCCAATTCCCAAATCGAACAAAATCCAACCCCTCATTGAACTCTGAATGCCTTAACCTAAGACATTGATCACAAATAAATCATTAAATCGTACACCAACACTAGAGCAAAATGGTTCTTCTCAATAAATCACAAATTCCTAACCTCCCACGACACAACATATTATAAAAAAAAAATAGCCGTAACTTGACCTACACTTCTTGGATCATGAAAATTCCAATTTTTTACTTAAAAATTAGGCATAAAACTATAACTTTGATGTTTATATCCTAAATCCATTCAAAGTATAGCAAAGCATCTAAGTCCATGAACATCATAGTCTAGAATTCAAAATTTCTATCCGCACAGCCAAGGGAAAGAGCCTATAACTTTCACTACACATATCCAAAGTACATGATTCGTATCTCAAATTACAGATAAGATATAGATCTACAACTTTCATGTTTAGGGATTAGCATAATTCAGCTTAGAAGGCATCTTAAAATTGAAGGAAAGACAAGCAATTGCAGCAGGACAGAAACAGGACATTCTGCACCATGAAAATTATTTGCAAAATCATAACAAATTCGGCTCTTATCCGATTGCAATGAATCACAACTCATTTTCAAGATATGAGAGTCTACTTTCATATGCAAAAAACCTCACATGATTTGCTTTTGTGCAGAGAGAGTTATGACTAAAAGATCGTAGTATACTCATTAAGCAAAAATCATGAATTTCAGAAAATGCATTCTAATTCAAATCCCACATATTTTCAGGACATATACAAGATTTTTCACCCTAAATTAATCCTAAATTCATTCAATTTATCGAAGGAATTAGAATTTTCCTCACCTAGGGTTTTCACATTCACAGACCTAACTTTTGTGTGTCATTTGATTCAGTCCGGAATCTGTACTGCTTCCAAATTGAAGTAAAATTTAGAAATTTAAGCTTAATTATAAAAAAAATCGAACGCTAGAGCTAATGATTAGAAACCAGCCCTTACCTACTTAGTGGAGGGATCACATGAAATCACGGCCTAGGGTTTTTGAGGGTCTGTTGACGACTGCCAGTCGGAACTTCTGCAAGAGTTGCAGAAGAGCGTTGTAGTGGCAGAGAACACCACGTGCGAACAGGTGAGGGAGAGAAGCAGAGGGTTGTCGCGTGTGTGTAGGAGAGAGAAAGATAGAGAGAAAATCAAGAGAGTGAGATAAGGGAGACGGGAGGCCGGAGAGAATGAGAGAAACAGAGACGAGAGCAAGAGAAGGGTGAGAGGAAGAGAGAAGAAAGAAAGAAAAAAAAAATTTCGGATGATTGGGAAAGTGAGGGGAGAGGGAAGAAAGAGAGAGAGAGTGTGTGTTTATTGGAAATGTGAAAATGTTGACTTTTTTTTTTGTTCTCGTTGCTACAATAGTTAACCCCCTAAAAAGAAATTTCGTCATCGAAATTTAAAAAAAAATTACACATTAAAAAGTTAGGGGTGCTGTCTTTGCATCAACTGTTCGCTCTCCCAAGTTTCCTCTTCCACTTGATTACTTTTTCATAATACCTTGACCATGGAGATTTGTTTACTCCTCAACTGCTTGATCTGTTGATCAATAATTTTCACCGATTGTATCTTGAAACTCAAATTTTCATTCAACGCTACCGGAGGCGCTTCCAATGTGTGTGCGAGATCTGGTAAATACTTTTTCAATATAGAAACGTGAAAAACGTCATGGATTCTCTGTAAATCTAGCGGTAATTCTAACAGGTATGCCACTTGTACAATCCTTTCAAGAATTCTGAAAGAACTGATATAACGAGAATTTAGCTTTCTCTGTTTCTGAAAACGGATTACGCCATTCCACGGAGATATCTTCAAAAACACTATATCTCCTTCTTCAAATTCCAAAGGTCTTCTTCTCTTGTTGGCATAGCTCTTTTGTCGATTTTGAGCTGCCTTCATTCTTTCTCGAATCAGTTTCACTTTCTCTTTAGTGGCCTCGATCATTTCTATACTTTCAATCTTTCTCTCTCCAACTTCATCTCAACACAAGAGAGTATGACACTTCCTTCCGTAAAAGGATTCATAGGAGGACATCCCTATGCTAGCTTGATAACTGCTGTTGTAGACAAATTCAACCAACAGAAGGTACCTATCCCAATTACTTTGAAATTCTATAACACATGCCCAAGCATGCCTTCCAATATTTGGATTGTGCGCTTTGATTGTCCATCGGTTTGAGGATGAAATGCAATGTTGAATTTCAACTTAGTCCCTAAGGACTCTTGCAGCCTTGGCCAGAATTTAGAAGTGAACCAAGGATCACGGTCCGATACAATAGACACCGGCACTCCGTAAAGCCTCACGATCTCATCAATGTACAACTTTGTCAGTCTTTCCAAGGAATAGGTGTTTTGAATCAGTAAAAAATGAGCCGACTTGATGAGACAGTCTACAATCACCCATTTTCACCTCACAAGACTTGTACATTGTATCTCTAATCAAGTGTTCTCCCAAAGGTATGATAACTAATAATTCTTCAACAAGTGAAACTAGAGGCCTACCAGATTGTCTAACAAACTCCGAATTTACAAATGAATTACTAGACCCGGTATCTATGGCACATGTGCATCAATATCACAAATTTTTATCCTACCTATAAATATGACACATAAACAAAATTGTATCATCTACATTCCTTAAATTATAATCACAAACTATCAAATCATAATCATTTTCAAATTCAAAACCTATAATTCAATAGAGATTACCTATGACTATGTCAGGGTAGACTTGGGCCTCTTCATTAGTCATGGCGTAGATTCGGGTCTGAGTTCTAGGTTGGGGGCGTTGTGTGGAATCAGCTACAGTATTACTTCTGGTGCTCGTTCTCGGTGCATTGCTAGTGGAAGGTATAGGAATAGTTGTCGGATCTCTTCTAGAACCACTTGGGGGACCTCGAACTTGTCAGCTTTCTTGCCCTTCTACATTCAACTTTGGACAAAAGTGCCGAAAGTGACCTTCCTTCCCACAGTGATAGCATTTTGTATGTTCTCTGCACAGACCTGGATGATACGCCTTGCAATTAGGGAAATTTCTCCTCTACCACCCGTAGACCCTACTCCCATACCAACAGTTCTGCTGGGAGCACTTGGCCT
The DNA here is from genome assembly GCA_033439265.1 of Dillenia suffruticosa. Classification (NCBI taxonomy): domain Eukaryota; kingdom Viridiplantae; phylum Streptophyta; class Magnoliopsida; order Dilleniales; family Dilleniaceae; genus Dillenia; species Dillenia suffruticosa. The sequence goes on along the minus strand of JAVTVX010000011.1, from coordinate 11,831,820 downwards.
AAAAGTCGATTGACTTTGAGGAAAGCCAACCGGCCTTGAAAAGGATCCACCGCTATAAGAGCCAGTGCCTCAACTCTTTTTAAAATCTTGACTCGGACTAGAGCCACTAGGTCTCTTCCTCTTCCCATGGTACTCTCTAATCTTGCTTCTCTCCATCACCATTTTCTCAGCTCTCAAAACCAAGTCCTGAACGTCTTGAAAGGTATGCCCCCTGGTAATTGACATTTTCTCTCTTATACTTAAATTCAGCCCCGACTCAAACTTTGAACACAAGGACTCCTCAAATTTCACAAACTCCAGAACATAAGTGAGAAGTTCTCTCAGATCTGTCTCATACTCAGATGCTATCTTCCTGAGCTAACTTAAAAAATTTCTCTCTTTTTTGATCTCGATAGAATCGGGTGTAGTATTCCTCCTCAAAGGTTCTAAGAAATTCTGTCTAAGTAGGAAGAACATGAGTTTTTCCTTTCACATTCTCCCACCATGTTCTTGCACCTTTATTCAACAATTTCACCGCCACCCATACATCAAAAATTCCAATTTTTTACTTAAAAATTAGGCATAAAACTACAGTTCTTGGATCATGTTTAGGGCTTAGCAGAATTCAGCTTAGAAGGCATCTTAAAATTGAAGAAAAGACTAGCAACTGCAGCAGGACAGAAACAGGACATTCTGCACCACGAAAATTCTTTAAAAAATCATAACAAATTCGGCTTTTATCTGATTTCAACGAATCATATCTCATTTTTAAGATATGAGAGTTTACTTTCATATGCAAAAAGAATCACATGATTTTCTTTTGTGTAGAGAGAGTTATGACTAAAAGATTACAGTATACTCATTAAGCAAAAATCATGAATTTCAGAAAATGCTTTCTTATTCAAATCTCACATATTTTCAGGATATATACAGGATTTCTCACTCTAAATTAATCTTAAATTCCTTCAATTTATCGAACGGATTAGAATTTCCCTTACTTCGGGTTTTTACATTCACAGACCTAAATTTCGTACACCATTTGATTCAATCCGGTACCTGCACTGCTTCCAAATGAAGCAAAGTTCAGAAATTTAAGCTTAATCATCAAGAAAAATCGAACCTAGAGCTAATGATCAGAAACCAGCCCTTACCTGCTCAGTGGAGGGATCGCATGAAATCGCGGCATAGGGTTTTCGAGAGTCTGTTGATGACTGCCGGTCGAGACTTCTACGAGGGTTGCAGAAGAGATTGTAGTGGTAGAGAGCACCGCGCACGAACAGGTGGGGGAGAGAAGCAGAGGGTTATTGCATGTGTGCAGGAGAGAGAAAGAGAGAGAGAAAATCGAGAGACTGAGATGAGGGAGATGGGAGGTAGGAGAGAATGAGAGAAACAGAGACGAGAGCAGGAGAAGGGTGAGAGGAAGAGAGAAGAAAGAAAGAAATTTTTTTTTGGGTGATTGGGAAAGTGAGGGGAGAGGGAAGAGCGAGAGAGAGTGTGTTTATTGGAAATGTGAAAATGTTGAATTTTCTTTTTGTTTTTTTTTGTTCTCGGTGTTACAACACTTAACCCTCTAAAAAGAAATTTCATCCTCGAAATTTAAAAGAAAAATACACATTAAAAAGTTGGGGGTACTGTCTTTGCATCAACTGTTCGCTCTCCCAAGTTTCCTCTTCCAATTGATTACTTCTCCATAATACCTTGACCATGGGGATTTGTTTACTCCTTAATTGCTTGATCTGTTGATCAATGATTTTCACCGGTTGTACCTTGAATCTCAAATTTTCATTCAGCTCTATCGGAGGCGCTTCTAATGTGTGTGAGAGATCCGATAAATACTTTTTCAACATAGAAACGTGAAAAACATCGTAGATCCTCTGCAACTCTGGCGATAATTCTAGTAGGTATGCCACTTGTCCAATTTTTTCAAGAATTTTGAAGGGACCGATATAACGAGAATTTAGCTTTCCCTATTTTTGAGAACGGATTACGCACTTCCATGGAGATATCTTCAAAAAACACTATATTTTCTTTTTCAAATTCCAAAGGCCTTCTTCTATTATCGACATAGCTCTTTTGTTGATTTTGAGCTGTTTTCATTTTTTCTCGAATCAGCTTCACTTTCTCTTTAGTGGCCTTGATCATTTCTATACTTTCAATCTTCTTTCTCCAACTTCATCCCAACACAAGGGAGTACGACACTTCCTTTCGTAAATGGCTTTATAGGGGGGCATCCTTATGCTAGCTTGGTAACTGTTATTGTAGGTAGAGGGTTGTCGCGTGCGTGCAGGAGAGAGAAAGTGGGAGTGAAAATTGAGAGTGAGATGAGAGAGACAGGGGGCTAGAGAGAATGAGAGAAACAGAGAGGGAGAGAATGAGAGAAACAGAGATGAGAGCAGGAGAAGGGTGAGAGGAAGAAGAGAAGAAAGAAAGAAAAAAAATTTCGGATGATTGGGAAAGTGAGGGGAGAGGGAAGGAAAGAGAGAGAGAGAGTGTATTTATTGGAAATGTGAAAATGTTGACTTTTCTTTCTTTGGGTTCTCGGTGCTATAGGCTTGAGCAAGGAAGATCAAAAAATAATGAGGTATATTGAAGCACTTTTGGATGATGACTTTATAACAACTGTCCCCCCAGCCATTGAAGTCCTCGAGCAGTCTTCTTCGAGGATGGCTGAAGTTGAACATGCTTTGAAATATTTGAGCACTCCACTGGGTAAGGGATTCAGCAGAATGTTCCAAGATCCAAACCTCCTTGTCCAACTGAGATGGGTTCTTAGCTTCTTATCAACCTTGTCAGACGATGAAGTCTCACCCATCACCAAATCTCTCACTCTTCAAATTCAAAAGGAGATCGCTCCATTAGCATTGAAACTCCAAGGTGCTCAGCACATAATGCATAACTTTCAAGCCAAGGCTGAGTTGGAGAAGAAGATGAAGCTTGACATAATAAGGTGGAAAAAGACAATGGAAACCATTATTGAAGAACTCAAGGAAGAGCAGGCATCATTGGCTGAACTTGGGTCAATCAGTAGGGATCTCTGCTTCTCAGAAGAAAATGAAAGCATTTGAAGAAGTTAAAAGACTCGAAAATCAGTAGAAACAAGTAGTTTGTGAGAGATCAGCTCTAGAGGGGAAGAATCAAATGGCCAAGGATATCATTAAAAAGGTTGAGGATAAATGTGCGTAGTTCAAAGAGTAGCTGGAGAAGGAACCCGTAAATAAGGAAATATCTCATATTTGAATTCAATAAGAATGGTTTCAAGACGTAATTTATTAAGGATAAAAAGTCAACTCTCCCTTCCAAGAATAAAACTTGCAACGTCTAACTTTGATAGATTTTATTCGGAGGGTTAATAACTTAGAAAAATTTTAGAAAAATAAGTTTTAACCTAATTGATATATGAAGAACAAAAAACGAGACTTTTCTTTTTTCATTTTCTAGATATTTCATAGACCGAATTTTTCGGTAGTTAGTCTCCAATGAGTTGGTCAAATCTAGGTTCTCAACATTCCGAGCATTCGATTTCTTACCCAAGTTATTTTTCCTTACTATATGCAACTAGCTTGAAGTATGTGACATTCCTTCCCCCTGAAAAGAATTTTGTCCTCAAAATTCATGCTTGATTACAGGAACAAGGTAGATACTTCTACCGAACTTCATCTTCGAGTTCCTATGTAGCGTTTTCTATTCGTGCTTGTCCTAAGCTTCTTCACATCATGCACTAAAATTTTGATTGGTTTCTTCTCATAAATTAGATCTTAACAAAGTTGAAGTTGTTGATAGTTTAGTATATGGTCTGGATCGGGTTAGTACTTTTAAAGTAGTGATACATGAAATATATCGTGGATTCTAGATATAGTTGGTAGTAAGGCTAATCGACATGCTACTTTTCCAATTCATTCTAGTATGTCAAACCATCCAACATTCTTCTATTAAGGAAGACAGTTTTTATGTCCATCTGGTATAACTCTAGTTCCATTTTTGCAACAATAGCTAAATAAAATGGATGGGGATAAATTTGACTACCATGGAGAAAATATTCTCATAGACTATACCCTTAGTCTAAGTGTAACCCTTGGCTACTAGACGGAGTTTATAGCTCTCTATAGATTTGTCGGCCTTTCTCTTGATCTTGAGAACCTATTTATTCCCAATGACCTTTTTACTTTTAGGCAAGTCAACTAGGTCCAAGATCCTGTTAATTCTCATTGATTCCATCTCTTCATCCATGACCTTCAACCAATGGTTCTTCACAGAGCCCTTGAGAGCCTCATGGACCGCTTTAGGTTCCTCATCATTCTCAAGGGTTACAATGAGGGTCTTACTCTCAATGAGAAGTGACGTTTAGGTATACGTCCTCAATACTTCTACGAGGAGGAGGTACCTCTTCACCTCTATATAGATTACTCCTACTAAGATCAAGATCCATAATGGCTTCTTGGGTCTCGTTGCTGGGTTCAGTTGAGCCACTAAGTTGATCCATCTCATAGAAAGTAAAGTTACGATCGATTTTACCTCTCTTATAGAAATCATTTTTAAGGAACGTGACATCATGAGATTCAATATCAGTGACAGTGTTGTCCGTATACTCACCTAAGAACACATGACTCTTGGTGTGTTATGAGTATATTATAAAGATACACTTCTTTTCTTACGACCCTAACTTGTCGTGTGGATGCGAGGATTGTAAACATATATGGCACAATCCCATGGCCTCAAGTAGTTAAGGTTAGACTACCTCCTTATTCACCTATAAAATTTGATGGAACACAGTTGAGGAGGTATGCTAAAGTTAATAATGCATCTCCGCAATGGGAGATGAACAAATTGGTCTGCACCATTATAGATTTCACCATTTCCAATAAAGTCTTATTAATCTTCTTGGCTACTCTATTTTACTAAGAAATAACAATAATAGTCAGCTGTCTTGTAATGTTTTTTTCGAAGTACAACTCTCTGAATTGTTCAGATAAATACTCGCATCCATGTTCAGTTATGAGAGTGTTCACTCTCAAGTCTAACTGATTGTCAATCTCGTTAATAAACCTCATAAAGTATTCTAATGCCTTAGACTTATGCGAGATTAGATAGATATAACCAAAAGACGTGTAATCGTCTATGAATGTAATAAAGTACATAACTTCATTTCTGGTTCTCACGTTCATAGGGTTACATATATCGGAGTGGACCAACTGCAATGGATTCCCAGCTCTCATTATCTTGCCAAATGACTTTCTTGCAGCTTTGTGGGCTAGGTAAAACTCATATATGGGTAACTTGAACCTGGTTAGTGGGCCTAGCAGATATTCGCTGCTAGTCGGTTCATCCTCTCTTGCCCTATGTGTCCAAATTTACTATATCATACATTCACATAATAATCTACGCAATTAGATGTAAAGACAATAAAATAATAATAAGAAATACCATTAAAAGAAATAATATTCAGTGTATATAATCTATCATGGACAAAAGTAGAACAAATGAAAGAATTATCGTAACTAATAAAACTAGAGAGTTTCCAAAAGACAAAGCATATCATAGGCAATTTAAACAAAGTACTAAAATCAAGTTCCGTCGAATATCCAGAGTATAAAGAATATCATTTGGATACAAAGTTTGACTACTTTGCAACTCCAACTTATAAGTGCTAATCCCTCTGACAATGACAAATGCTCCATTCCTCATGTAAATCCTCTTAACCTGGAAACTCACTCAGTGGAACTCCACATATGTGCTCCTGTCTTGATCTACGAGGTTGGTAGCTGCTGAGTTTACAATCCACAAAGGAGAGACATTGGTGAGCATTACAATAGATGAGATAAAGCTCAAACCATGTAAAGAAAAAAGATATTCATTTTGCTTATCACAATCATGAGCAAAATGACCAAATCTATCATAAACTTAGCACTTCGCATTGGTCTTATGAAACTCCTTCCTGTGTTTTTGTTCTTCTCGGATGGCTTTTTCTTTCTTGGATCTCAAATCTTCTTCTCATGCTTATGCCATATGTATTTGGTGGCATAGGAGCCCTTGATTGACTTTGCTGTATAAGCATGACTAGAGTACGGCCTATTCACCTCTAGGCACTCCTGCTTTAGCTCATAGTGTCTGCTTATATTAGCGAAAGTACAAATACTCTTATTATGTGTGAGATAGGTTTTAATGGTGTCCCATGAATCCGATAAAGAATGGATCATACCTAATACCTTAAACTATCTGAAATGGGATCACTCGTATTCCTCAACCTGGCGATCATACTCAATATTTGCATAAGATATTGTATCATTATCTGGTCATCCCTTTTCTTATAAGTTATAAAGTTATAAGTCAGTGTTCTCACCTTAGGAGTTGTAAGAGCACCACAATGCTTTTTTAAGGTGAGTCAAATCGACATAGCCATAGGATACTATTTATAGACCGAGATCATGTCATCATACATGCTATTGGTAAAGATTGCCCTAACATGGCTATCCTTTTTCTTCCACGCAAGATAGACCTTCTTATCCCATCAACCTGAGGTGCGGTACCCTCCCTAGGGTCTACCATCTCGTGTCTCAAAATCTCATACGAATCTCGCTCCTTGAGAACAAGCTGAATTTTATAGTGTAAAATCTTATAGTTTTCACCATTAGTTTATCCCCATTGCAAAGATCTAATACGACAGCTTTCATTGCAACAAGAGAGACTTTAGTGACTCATTGATACTTACTCTCATATTTTGTGCACCATTCGAATCAACAAGTCCTAAATGACCTGAGTATAGACCCTAAACCGAGTGTATAAGTCAACGGACACCATATATCAAAATTCGGGATCAATCTTACCATCCGGATTTGGATTAAAAGCCTTCAAAATGTCACATTTAATAGCATGGGACCCTCAAAGAAAATGAAAAATTACATTCCAGAAAAGCCTGATGTGCCATCGAAGATCCCATGGCCGCCACGCTTGCACATGCTGGCTGTACATTAGCACACGTGCCAAACACGTAACGTGTGGGTCACATGCCCACATGCGCATGCCTCATCATGCATGAACATCACGCGCCTGCTTCCTTGAGCCCACGCTTTATAGGTGCGTGTTCTCCACGCGGCCACGAGATTGGGTCGGTTTTTTCTCAGCCGACAGGTCTACAATTGGATCGTTTTGACTCGGTTGCTAGAAAATGCCTTTTTGGACTATTTTTGACGTCTTTTTTTACTGGAACTAAAAATTGGGCTTCTTCCAGGATTATGGCCCTAATTTTGGCGATTCATCATGACCCGTCGGGGCCCTTCTCAGCCATGTTGGAAATCCCGGTTTCTGGCGACCAAAACTCACAATAAATAAATCAAATATGCAGATTTGAACATGAGGAACATGTATAAACCATTATCACCGATCAATTTACCCTTTAACTCAACCAATTTAAGGTTTTACTATGTTGTTGTCTGAGATTTTTGACCTACCGTTTCATGGCCTAAACATATGCCAAATGTCACGCCGCAAATCGGGGTAAGGAGCAGCCGCCCGTTACCTTGAATGCTGGTTATATTTTTACAGAAAATCGTACAGAATCTCCCCATATTTTGGAGGTCTCCCAAGTACAATTTGACATGTATATCCACATTCGTCCTGTAAAATAAACAAATAGCCATCTCGGCCTCTCTAAAATCAATCACTGCCACAGCCAACATCCAGAACAACGCACAGCTATAAAATTTTCCAACAGATCTAGTCACAGACCTCTACTGCCATGCCCAACTAAGCCGCCACAACGAGTGGACCTAAATTCTACGCATATATAAAACAAATTCCCAAGTTATTTTTTTAAATATTCACAATGTCTCAATCTAATGAAATAAATCAATACGAGGGTTTCACGAATAAATTTCCATAATTTATACAGTCATCCCATAAAAAAATTAGATAAATACATTAGTCGAATTAAAATCTCCAATACATAACGATATCACCAATCATCGTAGCAGAATAGATGAAAATATCCATATCCAAGCCCAGTGATATCACGTTCGCGTCACAATTATACAAACCCAACAATATCTTCTCGGTCCAACACTAATCCTGTAGGAAAGAAAGCGAGGGATGAGTATCTATGGGAGGATACTCAGTAAGTAAGGGGATTGACATCATACTATTAATATCGAGGGTGAATTTATAGTGTCAAAACATGAAACACAATATCAAGTATGGAAAAAATAATATGTTGTTTCAACAAATTAGATATCATCAGGCACACATTTGAAAATAACATATGCATCCAATGTGGAAATCATTTCATAAAGAGCCGGCCAATCAAACAACCCCGGCAATGGTTTACCTGGACCAAGGACGACGCATTGGAGGTTTTTCCAAATGCAAGTATTAAATAATGGCTCTCTACCCCAATGTTGGCCACAGACTACTCTAACTAGCTTGTAAATAATAATAATGTACATATAACTAGTCGGCCGTGTATGGTGCCCCCGCTTGGTGCTAGACGGAGTCGTACTCAACGTTCTCTCCGATGAAGGTCAACCTGGGACACCCATAAACATGACGATCTGGCGGATACTTCCGGACGAACTGTATCCGGACACAAGGGGTGTTTCTACCAGATATCCTTCATAGCTACGAATACTATAGGAAGCATATCACAATATCATATCGGCCGGGCACGTAGCCATATGCATCCCATCACCATGTCGGCCGGGCATATAGCCCCATGCATCATATCATAACGTCGGCCGAGCATACAACCCAAATATATATGTAAATCCATTTAAAACCATGTGCCAATGCAGTGGAAGCGTTAAAACATATCAATATATAAAAAATGTGACACAATATTCAGTTATCAAAACTCATGGATGCATATCAATATAGTCAGAAATTAAGATACTCCAAAGGTCACAAAACATTTCAAAAAAAATTCGAAAGTTCTAATAATAATACATTTGCAGAAAAAATATCATTTAAAAAGTATTTTTGAAACATGGTTTTCAATCAATAGCGAAAGTCAAAATCCCACTCACTATTCAGGGAGGGTGATCATTCCCTATTTTCAAAACGAATCAGATCTGACTGCTCAAGTCTTAAAAAAAAAGATCAATCTAATCAGATCATCAAAATTTAATATCAATTTCTCAACCATTTTTAGGGTTTATCCATTTTCATAATACCGAGATTGTATTTAGATTGCCTATATGCAAAATAATTTATAATGAAAATGATTTCAACCATTGCTAAGCTCTCATCACCATTTTTAAGCTACCCTTTTTCATACATACCATTTTGCCAATTAACTACTCAAAACAACCTAAGAAAGACATGAAATGTATAATATCGTCTACTTTACGGCTTATTTCATTCCAACCCTACAATCCAGATACTTTCATGCATATTTCAAAATTTAACTCTAAGGGAAATTATTCGAATTAACTCGACATGATTTTATGATTCTATAACATACTTCTTTCGTATTAGACCATCTAGTTTCTGTAACATTCTATACTTAACCTTCAAAATCACATACAATCATTTCAGAAATTGTATTCTATTCGCACTCTACTTACACTCTAAACATATACAGAATCTTTTATCTTAAATTCAATTCTAAATTCATTTAATTTATCAATTATAGCCGAAATATCCTCACCTAGGATTTTCTCGAAGCGCAGAGTTTCGTCCGAATGTCTCTTCGGTCACTCCTAAGTCTGTAGTGTTTTATACCAAAACAAAATTTATTTGTTAGATTTAAACACTTAAATCATAATCAAAACTCTAAATTAGCTACCTGCGTGGAGGTTCGTGGACTGCCACGGGCCATCGCGGGCTCGTAGGTTCGTAGGTTAGCGGGCCAGTGGGCTTTAGCTAGCGGGCTTGCGGGTCTACGGGCCAGTGGGCTAGCGGGCCTATTGGCCTATAGGCAGTGGGCTTTGCAGGAAAGTGGGCCAGTGGGTTCGCGGGCTAGCGGGCCTACGGCTAATGGGCCTGCAGCTGGCGAGCCTGTGGGCTGGTAGTGGCTCGCTAGCTGCAGTGGCTTACGGGCTGGCGCTAGTGCGCTTGCTCGTGCTGGTGCGCTGAGGAGCACTGGAGCGCACCCGTGTGCTGGTGCGCGCTCGTGTGCTCATGCGCACCCATGCGCGCTCGTGTGCTCGTGCGCACCCATGCCCTCGTGCGCAGGCACGCTATGGCGAGCTTGAGCTGTGGCATGTTCGCTCGATCGTGCGCTCGCGCTGTAGCGTGCCAGCGGGAGGACGCGCTGTGGCTCGCTTGCATGCAAAGGTTCTGGGTTGCGCTTGTGGAGGCTTGCGGGAGGAAGGAGCAAAGGCAGTCGCGAGCGGTGGTGGAGCTCGTGGCTCGCAGTGGAGGAAGGCGAGGCGGAAGGGAGAGAGATCACGAGGGGGAGAGACTGTGAGTGAGAAAGCGAGAGGGAAAGAAGAAGAAGAAGAAGAAGAAGAGAAAGAAGGCGGCAGAGAGAGAGAGAGAGAGAGAGAGAGAGAGAGGGATTAGGGTTTCCAACCTGAATCCCCACAATATTTGGGGACGATCTGTTGGCGGCAGAGAGAGAGAGAGAGAGAGAGAGGGATTAGGGTTTCCAACCCGAATCCCCACAATATTTGGGGACGCAGCATTTTGGCCCAAAACGCTGCGTCTCCATTTTTTTTTGGGTATTACACCAAAAATTATATAAAAATTATATTCGTGATCTATAGGTCATGGGTAGTTTCGTGGTATCTTCGAGGTCACAAAACTCACATATAAACCAATGTTAGATTTTTTCTCTATATGTGCATGCGGAATTGTGTAAATTAAAAGGTCAGAATTTTTGGATAAATAGTTCAATGTGTAGGTCTAAAAAAAAAAAAATTAACTAGACTGTGAAATCCCTCTAATAGATTATACAGTCGAGATGATGGTCATGTTATACGAACCACCACCACAGATCCACGACACTGTAATCCTAAATCTAGTGATCCAAATAACGAGAGAAATTTTCCTATTCGAAAATTTCTCAATCCCTCAATATTTCTCACTTTAGAGAATGTGATCTCTCAATCTTTCATTTTGTGTCTCCCAGACAATGGTTTTTCAATTAGTTTTTCACACACAAAACTATTCAATGCATAATCCACATTAATTGTGTTAGCCAAGGGAGAGAGAGAGACATTTTGGGGAGTTATTGGGAGTTGTGGGATAATGAGTTAACTACCCATTATCTCAATTCAAATTCAAAATTAAAATTAAATTCTCTCTATGATGCCCCTACATGGACATACAAACCAACACGAATAATCAAAAGAGCAAGGGAAGTAGGAGAAAATCAATCACAGGCAAGAACAAAGCGATTTTAACATGATTCAACTTTTGAAAGCTTACGTCCATGGTAGTGATGATAAAGAATGGCACACTATGAGATGAATCAGAAAATTACAAAAATACTCTTAAGAAATCTCAAACCAAATCCCAAAATCATAGAATCTCTTACACTAAGTGTTCTTAGGGTTCTCACATACTTGAAGAACAAACAATGATCTCTCGAAAAATGTTACAACTGAACTGGATATGCTTGGTTCTTCATGAAACACTTAATTTTTGGTCAAATGGTATTACATTCTCACTACAACAATACACGATTGTTGCCTACTCAACAACAAGTTCACCAACCAAATCCCCAAGCCATATTACTTCCTTTACCATCTTAGTCACAGTCACATACTCTACCTCTATAGTAGACAATGCAGTTATAGATTGCAAAGTTGCCTTCAAAATAATCACTACCCCAAAAAGAGTGAAAATGTAATATGTCGAGACCTATTGTTATCCAAGTTTTCAACAAAATCTGAATCCAAATATCTAACAACACAATTTTCATTGTCAACATTCCTATTAGATACCAAGCCAACATCTATTTTGCCCTTCATGTAATAGAAAATCTATTTCACTACTTGCCAATGACCTTTGTTGGGATTAGCCATGTACTAACAAACCTCATTGATAGCTTGTGAAATGTTAGACCTTGCGTACACCATAGCAAACATGAGACTACCAACAACACTAAAATAAGAACCACTAGTCATATATTCCTCTTCATCCTCCCCTTGTGGTGACATCTTAGTTGAAATCTAAGGTGTGCCCAAATGGACTACAAGTTATAGTTTTTACAACTTGCATGCCAAAGCGCTAAAGCACTTTCTAGATATGGTTCTTGTGAGACAAGTATAATCTCGTTGCACACCAATTTTTGCCAAGCTCCATACCAAGAATCTTTTTCACTACACGTAACTCTTTTATCTCAAATTCACCACTAAGCTGTATTTTAAGTCAACAATATCTGACATACTCTTAGCAATAATTAGCATGTCATCCATATACAAAAAACAAGTAAATGTAAGAATCATAATCAAGTTTCCTATGATAAATACAACTAAGACATACACTCCTAGTGTAACAATACGTAACCATAAACATATCAAACCTCTTATACCACTATCTTAGAGATTGATTCAAACCATATAATGACTTCTTAATAAAATATACTTGATCCTCCATGTTAGGAACTATAAACCCCTCTAACTGCCACATGTAAATCCATTCTTCAAACTTACCATGTAAGAATGCCATCTTGATATCAAGATACTCTAACTCAAGATCAAAATAACCTACAATAACAAGTAAAAGCCGAATTGAGTTATGCCTTACAACTAGAGAGAATAGTTCATTGTAGTCTATCCCTTCCCGCCCTTGACCACCAATCATGCCTTGATCTTGCATTCTCAATTCTTGGGATTCCTTCATTCTTCTTGAAGGACCATTTGTGGTCAACAATCTTCTAACTTGTGGAAGGTTTAACAAGCTCACATGTTTGATTCTTATAAAGGGACTCAATCTTTGCACCCATAACTGCAAGTCATCGAGATGACTCATTACAAGAAATAACATCACAACATGTGCAAGGCTCATTAGTAACATCCTCAGCTACATACAAAATATAGTTATCAAAATCACTATCAATTCAAGTAACAAAGTCACCATACCTTGGGGGTAGTTTAATGTTTCTCCATGGTGTGCTTGTTGCAATTGGTTTCTACTATAATAAGTTGCATTTTGGACAATACCACCCTCATGAATTGCCTCAAGAGCTTTGACCTCAAAATCTTCCTGCTTGCCAACTCTATGGTTATTTGTCACGCCCCGAACCGGGATCGTGAACAGCCGCCCGTTGTTCCTGGATGCCGACTGTATTTTTACAGAAAATCGGGCAGAACTTCACCATAAATCGGAGGTTTCCCATGTACAATTTCACCTGTATATCATATCCATCCTGGAAAATAAATAAATGGCCATCCCGACCTCTCCAAAATTAACAAATACCATAACCAACATCCAGAACAACGCAAGGCTATAAAGTTTCTAGTAGTCTTAGCAATAGACCTCTACTGTCATGCCCAACAAAAGTATGAGCAGCTGTCACACCAAGCGGACCTAAATTCAACGTATATATAAAATAAATTCTCAAATTATTTTTAAATATTTACAAATGTCTCAATGCAATGAAATAATTAACACGAAAGTTTCACGAATAAATGTCCATAATTTATACAGTCATCCCAAAAAAATTTGATAAATAGATTGGTCAAACTAAAATCTCCAAAACATAACAATATCACCAATCATTGTAGCGGAAAAGATTGAAAATATCCATACCCAAACCCAATGATATCCCCTCGATCCAATACTAATCCTGTGGGAAAGAAAGTGAGGGGTGAGTATCTATGAGAGGATACTCAGTAAGTGAGGGAATTGACATCATACTATCAATATCGAGGGTGAACTTGGAGTGTCAAAACATAAGATAAGAAAATATCCACAGTGTGCAAACCGATCATGTTATTTCAAAATCATATATCATACGCACACATCAGAAACCAAGATATGCATCCAAAATTTACATCAATGTCATGAAAAGCCGGCCAATGAAATATTCTCGACAATGGTCTACCTAGACCAAGGACGGCGCATTGGGGGTTTTTCCAAATACAAGTATTAAATAATGGCTCTCTACCCCAATGTTGGCCACAGACTATCCTAACTAGCCTGTGAACAATAATAATGTACATATAACTAGTCGGCTGTATATGGTGCCCCCGCCTGGTGCTAGACGGAGTCGTACTCAATGTCCTCTCCGATGAGGGTCAACCTGGGACACCCATACACATGACGATTTGGCGGATACCTCTGGCCGAAGTGTATCCGGACACAAGAGGTGCCTCTACCAGATGTCCTTTGTAACACCAAGCTTAAAAAAAAAAAAAAAAAAAAAAAAAAAGAAAAAAAAACAATATTTGGAGATGCAGCGTTTTGGGACAAAACGCTGCGTCCCCAATTGGGGATTAGGGTTAAAACCCTAACCCCCTTTCTCTCTCTCTCTCTCTCTCTCTCTCTCTCTCTTTCTCTCTCCCCGACGTTCCCTCTCCTACGGCCGTTCGTCTTCTCCCGCGGCCGTTCGGCTTCCTCCGCCACAGCCACCGCCGCCGCCGCCACCATCCTTCTCCTTCTCCTTCTTCTTTTTCTTCTTCTTCTTCTTCCCTCTCGGTTTCTCTCTCTACCTCACTCTGTCTTCTCTCCCTCTCGCGATCTCCCACGATCGCTCTCTCTCCGCCTCGCCGCACACCGCCACGAGCCTCCGCGAGCATCCTCTTCCGCCATAGCGCGCGACTGTAGTGCCTTCTGCAGCGCGATCCCCCAGCACACAGCGTGCGCGAGCGCAGGAGCGCGAGCGAGCGCAGGAGCACGAGCGAGCGTAGGAGCGCGAGCGCAGGAGCGCAGGAGCGCAGGAGCGCGAGCGCAGGTGCGCGAGCAGAGCGAGCGAGCAGGCGCGCGAGCAGGCGCGCGAGCAGAGCCCGCGAGCAGGCCGCGAGGGCGCACGAGCCAGCGCAGCGCACGGGCGCGTGCCAGCACACGGGCGAGCACCAGCCCGCGAGCCACTGTTAGCCCGCAGGCCCATCAGTTGCAGGCCCACCGGCCCATCGGCCCGCTGGCCCGCACACCAGCGAGCCCGCTAGCTGTAGCCCACGAGCCCAGTCCGGCCCGTGGCCCATGAGCCCGCGACGGCCCGTGACGGCCCACGAGCCCGTGACAGCCCACGAATCTCCACGCAGGTAAATGACTTAGGATTTTGCTTCGGATCTATGTGTTTAGATCTAACAAATAAACCTTGTTTTGATAGGAAACCCTACAGACTTTGGAGTGACCGAAGTGACTTTCGTACGAAACTCGGCGCTTCGAGAAAACCCTAGGTGAGGAGATTTCGGCTTTAATTGATAAATTGGATGAATCTATGATTGAATCTAAGATGAAAGGTTTTGTATATGTTTAGAGTGTAAGTGGAATGCGAATAGAATACAATTTCTGAAATGATTATATGTGACTTTGAAAGTTAAGTATAGAATATTATAGAAATTGAATGATCTGACACGAAAGAAGCGTATTATAGAATCACAAAATCATGTCGAGTGAATTCGAATAGTTTCTTTAGAGTTAAACTTTGGAATATGCATGAAAGTATCTGGGTTGTAGGGTTGGGTTGAAATGAGCCGTAAAGTGGAGGATATTATACATTTCATGTTTTTCGGATAAACCCTAAAAATGCTTGAGAAAATGATATTAAATTTTGATGATCTGATTAGGTTGATCTTTTTGGAGACTCGAGGAAGCAGATCAGATTTGATTAGTTTGAAAATAGGGAGTGACCACCCTCCCTAGAACAGTGAGTGAGACTTTGACATTCGCTATTGATTGAAAACCATGTTTCAAAAATACTTTTAAATGACATGTTTCTGCAAATGTATGATTGTTAGACCTTTCCAATATTTGATGAAATGTTTTGTGACCTTTGGAGTGTCTTAACTGCTGACTTTATTGATATGCATCCATGAGTTTTGATAAACGTATATTGTGCCATATTTTCGACATATTGATATGTTTTAATGCTTCCACTGCATTGGCACATGGTTTTAAATGGATTTACTTACACATTTGGGCTGTATGCCCGGCCGACTTTATGATATTATGCATTGGGCTGTATGCCCGGCCGACGTTATGATATTATGCATGGGGCTATATGCCCGGCTGATCTGGTGATGGGATGCATGGGGCTACGTGCCCGGTTGATATGATATTGTGATCCGTAGCTACGAAGGACATCTGGTAGAGGCACCCCTTGTGCCCGGATACGCTTCGGCCGGAGGTATCCGCCAGATCGTCGTGTGTATGGGTGCCCCAGGTTGACCCTCATCGGAGAGGACGTTGAGTACGGCTCCGTCTAGCACCAGGCGGGGGCACCATACACGGCTGACTAGTTATATGTACATTATTATTATTTACAGGCTAGTTGGGGTAGTCTGTGGCCAACATTGGGGCAGAGAGCCATTCTTTAATACTTGCATTTGGAAAAACCCCCAATGCGCCGTCCTTGGTCGAGGTAGACCATTGCCGGGAATATTTCATTGGCCGGCTCTTCATGACATTGATGTGAATATTGGATGCATATCTTGGTTTCTGATGTGTGCGTATTACATATGATTTTGAAATAACATGATCGGTTTGCGCACTGTGGATATTTTCTTATCTTATGCTTTGACACTCCAAATTCACCTCGATATTGATAGTATGATGTCAATCCCCTCACTTACTGAGTATCCTCCCATAGATACTCACCCCTCACTTTCTTTCCTACAGGATTAGTGTTGGACCGAGGAGATATCACTGGGCTTGGGTATGGATATTTTCCATCTCTTCCGCTATGATGATTGGTGATATTATTATGTATTGGAGATTTTAGATTGATCAATGTATTTACCAAATTTTATGGGATGACTGTATAAATTATGGACATTTATTCTTGAAACTCTCGTATTGATTTATTTCATGGCATTGAGGCATTTGTAAATATTTAAAAATAACCTGGGAATTTATTTTATATATGCGTAGAATTTAAATCCGCTCGGTGTGGCGGCTGCTCATGCTCTAGTTGGGCATGATAGTAGAGGTATGTTGCTAGGACTGTTAGAAACTTTATAGCCTTGCATTGTTCTGGATGTTGGTTGTGGTATTTGTTGAATTTGGAGAGGCCGGGATGGCAAATTGTTTATTTTTACAGGATAAATGTCATATACAGGTGAAATTGTACATGGGAAACCTCCGATTTATGGGGAGATTCTGCCCGATTTTCTGTAAAAATACAGTCAGCATCCAGAGGCAACGGGCGACTGTTCACGATCCCAGTTCGGGGCGTGACAGTTCGGTTGGTATCAGAGCTCTTGGTTTAGAGCTATATTTTATAAAATGATTTGAAAACATTCCCAAGTAACTTGATTTTAAAAGTCCTCAATGCATAAGAGTTTCATACAGTCATTTATATCCCTGCATATGGTCTTCGACATATGAGTTTATCTATTTTAGGGGGGTTAGATACTAATTTTTATCTAACCTAGCATTTCTTCATTTTCAAAGAAGGAACCAATGGAGATGGTTCTTAAATTGATAATTTCATTCATTTTAGGGGGTTAGTTGTACTAACCCTAATCCTTGAACAATGCCTAATGAGAATTCTTATATTGCGGAACCATGACGAGTACATGGAGCGCTAGATATATACTCCCTGATTTACTTAAAGAGAGCGAGGATACTTCCTCATTTCAGGCGCCCCTTTCGGTGCCGAAGAATACATCCTCGGTGCCCCATACATCATATCATAACGTCGGCCGGGCATACAACCCAAATATGTAGTAAATCTATTTAAAACCATGTGCCAATGCAGTGGAAGTATTAAAACATGTAAATATGTCGAAAATATGGCACAATATTCAGTTATCAAAACTCATGGATGCACATCAATAAAGTAAGAAATTTAGGGAGTCCAAAGGTCACAAAACATTTTGTCAAATATTCGAAAATTCTAACAATTATACATTTGCAGAAACATGTCATTTAAAAGTATTTTTGAAATATGATTTTCAATTAATAGCGAATGTCAAAGTCTCACTCATAGTTCTAGGGAGGGTGGTCACTCCCTATTGACAAGCCAAATCGGAGCTGACCGCTCGAGTCTCCAAAAGATCAACCTAATCAGATCATCAAAATTGAATATCAATTTCTCAAGCATCGACTCATTTCATTCCAACCCTACAACCCAGATACTTTGATGCATATTTCAAAGTTTAACTCTAAGGGATACTATTCGAATTCACTCGACATGATTTTGTGATTCTATAACATATTTTTTTCGCATCAGACCATTTAGTTTCTGTAACATTCTATACCTAACCTTCAAAATCACATATAATCATTTCAGAATTTGCATTCCATTCGCATTCTACTTACACTCTAAACATATACAAAACCTTTCATCTTAGATTCAATCCTAGATTCATTCAATTTATCAATTAGAGCCGAAATCTCCTCATCTAGGGTTTTCTCGAAACGTCGAGTCTCGTCCGAAAGTCGCTTCGGTCACTCCAAAATTTGTAGGGTTTCCTATCAAAACAAGATTTATTTGTTAGATCTAAACACTTAGATCCGAAGCAAAAACCCTAAGTCATTTACCTGCGTGGAGGTTCGTGGGCTGTCACACGCTCACGGGCCGTCACGGGCCGTCGTGGGCTCGTCGCGAGCTCGTGGGCTATAGCTAGCGGGCTCGCTGGTCTGCGGGCCAGTGGGCTGACGGGCTAGAGGGTTGGCGGGCTTGCAGGCTGGCGGGCCTCCAACTGATGGGCCTCCGGGTGATCGGTCTGCGGCTGGCGGGCCTGCAGGTGATGGGCCTACGGCTGGTGGGCCGATGGACTGATGGGCTTGCAGGCTGGTGGGCCTACGGGCTGGTGGGCCTCTAGCTGGTGGGCCTCTAGTTGGTGGGTCTGCAGGCTGGCAGGCCTACGGGCTGGTGCTCTCGCACTGGCTTACGGGCTGACTCGTGCTCGCGCGCTGGTGCACGCTCGTGCGCGCTCGCGCTCCTGCGCTGGCTCGTGCGCGCTCGCGCTCCTGCGCTGGCTCGCGCGTGCTCGCGCTATCGTGGCTCGGTTCGCACTCGCGGCCTGGCTCGCGCTGCGGGCTGGGTCCTGCTCGCGGCCTGGGCTCACGCTGAGGGCTGGGGGGGTCGCGCTGTAGGCTCGAGCTGTGGGACCACGCTGCGGGCTCGAGCTGTGGCAGAAGGCGGTGCTCGCGGAGGCTCGCGGTGGTGTGCGGCGAGGCAGAGAGAGGGCGATCGTGGGAGTTCGCGAGAGGGAGAGAAAGAACAGTGAGATAGAGAGAGAAACCGAGAGGGAAAAGAAGAAGAAGAAGAAGAAGAAGAAGAAGAAGAAGAAGAAGAAGAAGAAGAAGAAGAAGAAGAAGATGATGATGATGATGGCGGAAGAGGAAGAAGAAGAAGAAGAAGAAGAAGAAGAAGAAGAAGAAGAAGAAGAAGAAGATGATGATGATGGCGGATCTCACGGCGAAGGAGCAGCGCCGCGGTGGGGGGAGAGACGAAGGGTCGGGAGCGAGAGCGAGAGAGAGAGAGAGAGAGAGAGAGAGAGAGAGAGAGAGGGACGAATTAGGGCTTTAGCCCTAATTCGATTATGGGAGGGCCAAAACGTTGCGTTTTGGCTCTCCCCTTTTTTTTTTTTTCTTTTTAGCTTGGTGTTACATCATTTATAGTAGCAATTCTAGGCATCTCCTTTTGAAGGAATGTAGAATTGTCAAAGGTAACATCAAGGCTCATAATAAAATTGGGTAATTTTGGATTGGTATACCACAGCCATACCTCTTCACCCCATATGCATGGTCGGGAATATGCACTTCTTTGCCCTTGGCTCAAAATTACCATCATTCATATGAGTATATGCAAGATAATCAAATACTCTTAAAATAAAACAATTAGCCGGTTTACTTGACCAAACTTCCTCAAGAGTCTTAAATTTAATTGTTGTCGATGGAGACTGATTAATAAAGTACCAAGTCATGTTGGCAACCTCACCCAAAATGTTTTTGATATACCGACATTCAAGAGCATGCATCTTGCTCTCTCCCCGTGGGTGTTCTATTCATCCTCCTACAAATACCTTTCTCTTATGATGTTCTAACAACAGTGTAATGTCTAGCCATTCGTTTATTCTTGCATAATAGGTTAAACTCACCTTTGCAAAATTCTGAACCATTATCTATTCAGAGATGCATGATTGATTTCCGTATCTGCTTCTTGAATATAACCTAAATTAATTAAAGGTGGTGAATATATCACTTTTGTCCTTCAAAATATACATCCATACTTTCATTAAAAAATCATCAATGAAAATCAACATATAAATAGCTCTACCTTGTGATACTACCAGAGAAGGCCTCCTCAAATTTGAATGGATGTGACCCACTATCCCCCTCGTATGATGAACTGCTATGTTGAGCTTCATGCTACACTCTTTTCCAAAGACATTATGCTCATAGAAATTCAACATTCTAGTTTTTTGACCACATAACAAACCACACTTGTTCAGTTCTGTTATGCCCTTTTCACTTGTATGACCTGGCCTTATATGTCATAACCATATAACATCATCATTAAGATGTACAGATAAGCATACAACAACAATCCCAAGAATTGTGCTTCATATGTGGCGATAAAGGCCATCAGACAGCTTACCTTTCATAACTACAAAAGCACTTTTGAACACCTTCAAGACATCGTTCTCGCCAAAGCATCTATAGCCTTTTATCTAAGACTCAAAGATATGAGATTCTTTTTTATGTTTGAAACATGATGAACTTCTAGTGTCCTTACTATACCATTAAACATCTCAATTTGAATTGTGCTAATCCTAACAATTGAGAGTGGAATCATCTTCCATATGTATATTACTTATGTCAACTGGTTGATAAGTGGTTAACTAATCTTTATTTAGACAAATATAATAGCACAGGAAGAATCAAGAATCCACATGTCATTGAATGGTGGTGAGCTATCTTTATTTGGACAAATATGATAGCATAGTCCAAATCAAGAATCCAAGTTTCCTTTTGAATATTATCCGTGACTGCAAGAACACTATTAGGACCTTCGGAACTACCTATGCCATCATCAACTACATTAGTTATATTGACTGGCTTCTCGTTCCTTTCAGATTTGCTTTTCTCATCTTGGAGTTCAAAGACGCCATAACATCCTCAAAGGTAAGGGTATCTTAGCTATACAACTTGGTATCAATGAATGTTTCAAATGATGGAGACAAAGAATATAAAAGAAATAAAGTTTGGTTCTCCTCATCAATCTTAACATCGATATTCTTCAAATCAAGAATAGTTTTGTTAAAGTCATCAATACGTACCTAAATTAAACGTACCTTCTTGTATTTTTAGTATGTGAATTGTTGTTTTAGATAAAACTGATGTGTTTGCGATTTTATTCATGTATATGCTCTTTAGTTTGAGCCATATATTGGCTGTCAAGTCCTTCCGTTCAACTTTATGCAGAACCTCATCCAAAAGCACCAACAAGGTAGCACCATCCCCTCTCCAAGAGATTCTCTTTCTGCTCTTCTAGTATTTCTCTAAGCATATACCATCTCCCTCTAAGTGCCTTATACAGTTGTCATTGCAAAAGCAAAGAATACATCTTTATAGGCTACAGATTGAAATCATTTCTTCCATTGAACTTCTAAATCTCATATTTTATTGACGAAGATAAAGCCATCATGAAATCTCAATTGATTCAAATCCTGAGACCTTATACCAGGTAGTTGGGAATATAGCGATATATGCAGAAGCACACTCCAGAATTTACTAATCAACGAAACAATCAAAATAATAATAAAAAAAGTGGGAAAAAATCAGCCACATACAAGAATACAATGATTTTAACATGGTCTGCCTCTTGAAAGCCTATCAAAACGTAGTTAACGTACCTTAGAAAAGATCCCTTATATAGTGGGACATTAATACAAGATTACACGCTGAAAAAGGGCTAGAATTAAGCCTAAAACACATTCCACATTATCGGGGTTGACTCTGGGGTCTGGGGTCTGGGGTCTGGGGTCGGGGGTCGGGGGTCGGGGGTCGGGGGTCGACACAAATTCAAGACAATATTCAAAGATTTGTTATTTTAATTATTCTTTATTTTTAGGGTTTTTTTTTTTTGTCTCTGGTTTTAGGTCAGATTCTTTTAGGGTATATGAGCTCCTATTTAGACTTGCAATTAAACACTTTTGAATAATTAAAACTTTAGTTTTTTCTCTACAACTTTCATTGTGCTCTCAGCCTTAGGGTTTTGATGTGCAATAAAAACAAATCACAACTGTTAGCGCATCACTCCAAACCTTATTGGTGCAAAGTTCGCCGTAGAATTCTAAAGTTAACTCCTAGTTGCCTAGTTTTAATAAAGGAAGGATCGTATAAGGATTTCTAATAGCTTTGATAAATGCAAAGCATTGGGCTGGAAATGGAATTATATTAAATAATGGTGTCAATGAGTTTTGTTTGTGGTGGAGGCAATGAAGTTAGGTAAAATTTATTTTTGCACCCACGATATGTCATGACTAAACATCAATAGTTGCACCCCGCAATCATAGAGAACATTAGATCAACTCTAAGAGAAACTCTTATCTTAATATACAATCGGTAACGAAGCATGTAAGCAAATTTCATATGGCCGTATTCGTCAACTTGGCAATGAGTCAAAGGACTTGGAAGTAAATCAAATTACATCCTTTTTTCAATAAAACTATCAGCCCACAAAATATTTTTGATAAATTGGTAAAGTCATCATTGCACATATATTCTGTTTTGGAGTTGAGAGGAAAACTTTTACATAGCTAGATGCTTTGTTCTGCTCACACAGTACAAATCTCCGACGAGAAACTTTTGGCGGTGGTTTCCTCTCTAAAGAAGTAAGCTGCTGCTCGGATTACAAGGAAGAAGGAACATCAAAAGAAATTGAGAAGGTTAGTGTAATTGAAACACAAGCACTGTCTTCTAAACTAAGGTTACTGTCATTCTTTCTCCAAATTAGATAAGTAGTTTTGTTATACTTCAAATACCTCCACTTATGGGATCCAATGATTGAATGTATGACATGGTAACCCATCCATTTCTTTCATATACAACATATGAGGGAGTTAATTTCCAAGATAATTGTTTTCTGGAATATCACATCTGTATGTGTATTTATAGAGAACAGAAAAGGGACCTGCACGCCCTCTGCACGTCCTGCTCAAGATCAATACAACTGATTGGGGGCATTTTAGATATGAAGCACAGCAAACATTAAGTAGTATAAACATTTCATATTAGGAAAATCTTAGAGAACAGACTTCTATTCACCATGGATATTCTTGCTTTCTGAAGATTCTCTCAATCTAATGTCAGAATACTACGCCCACCCAGGCATGGAAGGCCATCTTAACTGGAGCCAATAATCTCCGCATGGATTTCACATAAAAGTAACAATCCTCCAACAGGATAACAGACAATGATTGCCCCATAATTTTTTCTAACATAAAACTAGCATTGTCCTTATCGTCTCAACCACTCTTAACCTCACCAAGACTGGGTTGAGAAGCATTTCCCACCCAGTGATTTCCACATCACACTTTCAATCTTCCAGCACCTATGATATCCCCATGAAAAGAGGCGATGCCACTCACCAAAGTAACCGTGATTCTAGCAAAAGCATCTCTATAGAATATATTTTAGGGGTGTGTATTGGTCGCAAAGAGCACAGCCCTCCATTCCTAGTACTGGAACCCGAGTCATCTCCTTAGCCCTTGTTAGATGACATATTTTGGATTGCTGATGTGGATGGTTATTTTTAGGTGTTGGTTATTTTTTATTCATACTTGTGATGATGGCATAATCTTAGTGGGATGACCATGATCTTAGTAGGTAGTTAGTAATCAAGTTTTAAATTTTAATGTTTCTAATGATCAATATAAGTTTAGTTTTCTGTGTGCTTCAGAAAATTCTCTCTGTTTTTTAGAAAATTAATTTCATTTGGTATCAGAGCTTTCTTCTTAAGGGACCTGTGTGTGAGTTTGACACGTCATGGAAGCCGAAGCTAGTTTCTCCTCAATTGCTCCACCGAAGTTTGACGGAAACAACTACCAGATTTGGGCAGTACGTATGGAGACATATTTGGAAGCTTTGGATCTTTGGGAAGCAGTGGAGGAAGACTATGAATTGCCTGCACTTCTGAACAACCACACCATGGCACAGATCAAAGCGCACAAGGACAAGAAGATAAAGAAATCAAAGGCAAAGGCCTGCCTATTTACTGTATTCTCATCCACCACCTTCACTCGTATCATGTCTTTGAAGTCAGCAAAAGAGATATGGGATTATCTCAAGAATGAATATGGAGGAGATGAAAGAATTAAAGGAATGCAAGTCCTAAACTTGATTAGGGATTTGAACTTCAAAGAATGAAAGAATTTGAGATAATTAAAGATTACTCCGACAGACTTCTTGGTATCGCAAACAAAGTAAGGCTTGCTCTGAATTTATTGACTCAAGAATTGTAGAAAAAATTCTTGTTACAGTATCTGAAAGATATGAAGCAACCATCACTACCTTGGAAAATACCAAGGATCTGTAAAAAATTTCCGTGGCAGAATTGCTTAACTCATTGCAAGCACAAGAACAAAGAAGACTAATGAGGGAAGAAAAAACAACCGAAGGAGCTTTGGCAGCCATGCATCAAAACGTGGCCAAAAACAAAAAGAAGAAGAAGGATTTCGAAGGAATTGGGGCAAGTACAGCATCAGCCAGTGCAAAATGAAAGGATGAAATCAGAAAAAATCCTATCGACCTTGCAAACACTACAAAAGAAGGGTCATCCTCCATTTAGATGATGGAGAAGACCTGATGCAAAGTGCACTAAATGCAATCAAATGGGGCATGAAGCTGTTATCTGCAAAAACAAAATTCAACATGGTGAAAAGGCAAAGACAGCTGATCAAGAGGAGGAAGATCACCTGTTTGTTGCTACATGTTTCTCTGGCATCGAATCAAGTGAAAGTTGGCTTATTGACAGTGGTTATACTAACCACATAACACATGACAAGGATCTATTCAAGAAACTAAGCAATATAAACTTATCGAAGGTTCTAGTTGAAAATGGCAAGTACATAGCTATGAAAGGAAAAGGAACGGTTGCAATTTTAACCTATTCAGGTACAAAGTTTATTTCTGATGTGTTGTATGTCTTTGAAATTGATCAAAACTTGAGTGTTGGATAATTAATTGAAATGGATTATAAAGTTATGTTTGAACACAAAAGTTGCTTGATTAAAGTTGCAGTTGGCCAAGATATTTTCAAAGTAAAAATGAAAGGGAAAAGCTTTGCTCTAAATCCATTGGAGGAGGAGCAAATTGCCTTTCCAATCAAAGAAAATATCACTGAAGTATGGCACGAGAGGCTTGCGCACTATCATCATTTGGGGCTGCTACAGATGAAATCCAAGAAGATGGAAAATGATCTTCCAGAGCTTGATGATCGTATTCCAACCTGCAAAGCATGTCAGTTTGGAAAGCAAAGCAGGAAACCATTTCCCAAAACAACATGGAGTGTAACACCAACTATATATTAAAAAAAAAAAAAAAAAAAAAAGAGAAAAATCGAATTAGGGCTTAAAGCCCTAATTCTTCCCCTTTCTCTCTCTCTCCCTCTCTTCCTCTCTCCCTCTCTCCCTCTCTCCCCGACTTTTCCCCTTCCCGTGACCCGCCGCCGTCCCTCGCCGAGTCCGCGACTCTCCTCCACCGCGATCAACCACCACCACCACCATCTCACTCTCTCACTGTCTCTCCCTCTTTCCCTCGTTCTCACCCTCTCTCTACCTCTCGCTGCTCTCTCTCTATCCCTCCGTCGCTCTCTCCTCCTCCCGCGAGCACACACCACCGCGCTCGGCAGCGGCTCCCCTCTCCCCTTCGCGCGCGACTGCAGCTTGCGTTTCCCCACGCGAGCGTGAGCACGCGATCGCGCGAGCACACGACCTTGCGCCTGCGCACGAGCTGCGCGATCCCTGCACCAGCTCCGGTGCTGCCTCCTCGATCTCCAGCGTGACCCAGCGCGCGACCCAGCACGAGCCAGCGCGTGGCCCAGCGCGCGAGCCAGCGCCACCCAGCGCGAGCCAGCTCGTGACCCAGCGCGACCCAGCTCGCGACCCAGCGCGACCCAGCTCGCGACCCAGCGCGACCCAGCTCGCGACCCAGCGCGACCCAGCGCGCGACCCAGCTCGCGACCCAGCGCGAGCCATCTCGCGAGCCCAGCGCGAGCAGTGCGCGACCCTCTGCACGAGCCTCTGCGCGCCCTAGCATGCCCCAGCACAGGCTCCCCTGTGCCAGTGCGCCCTCCAGCATGCCCCAGCACGAGCATAGCGCGCCCCAGCGCGCGATCCACTGCTCGAGCGTGCCCCAGCACAAGCGCGAGCGCTCCAGCGCGCGACCCACTGCGCGAGCACTCGATCCAGCTCGCAAGTGCGAGCCCTAGCCACGCGGCCCAGTCCAGCCCGCGGCCCACCAGACCCATCAGACCCGTAGGCCCACCAGGCGGCCAGTCCATCAGCCCGCCAGCCTGCGGCCCACGAGCCCACGACCGGCTTTCCCCTTCGAGAGCTCACCTGCATCTTCTGTACTGCAGGTAACGACTATATTTGGTTGAAGTTCTAGGGTTTGGTGTTAGAAATTTAGTTGTTTCTAATATAATTGAAATTTGGTAATATTATAGGTTTTAGACCAGGTTGACGGGCGAACGAAAACTAAATCCAGAAATCTGAGAAAACCCTAGGTGAGAGATGCAACCTTTTCAACATTTGAATTAATTCTATCGAAAGTATATCGAATTTAGATCGAGAGTTACATAATATATTGAAATGTGTGACATTCAAGGAAAAATAGACAAAAAAATGAGAAATATTAGAAACTTGACCATTGGTGAGTCAGATGATTCGAAATTGAGGAAACGAGAATCTATGACGAAGTTTTGTAAATTAGGTGGGAGAAATTTGGAAGGGAAAAATTGAAAATCCCTGATTTGGCTTTTATTTGATATTAAATGTTGATAATCTGATTTAGGTTGACCTTTTGGAGACTCGAGCGATCAGATCCGATTTGGCTTGTCAGTAGGGAGTGACTTCCCTCCCGTAGACAGTGAGTGGGACTCTAATCTCTTGCATAAAATAGTAAAACGTATTTTCTGTCGCATTTTCGATAAAACATGCTTTGATATGCATTCGTTGACGTGTGATATTAAATTTGGAAATCTATTTTGTGATTTTTGGAGTGTCTTGAATTATATTTACAATAACTATGCATCCATAGTTTGAAATGAAACAATAATTGTGCCATTACTTGAAATTTTAAAATTTCCTTTTCTACCGTCGCATTGGTATGCTGTTTGAAATGATTCGATGAAACGTATTGGCACGCAGATTTGAAATGTTTTGATGAACTATGTGGGTTGGATGCCCACTAGTTATGTGATGATGTGATGATGTGATGTTACTTGTGGGACGTTGTGCCCTGGGACGTTGTGCCCTTGTGATACTATGATGATTCCGTAGCTACGAAGGGCATTTGTAGAGGCACGGGTTGCCCAGATACGCTTCTGCAGGAGGTATCCGCAAACGTCATTTATTCTAAAGGCTATAGGCGCGGCCGGTTGAACCCACGTAGGGGGAGGACGTGTGTGACGCCACCGTCTAGCACCGGGCGGGGTCCTATACACGTTGATGAGTTGGCCCCAGCGAGCTCATGGCCAACGTCGGGGTAGAGAGCGTTTTAAAGTCTATGCATAATAAAAACCCCCGACGCGCCTGTCCTTGGTCACGGTTGACCTTTGCCGGGACTATTTTTGGCTCGCTCTGACATTACTTGATTTTAAATGGATGCATATATGTTTGTTATCGTGTGATTGGTTAAATGATTTCAAATTTGTTAAACATATCGTGTTTTGTCGTGCAATGTAAATTTTTGTTTCAAATGATGTTATTTGACACTCCAATTGTTCACCTATGCTATTTATGCTGGATATTATCCCCCTCACTCACTGAGTATCTACCCATGATACTCACCCCTCTATTTTCTCTCCTCAGACAGGTTTATTGTGATAGAGCGACGTTACAGGCTCTAGAGCGGAGTTGGTATTTCCGACGGTAAGATTTACTTTTAATTTAGTTTCGACCCTGCGAGATCTTGACATAGAGGTCCGTAGTTGGCCATGTACTTATTTTGGGATGACTGTATAATTTAACTCTCATATTTCCTTTGCATTGAGGCGATTGTACGTACTTGAGTGTACTTGGGAATATTATTGTATCTTTCATAAAATTTAGGTCCGCTCGGTGTGACGGCTGTTCATGCTCTAATTGGGCAGGATAGTAGAGGTCTGTGGCTAGAACTGTTAGAAACTTGTAGCCTTGTGTTGTTCTGGATGCTGGCGGTGGTGTTTATTGATTTTGGAGAGGCCGGGATGGCCATTTATTTAAATTATAGATTGATTTTGATTATACAGGTTTAATTGTACACGGGAACCTCCGATTTATGGGGAGGTTCTGCCCGATTTTCTGTAAAAATACAGCCGGCATCTTAGGGCAACGGGCGGCTGTTCACGATCCCGGTTTGGGGCGTGACATGGAGAGCATCAAAGAAGCTACAATTGATTCATACTGACATTGTAGGCCCACAAAGAATGCCTTCTTTGAAAGGTAGTCTTTATTATGCTATATTCATTGATGATTTCACCCACAAAGAATACCTTTCGAGGCATGGTATGGTTATAAACCATCTCTTAAGCTAGATAAAAGAGTACTTCCAGGCATCTTCATCGGCTACAGCTTGGTTGCAAAAGCTTTTAAAGTTTTCCAACCACAAACTGGAAAAATTATTATAAGCAGGGATGTATACTTTATGGAAAACAAAGAGTGGAGATGGGATGATGCAAAGAAAGTGAATCCAATCTCAAGTTTCCTGTCTTGGACGCAGTAGCACAAAGCTTTTGAGATTGGGAGAATGAAATGGTGGATGATAGTTCTATTAGAGGCACAAGACCACTTTCAGATGTTTATTAAAGATGCAATATTGCTGTGTGTGAACCTTCAGATTATGAAGAAGCCAAGACAGATCAAAATTAGACTACTACAATGAAGGAGGAGTTGTTCATGATTGAAAGGAACAAAACATAGGTGTTAGTTGATCGACCCCAAGACAGAAAAGTAATTGGAGTCAAGTGGGTGTACAGAAACAAGCTTAATGCTGATGGCTCAATCAACAAGTATAAAGCTAGACTCGTGGTCAAAGGATATGCTCAAATACTCGGTGTGGACTACTCAGATGCCTTCGCTCTAGTCGCTAGACTTGACACCATCAGATTCCTTCTTGCTCTTGCAGCATAAAAGAATCGGAAGGTATACCAATTAGATGTCAAGTCAGCATTCTTGAATGGTTTTCTACAGGAAAAAATTTATGTAGAGCAACCAGAAGGGTATGTAAAGGAAGGAGAAGAAGATAATGTCTATCTTCTTAAAAAGGCACTTTACGGATTGAAACAAGCTCCAAGAGCTTGGTATAGCAGGATTGATGAACATTTGCAGAACTTGGGATTTGCTAAAAGTTTATCTGAATCAACATTATATGTCAAGGACAATGGAGCTGATATTCTTATCATCTCACTATATGTAGATGATCTGCTAGTGACAGGAAACAACACAAATCTTGTGGAAAAGTTTAAGCAAGAGATGATGGAGGTTTTTGAGATGACAGATCTCGGATTGATGATCTTCTTTTTTAGAATGGAAATTAAGCAAAATGAATATGAAGTCTTCATCTGTCAGAAGAAATATGCCAAGGAGATTCTGAAGAAGTTTAAACTTGAAGAATGCAAAGAAATTAGCACCCCGATGAATTCAAAGGAAAAGCTCTATAAAGAAGATGGAACAAAGAAAATTGATCAGGCATATTTCAGAAGTCTGATTGGTTGCTTTATGTATCTCACAACAACTCGACCTAACATTTTGAATGTTGTAAGCATTTTGTCTCAGTTTATGCACTGTGCAAGTGAATGGCATCTCAAGTCTGCAAAGAGTGTGCTTAGATATGTGAAAGGCACATGTGACTTTGGCATTAAATTTACAAGGAGCAAAGAGTTCAAGCTGGCTGGTTTCTCAGACAGTGATTGGGGAGGTTCCATTGATGATATGAAGAGTATTTCAGGCTATTGTTTCACACTTGGCTATGGTGTTTTCTCATGGAGTTCAAAAAAAGAAGAAATTGTAGCTCAATCCACTGCTGAAGCAGAGTTTATTGCTACAATAGCTGTTATTAATCAAGCTTTATGATTGAGGAAGATTTTAATTGAACTTAATTTGGAGCAACAGGAAAGCAATGAGATTTTTGTTGACAACCAAGGTGCAATTGCTATCTCTCATAATCCTGTGTTTCAGGGGAAAACTAAGTATTTTAATATCAAGTTATTCTTCTTAAGGGAAGTTCAGAAACATGGACTTGTTGAACTTGTCTACTGCAAAACAGAAGATCAGGTTACAGATGTTTTCACCAAGCCATTGCCAAATAGCAAGTTTGAATTTCTGAGGATAAAGCTTGGTGTTTGCAGCTACTAAAGTAAGGAGGAGTGTTAGATGACATGTTTAGGACTGCTGATGTAGGTAGTTATTTTTACGTATTGGTTATTTTTTATTCATGCTTGTGATCATGGCATAATCTTAGTGGGATGACCATGATCTTAGTGGGTAGTTAGTAATCAAGTTTTAAATTGTAATGTTTCTAATGATCAATGTAAGTTCAGTTTTCTGTGTGCTTCAGAAAATTCTCTATTTTTCAGAAAATTAACTTCAGCCCTCGAACTCATTTTAGGATTGAATTGGTCGCACTAAGCATACCCTCTTACTTGCTTCTTCAGTTCTTATTATCCTGTCAGCACCAGCAAACAAAAGAGAGAAACAAAGTCCTAGAAGAAACCAAGTAATGTCTCTTTCATATAAAACATGCCTCTGCATACATCTGAAGTACTTATAATTTTGGCAACTTATTCACACATATTGCTCAAACAGATGACTCAAGCAAATCAATCTAAACATCACAAAACAGAGTATTATCGAATTTACATCTCGACATATTCATATCTACACTGACAATTTCAAAACGAATTTGGGTTGTGGAAATTCTGGTGCAGTTTACAAAGGCCAACTGCCTGAGGGCATGAAGATTGTTGTAAAGGTCCTTAATGGGACTTTAGATGAATTAGCTAAAGAACAATTCATGGCTGAAGTTGGCACAATAGGTAGAATGCACCATATAAACATTGCCAAACTCATTGGTTTTTGCTATGTCAAGAAGTTAGCCGCGCTTGTGTATGAGTTTATGGAAAGGGGATCACTAGCTAAGCATTTGTTTGATCTAAGACAAGGAATGGAATTGGTGAAATTGTATGAAGTAGCAATAAGGGCGGCCAAAGGAATTGCTTACATGCATGAGGAGTGCCACGAACATGTCACTCATTATGACATTAAGCCACAAAACAATCTTCTGGATGCCAATTTCTTTCCCAAAGTGTCAGACTTTGGGCTCGCCAAGCATCACAACAGAGATGTGCCCCCAGATACCATGACAGGTTACAGAGGAACTCCAGGCATCTCTGCCCCAGAGCTTCTGCTTCATAACCATGCGATAACAAATAAGTGCGATGTTTATAGTTTGGTATGGTTCTATTTGAGACTGTCAGGAAGCGAAGGAACATTGGTGTTGTAACACCGACATGTGATTTCCGTAAAAAAGTACAATTTTTGAAATATATATATAAAAAAATAAGATATTCCTCAGTTCATTATATAGAGAGAGATTTTTTTATTTAAATTTGATTTTTGATTTTGGGGTATTGAAATTAAATTTTTTGGTATATTTTAATTTGACGAATCGACAAGTCGAAATAAATCTCATTTTTATGAAATTCGCATTTCTAACGAAATATGGATGTGAAAATATATATGCATAAATATATATATAATTAAAAATAAAAATAAAAATAAAAAAATAAAAATAAAAAAATAAAAATAAAAATAAAAATGGAGACGCAGCGTTTTGGGGCAAAATGCTGCGTCCCCAATTTTATTTGGGGATTAGGGTTAGAAACCCTAATCTCTTTCTCTCTCTCGCTTGCTCTCTCATCCCGACCCTTTGTTTCTCCCCCCACCGCGGTGCCGCTCCTCCTTCGCCGCGAGTTCCGCCTCCAACGGACCACCATCATCATCTTCTTCTTCTTCTTCTTTCCCTCTCGATTTCTCTCTCATAATCTCTCCCTCTCACGATTTCTCGCGATCTCTCTCCTTTCCGCCACCCACCGCCACTGCTCCCTCCTCCTGCGAGCCTCCGCGAGCGCAACTCAATGCTTGCAGGCAATCGAGCCACAGCGCATCTTTCTGCCAGCGCGCTACAGCACAGCACGAGCCAGCGCATAAGTGCGCAGTAGCCGTTAGCTCGCAGCCCGCAAGCTACTGTGGCCCACGAGCCAATTTCGGCCGCAGGCCCGCCAGCCCACAGGCCTATCAGCCCGTAGGCCTACCGGCCCGCTAGCCCATTAGCTTGCAGACCTGCGAGCCCGCTAGCAAAACCCACTGGCCACTGATCCGTGAACCCACTAGCCCACGATGGTCCATGACGGCCCATGAACCTGTGATAGCCCACGAACCTCCATGCAGGTAACTGACTTAGGGTTTTGCTTCCGATCTAAGTGTTTGAACCTAACTAATAAACCCTGTGTTGACAGATAGAATTTCAGATCTTGGAGTGATCGAGGAGACATTCGGACAAAGGTCTACAATCCGAGAAAAACCTAGGTGAGTAATTTCGGATCCATTCGATTTGGTTATCGAATTTAGGGTAAATTTAAGATAAGAAATCTTGTATATACTAGAATGTAAACTAGATTCTCATATAATGCATTTTCTGACGTTGTATGTGGTTAATTATGTTAAGTGTAGGATTTTTTGTGCTATTATATCTGTAGAAATTTGGCATGAATGATGCATTTGATGGTTAATAGTATTATGGTTTTATCTTGAGTTGGGTGTTTTCATGGTGTGTACCCTATGTTGCCAATTTAATGATTTAGAGAAGACATTGGAGATGTGAATGATGATGTAAATAGTTGATATTAGCATCGCATTTATTGCGTTGGGTATCTCTGATAATGTGTGGTTGAAGTTGTTATTTGGATAGTTGAAAGTGATTGTTAAAATGTGATCTTTAATTCCCAAATGCTATAACACCTTTAATGTGTTATGTGTAAACTCTTATTGTAGTGATATAGCACTTGATCGATTGAGGGGAGCACTCTTTCTTCACTTCGTGGTATTATTGGAAAGTGCGCTACCCTCTCCCATACTGTGAGCGAGACTTTGACATTTTCTATTGATTGAGGTATGTACATATTTTTGTGACCATTGGATTGTCCCAACTGTTGATTTTATAGATTATGCATCTATAAGTTTGATAACTGATATTGTGCCACCTTTTTGACATATTGACATATTTTAATGATTCTATTGTATTGGCACGTAATTTTAAATGGATTTACATGTACTATTTGGGCTATATGTCCGGCCGAAATTATGTTACGATGCATGGGGCTATATGCCCGGCCGACATGATGATGCGATGCATGGGGTTACGTGTCTGGCCGACTTGGTGATATAGTGATATAATGATATGCTTCCTATAACATTCAGTAGCTACGAAAGACATTTGGTAGAGACACCTCTTGTGCCCGGATACGTTTTGACCGGAGGTATCCGCTAGATTGTTATGTGTATGGGTGTCCCAGGTTGACCCTCATCGGGGAGGACGTGAGTTTACCTCTGTCTAGCATTAGGCGGGATACCATACACGGCCGACTATATTATGTATCATTATTATTATTTACAGGCAAGTTGAAATAGTCTGTGGCCAACATTAGGGAAAGAGTCATTATTTGATATTTGCATAGTGAAAACCCCTAATGCGCCCGTATTGGTCTAGGTAGACCATTGTCGAGATTGTTTGTTTGGCTGACTCTACATATGTGAGTTGATACATGAATAGATGCATATGTTATTTTCTGATGTGTACCTTGAGATATGTTTTATATTGAAACAGCACGTTATTTTCGCACATTCATATTATGTTACATGCTTTGACACTCCAAGTTCACCCTTGATATTATTAGCACGATATCAATCCTCTCACTTGCTGAGTATCCTCCATAGATACTCACCCCTCATTTTTTCCCCTACAGGATTAGTTTTGGACTGAAGAAGAATTATTGTGTTGCGACGTAGAATTGATAGTACCGAGTTTGGGTATGAATATTACCATATCTTCTGCTACGATTATTGAAAATTTTAGTTTGATAAATGTACTCATTTATTTATTTTTGGGATGACTGTATAATTTATGTATATTTATTTGTGAAACTCTCATAATTTATTTGTATTTGAATATCACTTGGGAAAATTATTGTACATTATGTAAAATTTTAAGTCCGCTCGGTGTGGCGGCTATTCATGCTCTAGTTGGACATGACAGTAGAGGTCTGTGACTAGAATTGTTAGAAATTTTTATTGCTTTGTGTTGTTTGGATGTTGGCTGTGGCATTGGTTGATTTTGGAGAGACTGTGATGACTATTTATTTATTTTACAGGATTAATGTTGATATACAGGTCAAATAATATTTGGGAGACCTTCGAAATATGGGGAGGTTATGCCCGATTTCCTATAAAAATGTAGTCGACATTCAGGGCAACGGGCGGTTGTTCAGGGCGTGACAGGTGTTGACTCATCCGATAGCATTCACTAGTTCCCAAAACATGCTTTGGATGAGTATGAAAAAGGAAATTTAAGTTTGAAAATTTTGGCTTGTGGAATCAAAGAGAAGGATAGAAAAAAAGCTGAAAGAATGTGTATGGTGGCATTTTGGTGTGTTCAAGACTCCCCTGATGCTAGGCCTACAATGAGTAGTGTGGTGAAGATGTTGGAGGGATGTGTAGAGATTAAGGTTCCTCCCAAACCATTTTAGTATTTAAGCTCACTTGGGCCCAATACTTTTAAGTCTTCAAGTGAAATAGATACATCAATTTCAAGCTATGCAAGTAATGAAGATTATAGCCAGAACTCAAAAAAATTGTTTGAGTGCTGTGTTGGCCCTAGCACCTCCTTTATAGTCAAAACTGCCACGCAGTCTGCGGATGTTCCTTTTTTGACATCAACTCCAGAGACAACCATTCATGTGCAATATCCACATGATGACACCATCTTTCCTGCAACTGGCTTGAGCAAGAAAGATAAAAAAATAATGAGGTATATTGAAGCACTTTTGGATGATGACTTTATAACAACTGTCCCCCCAGCCATTGAAGTCCTTGAGCAGTCTTCTTCGAGGCTGGCTGAAGTTCAACATACTTTGAA
Source organism: Dillenia suffruticosa (assembly GCA_033439265.1). Taxonomy (NCBI): domain Eukaryota; kingdom Viridiplantae; phylum Streptophyta; class Magnoliopsida; order Dilleniales; family Dilleniaceae; genus Dillenia; species Dillenia suffruticosa. The sequence continues at coordinate 11,796,393 of JAVTVX010000011.1, read as the reverse complement.
AGATTTGAGCACTCAAAATGTTCCAAGATCCAAATCTCCTAGTCCAACTGAGATGGGTACTTAGCTTCTTATCAACCTTGTCAGACGATGAAGTCTCACCCTTCACAAAGTCTCTCACTCTTCAAATTCAAATGGAGACCGCTCCATTAGCATTGAAACTCCAAGGTGCTCAGCACATAATGCATAACTTTCAGGCTAAGGCTGAGTTGGAGAAGAAGATGAAGCTTGACATAATAAGGTGGGATAGAGACAATGGAAACCATGATTGAAAAACTCAAGGGAGAGCAGGCATCATTGGCTGAACTTGGGTCGATCAAGGTTGAATACGAAGAGCAACTTAAAGCTATAAAAGGGAAGATTGCACCTGTAAATGAGAAGATTTCAAGGTCAACGTCAGCAGTGATCTCTGCTTCTCAGAAGAAAATGAAAGCATTTGAAGAAGTTAAAAGACTCGGAAACCCGTACAAACAAGTAGTTTGTGAGAGATCAGCTGTAAATGGGAAAAATCAAATGGCCAAGGATATCATTAAAGAGGCAAAGAGCAGCTGGAGAAGGAACTAGATTCTTAGTGAAATTGAGTTAGTTAAATTATCCATCTTTATGACATATATGCACTCTGACTCCATGCCAATGGAAATGGTTACACTCATACACATCATCTGCATTTCCAGGAGAACATGAGATACTTTGCATTAAGCACGAGAGAGAAGCAAAAATGAGAGAGCCAATATAGTCTGAAACTACAATTAGATAGAGGGAGTGAGAGGGTGTAAGAGAGAGAGAGAGAGAGAGTGAGAGAGAGAGAGAGAGAGAGAGTGGCTGAAGTGGCAATTATTTGGAGAGAGAAACTGGGTGGAGGGCAATTTCTTTTTTTTTTTATCCGATATGGCGACGACAATTGAAATTTGGGTTCAAAATTAAAAAGTTTTACGTATAATTTTCATTTTCTAAAAAGAGAAAAATAAAAAATTAATGATTTTTAAGTAACAAAATTCAAAATAATTTAATTCACTAACTAGAAAAAATTAATTTGGTAATTTTAGAAAGAGAAAATTTAAACTAATATATTTAGAGAGAAAAAATGTAAACTAAATTAATTTTTTTAAAAAGGAAAATTATTGAGCTTAGTTTTAAAGATGAAAAAAGTAAAAAACAAGCTAAAACACAGAGTCCAACGCTTTGTGTGTTCCCTTTTTTTTTTTTAAACCAAATGAGCTAACAAGTTTAGTTTAAAATCCTAAGGGTCCAACTCTAAGTATACTTAATCATAAGATCTGAATTAACCTAGCATATACAACAAACAAAATACAACAATACACAAAAGCTAAAACACATATTTTATGTCATGCTCATACAAATGAACAAAAACGTAATGCATGTGAAAAAGGGTTCCTAGATTTTTTTTCCCTAACAAAAGTCATCTAAAGTCTTGGTGCAAAAACATCATCATTTGTGTGTCATAACCCGATTATGTATGGCTTGGACATCTCTCAAATATATAAGTCAATTCTAACTATAACCATAATATCGTCATGAATAGTTACATGCTTTGATCATCTAAACCTAAACCAATACACATACTTTGATTATCTAAACCTAAGCTCGGTATTAGACAATTTCTATAAGTGTGATGGTAGTGCTAAATCAATTGTTCTATTACCTTTAATATATGTCCCATTCCAATCCATTTGTTCCTTTAATATTTGACTCATTACAATCCATTTGAAAGGGGATGTTGAACTTAGTCTTCCTCTTATTTAAGATTTCTTCATGGCATCCTTGCTCAACTCTAACATAGCTATAGTATCGAAAATAGATGGAAAGAATCTTCAGCAATGTATCTCAATCCCAATCATTGATTAGTTCGACTTAGATGTAACCGGTACTCTTTTGCTTAAAAGTTGCTGATCCTGAGCTATGAATTGGTTGGTTCTTCCTTTGGTCAATCCTTTTTACCAACATCAACAAAATTCATGCAATCACATAAAGCAAAATCTACAAAAATCTAAGCTTAATCGATGTGACTCAATTGATTAGTCAATTTTAGATTTTTGTCGCTATCTAATAACTCAATCAAAGGCAATCACATAAAGCAATTCTAACACCTGTGACTTGATTTGGCCCATACACTTTTCAAGAGGTAGTTATTTGAAGCTTTAGACCCTGACTTCAAGTGCGAGACTATACCTTGGCTGATTGAAGTAATACAAGTCATGTATTGACTAATTGTATCATTTGAATCAACAAACCCATGAAACGATCATCCTAAACTACTCTAACTCACTCAATTGAAGCTCATCTCTGACCAAGCATCTTTAAAAGAATTATCCAACTGAGTCTGATCTCATTTAGACCAATTGGACATACAATGTAGTGATCTTCAATGTCAATAGCCATGCAATGATATCTCTTGTACTCATTTATGATACAGGGTTGGTGATCCATCGTCCGTTGATTCTAAAAGAAAACTACTCCCTCAAACTATCATTAATCTAATACCAAACTAATTCTCAACTATCTATTCTAAGATAAATACAAAATATTCTCTTTGATATATATGAATCCAATAAAAATATAAATTCTCTCAAGGGGCACGAAGGAATGAATCATATGAATTCCATTAGACAATAAGCACTCAGCAAGTCAATCCCACAAATTAGGCATGAGTTGAGAGAAGTCTCATAACTAAGCATCTCATCCAATTGTGATTCACATTTCATCAGTCATAAAGGGGATCAAGATGATACTCAACTAGTATATACACTTATTGAGGTGCTAGTTGAGTTGTATCTTTAGAACTATCAGAACCTATTGTACTCTGAATCCGTGAAGTCTATTGAAGTGATAACTAATCTCAACAACCAATCTAAAAGCTTATCTCGATAAAGATTAATGTGATGAGCTATTCTGAGACTACATTGCTCTCTATTGTATGAACTTAGATGTGTACTCAACCCGAAAATCTAATAACCGTCATCTATAAAAGATCATTGACACCTCAAATACCTCGATCAACCATGTCCCCATAGTCTAAACCATAAATCATACCACACATCATTCCAAACAATCCTTAACCAAAAAATCATATCCTTCAGAGTTTTCTGCACTATATCTAGAGCCACTGATGACCTGGATTTTGACCACTTAGCAACCATTATCAAATAAAGCTTCTAGAATCCACTATAATATGAACCACAACCGTTGGCAAAATGTTGCCTTGACAATACAGTTTTCTAAAGGAGAATCTAATGTCAAATACATGTTAATGGCAAACAAGTTGCTTTAAAAAACAAATCCAAAACCACCATCTAAAATTGACCTATTCCCTAAAGTCTCAAATCCTAATTGCAGAGTTTTGAAAATCTGAAACACTTATACCAATTGTGATGACCAATAATTCGAGTGTCACACCTTTTAATAAAAGAGGTAACATGCATGCGAAATTATGATTTATATCATCACAAAATAAATGACACCCAAGCTAATGGTATATATCTCATTATCATATGTGCGATAACATGGAAGGAAGGAAATGTGAAAAATTTTAAAAATTTAAACTTTACTAAATTTTTCAAAAAATCAGACATAATCTTCCGAGTAAATGAGCTAAATCCAATCACATATGGTAGTCAAGTAACACTTCAATGATAAACATTGTTGGCAAATATAGGAGCTATATTCCCTCTTCTCAGTACCAACATCTTAGTTAAGAATCAATATAAGAATATTAGGAATCAATACACTATTTTTAGTCATAGTTAATCACATTAAACTGGCACTACAAGACAAAATAGAACGTAAATCATAGTTATCATTGTTGCATACATTCACGTTACAAGAAAATGTTTTAAAAAAAAACTACATCGTTATATCATACCAAAAAGTACAAAAGTGGGTTAATAAATAAAATGGTGGAGGATCTAGTATCCCACTACTAGTAATTCCTTATCTACCTATTTTGACTCCTCTCCAATTCCTGAAACACTTGAAATATTGAGATTTGTGTCAAATAAACACTGTTAAGCAAGGGGGTTGGTGATGGAAAATATGCGCAACATACACATTACATAATATGGACACTATGCATGAAATATGACATGTAAATTACAATCTATGGAAAGCATATAGTATTGAAAAACATTATTTGGCACTAATACAAGGAAATGAAAACCAAAGAGTAAGGAAAGAGCAACAAACTATTGATACCTCTACTTTGAAGCATATTAGGGTAATAAGTCATATTCATCCTAGTTTTTTTTTTGTTTTCCCTTTCCTTTAAATATAATCGCTTTCTTTTTTCAATTATTATCTTGTCCATAACATCCGTACTAGGAGGGTGTAGTTGCTTTCAAACTGGAAAGACTAATTGATGAAATATGTCTCTCAACATGAGAGCAAACATGGACTCCTGTGTGGTAATAGCCACAACACCCAAGGCCGAGGGTCTTCTTATGCATCCCTTGCTATTAAAAATCATTTTCTAGAGGTACTCGAGCACGTGACCCCCCAAAAAGAGATTTCACTTTACGTTGCTTAAGTCTTAATAGCCTTTATTATTAGTGTGGCCATTAATAATTCAAGATTGGAAAAAATCATGTTATTTTCTAAGTCTCAAGTTGTATTCCTTGTATCACATCTGCATGTTCATACATCATACATTGCTCATATACAATAATTAAGCTTAACTGACAAGTGCACGAAGTTCACAATTAACTAGTACTTAACATAGCCAAAAGGGCCACGACTTAGGCAAATAGGGTCACACTTCATACATTGCTCAATTATTTTCTCCCCTTTCTGTCATTAACGAAAGAGGTATAGATATCTTAGCATACTACACTCAGAACACCATATTTTGCACACTTAGCATTTGATTGCACATGTCTAATACAGACTGCATCTACTACTTGCATACTTATCAATACAACTTATATATTAATACAGACTGCATGTATCCATTTCTTCACTTCTACTTATACATAATCCTACACCACAGCACTACATCATAGCTCATCACATTTACACACCAAAACATACTACAGCAGACACACCTATTCAAACCAATTGTATATACAATGCCTATCAATAGACACATCAATATTCTACTCTAATTCTCCTCAATTTCAGAATAACCAGCATATTCACACAATGTTGATAAAAGAAAAATATGATAGTATACATATAGCAAAAGAAGTTCAAAGAATGAAGAGTAGAGCTAATAGTTAAATGAGAATTCATACTAAGAAAACAACTTTACATATCAAAAGGAAATTTAAAGTTTCAAAGTCTTGCAAAATAAAAGTCAAGGTCATAAGTAGTAAGATTAAGACAAGTAATAGGATAGTAAGTTTCTATGCTAATAGAATCTTAATGGTTTGGGATCTTTCTTGGATTTGCCTTTCTCTTTGACCAAGGAGTCTAATTTCTCTTTGACTCCTTTAAGTTCTATCTTGACAAGGCAACTCATTTGGCCTATCAATCTTTGCCTCCTTTCAATATTTTGCAGTTTGTCCCAAATCATTTCTAAGGCGATGGGTTGGATGCTTGAAGGCCCACCTTCCTTTGTCCTTCTTTCTTTTCTTGGAGCATTCTTAGTTGCTTCCTCTGCTTTTTCATCAATTTCTTCAACCTATCTCTTGCTTGCTTCCCCTTCTTTCCTTACCCATTCTTCTTCACTATTTCTCATCCATCCAGCTCTCAATGTTGAATATGTATTGATTGCATTCTTTTTACTCAACTCAATAATCGTGTTTTTTTCTAACTCTACACGATTTTTTGATAAAATATCAGTGATCATGTTGGCATATGGCAACAAGGAGGTCTCAGATCTATGTACGACTATCGTGAAATGAGGAATAATGTAATGCAATTCGGAATTCTTCCCATTCATGATGCAGGCCATTAACAAAAAAAATTTTCTTGAAACCGTAGTATAATTTTCTCCTCTAAGTCTTAATACATGAGAGACAATCAGATGTAGGATAGGTTCATGAAAACCAAGCATCGTGGCACTAGTATTCACCACAGTCAAGTTCTCATCACCATAGACAACCCTAGCATTATCCAAATAACTAGATTTCATATAGGATTCACATGCATCATAGGAAACCCAAGCAATACCATTATTTTCACATATGTTCCTAGGAGTTACTTTAATCTCCTTCCCATTCACAAATGTATTGAATCTACATGAGACATAATGGTCATCCAAAATAATTGAAGTCTCATTCTCATTTTCATCAGAGATCACTTCTAGATTGTTATAGAACAATTTAACTTCCTTTTCATGAATTTATTTGTTCAGATTTAGAAGTGGATTAAAGCATACCTCAATCAAATGTTTTTCGTATTTGAAATTTATCTTCTTCACCTCCTATGATTCAACTTTCTTTTCAAAAAAACTTTGTCATACAAGTTGACTAAAATTCATAGGAGTTGAATTGTGGTGTTGGTTGCGAAGGAGGAGCTAGGGGTTTAGCAATCTTTATAGAGGTGGATTTTGAGGAAAAACCCTTTCCTGTGGGTTTCGAGGATTGTTTTAAGGGTTCAGAAGGTTTCTTGATCAACATATTTATCTTTGGGGCCATTGAAGTTCGATTCTTGCATAGATTAAGCAAACTAGGGTTTCGATTTAAGGATTAGGGTTTCAAATTTGAGAGATTAGGGTTTCGGGAGGAAGAAGGAAAGTTTGAATTTTGGGATTTAGGGTTAGATAGGTTGATGAGCCGACTGTTCATATTCAATTAAGTGTATCTCAAGTCAACAACAAAAGTACATATTGACCTGTTCAATGATTTTTGAGGTATCGAGTCGACACCATTAAGTACACATTAAGTTCGGGTCGATGTGTCATCTTTTGATTTTTACTCTAAGTGTTAGATCAAGATCAAGTCGACAAGGTTTTTAAAACTAACATCTAGCAGGTCAACATAACTTTGTATTCTTTTAATTTGTCGACATATTTTAATAAATAGGTCGACCTGAAGGCTATTTCTTAGATCTGTAAGACTCTATTTTTCATTCATTCTCTTCTATTTCTTCATTTCTATCATTTCTAAGTCGTTTCTCAATTCACAAAATCTATTTTTATCCAAACATTTGGTAAGGACGTCAACAATTTGTTTTTAAGTCTCAATGTACTCAAGAATAATTTTATTTTTTAGAATATGATCTCTGATAAATTATATCTTACTTCCATATGTTTGGTTTGTGAATGATGAACTTGGTTTTTTGTTAGATTTATAACACTTGTATTATCACATTTGATTGAAATGCAATCAAAATTTAATACATAGTCCTTCATTTGGTACTTGATCCAAAGGAACTGTGCAGTACATTATCCAACTGAGATATATTCTGCTTCCGATGTTGATAATGTTACACTGCTTTATTTTTTAGAAGACCATGATACCAACATGCTTCCAAAAAATTGGTAAGTACCACTGATACTTTTTCTATCTATTTTGCATCCGACAAAATGAGCATCACATAAACCATGCAACTGAAAATTTGAGTTTCTATCATACCAAATACCTAAGTGAATAGTTTCTTTTAGATATCCGAAACTTCTTTTGACTGCAACTAGGTGGGATTCTTTTGGATTTAATTGAAATCTGACACAAAGACATACATTGAATTGTATGTCAGGTCTTGAAGCAGTGAGATACAATAGAGATCCAATCATACTTTTGTATAGTTTTTGATATATTGATTTATTATTTTTATTTTTGTCTAATTTTATATTTGTGCTCATTGGAGTTGCATTTCTCTTGCAATTACTGAATCCAAATCTTTTAATTAGATCATTTGAATATTTTGATTGATTTATGAAAATTCCATTCTCTGATTGTTTAATTTGAAGTCCAAGAAAATAATTCGATTCTCCCATCATGCTCATTTTAAATTCTTCATGCATTTTAGTTGCAAATTCTTCACATATTTTTATGTTAGTTCCTCCGAATATTATATCGTTTACATATATTTTGATTATTAAGAAATTATCATCTTTTCTTTTGATAAAGAGGGTGGTATCTATCTTTTCTCTTTTTAAATTATTTTCAATTAGGAAGTTACTTAGTCTTTTATACCAAGATTTAAGAGCTTGTTTCAGACCATACAAGACTTTGGTCAAATTATAAACATATTCAGAACATTTTGGATCTTCAAAGCCAGGTGATTGTTCAATGTATACTATTTCATTTAAATACCCATTCAGAAATGTACTCTTAATATCCATTTGATAAACTTTAAAGTTCATAAAGCAAGAGAAAGCAAGAAGCATTCTGATTGCTTCTAATCTAGCCACTAGTACATAAATTTCATCATAGTCAATTCTCTCCTCTTGACTATAAACTTCGGCCATTAATCTTGTTTTATTTCTTGTGATTGTACCATATTCATCAAGTTGATTTGTGAAAACCCATTTGGTTCCAATCACAGACTAATCTGTTGGTCTAAAGATAAGATTTCATACTTTATTTCTTTCAAATTGATTTAATTCATCTTACAGTTTCATCTCCTAAACCTTCTTCCACACTTTTAGGTTCATTTTGGTAGATGACGGCTACATATTCACATTGGTTTTGTAGAGCCGATTAAGTTCTGACACCTGAACTAACATTTCCTGTTTTGTTTTCTGGATTTATATCTTTTCTGATTTGGGGATTCTTGATTTCTTATTCTTGTTGAGTTTCATTCTTTTCTTCTTACTCGATGATTTCATTTATTTCCTCTTTTTGGAAATTTGGTTCATTAGTGAGATTTAGTTCATTTAATTTTTTAGTAATATTTTCATCATCCAAATTTCTTTGACTGGATTCATTTTCTTCATCAAACTTTACATGAATTGACTCTTCTACTATTATGGTTCTTTTATTGTAAATTTTATACGCTTTACTTGTTATGGAATATCCTAAGAAGATTGATTTATCACTTTTGATATCAAATTTTCCTAATACTTCTTTGCCGTTGTTTAAGACAAAACATTTGCATTCAAAAACTTTAAAATAAGCTATATTTGGCTTTCTTTTTTTATAAAGTTCATAAAATGTTTTCTTTAGGATTGGTTTTATTTGTACTCTGTTTAAAATGTAATATGCAGTGTTTATTGCTTCTCCTCAAAATAATTTATGTAGGTTATTCTCATAGAGTATTGTTCTAGCCATCTCTTGGAAGGTTCTATTCTTTCTCTCTACCACCCCATTTTGTTGAGGTGTTCTAGGTGCTAAGAAATTATGGTCAATACCATAATGGCTACAGAATTCTTCCATAGTTTTATTTTCAAATATTTTGCCATGGTCACTTCTAATACTTTTAATTAACATTCCCTTCTCATTTTGAACTTTTTTATACAATTTGATGAAAGTCTCACTGACTTTCTCATTTTTGGCAAGAAATAGAACCCTTGTGTACCTTGAGTAATCATTAATGATTACAAAACCATACTATTTTTACCTAAATTTTGAGTTCTAGTTGGTCCAAATAAATCAGTATGAAGAAATTCTAATAGATTTCTAGTTGATACACAATTTTTAGGTTTGAATGAGGCTTTGGTTTGTTTTCCCTTCATGCAGACATCACACAATTTATCCTTTTCGAATTTTAATTTTTGTAAACCTTTCATTATGTCTTTCTTAACTAGTTTTGATATAGTGTCCATACTTAAATGCCCTAATCTTTTATACCATAATCATGATGAGTTTTTATTTACAGCAACTAAACATGATTCATTTGAGGTTTTTAAATGATCTAAATCTATCACATATAAGTTTCCTTTTCTCTGACTAGTGAATTGGACAATGTTAGAGGATTTGTCAACAATGAAATATGCATCAAATTCAAATGTTACCGAATAATCTTTATCACATAATTAGCTAACATTCAACAGACTAAATTTTAGTCCTGAAACAAAGAGAACATTATAAATTTGAGAGTCAGTGGACTTACCTCCAATATTGCCTATTCCGATAACTTTTCCTTTTGAATTGTCACCAAATGCAACATTTCCTCCTTTCTTGTTTTCTAGATAAGAGAATTTTGAGATATCCCCAGTCATGTGCCTTGAACAGCTACTGTCTATACACCATACTAACTTATCGGGAAACTTTCTTGATTTCAAACATACCTGCAACAAGATTCAAGCACACTTTTGCCTGTAGTATTCACATCTTTTTGGATTCGGCTGAGTTAGTTTTAAATTAATTTTTAGAGATACATTTTAAGTTCATTCTTGATGAGTTTAGAAACTAGCAAGTGTAAATAGAATGTCCAATATTTTTGTAATAAGTGCAGTATTTGTTAATCACACTTGGATTCTTAATGTTATCTGAAGATGACTTTCTAAGTTTGCAGTTTTCTGACTTGTGCCTATTTTTCATGCATGCATAGCATCTCTGTAGTTTAACATTCTTAGAATTTGGCACAAAAAATTATATAACTTTTTTCTGTGTTTGATTTTCATTATATCCTAATCCGGCCTTATCAAACACGACTATTTGTGCTCATAGCATGGGGTCTAGTTTTTCTTGACCTAGAATGAACTTCATCAGTATAGTGTTTTGCCTACGGTTCTTTTCCTTCTGTTCATTCAGTTCCTTCTTTAAAGCTATATTCTTATTTGTTTGTTTCTTACTATCCTTCTCTAATTGTTTGTCATTTAATTCCTTTTCAAATTTAGCAACCTTCTATTCTAGTTTAGCATTTCTCCCTTTTAATACACTTACTTCAATTTTTGATTTTTCTAAGGTTCTAACAATTTCAGTTAGATCCTTTTTTAATAAATTATTTTTCATTTTTGATTTTTTTAATTCCTTGAGTGATTCTAACAATGCCTCATGTAGCTCAGTGATGGTAAAATTGTTTTCAGAATTAGAGCAAGAGGAATAGGATGAGGAGTTTATCTTACTGTCAAAGATTTCTTCGTTGGCCATGAAACACATGTTGGCATGTTCCTCTGCCTGTTCTTCATCACTCGAGCTAGAATCTTCATCACTCCAAGCTGCAGGTGCCTTCTTCTTTTCTTCTCTTTGCTATCTTTTATATATTTTTTTTTATCATTTTTCAGAGTGGGACAATCAGTTTTCATGTGTCCTAGCTTTTTACACTCAAAGCACCTAATTTTCTCCTTCTTCTCTGACTTTTTGAAGAATGATTTGTTCTTATTTCTTCTCCTCATCATGAATTTCTTGAATTTTCTAACCAGAAGAGCTTCATCTTCTTCTTCTGAGTTTGATGTGCTTTTATCATTATCAGCTTTTAGAGCCACTCCTTTGCCACTTTCTTATTTTACAGACTCCTTCACAATCAGTTTCATCTCATGGGTTATCAAAGATCCCACGAGTTCATCCATTGTTAGAGTTTCAAGATTCTTAGACACTTCAATTGCATTAACCTTGGGCTCCCACGATTTTGGCAGACTCCTCAGAATTTTATTCACCATATCTTCCTGAGGGATTCCCTTTCCAAGCAATCTTAGTTCATTAGTTACCTTATTGAATTTTATGATCATCTCGCTGATTGTTTCTCCTTCCTTCATTTTGAAAACTTCGTATTCTTGTTTCAATAATCTGATCTTGCTATTTTGAACTTGATCAGTCCCTTTGTAAGTAGCTTCGAGCCTTTCCCAAATTTCCTTTGCTATTATGCATAATGAGACTCGATTTTATTTATTTACGCTCAGTACAACGTGAAGGAGATTAATGGTTTTGCAATTTGTTTGATAAGCCTTCTTTTGCTCCATTGTCATATTTTTCAACTTGACCGGCGCACACACTCCATCTATTTCTTCGGTAGGAAATTCAACTCCTTCTTTGATTATTTCCCATGTATTTAGATCTTGTGCAATTATGAAATTACGCATTCTTTACTTCCAGTAATTGAAACTACTTCCATTGAAATATGGTGCACGATTTGTTGAGCAGGCTTTTACTGGTACATTGTTTCCGTTGATATCCATTTGGTTCTTTAGTGTTAAGCTATTAGGTTTCTTATTAACACATCTACTATGATACCAATTGTTATTCAACTAAAGTGGGTGAATAGTTGAATAAGGATTTTTATGACTTTTTAAAAATTGAACTAGCAACAGAAACAAATAAATAACTAAGCATAAAAAATACCAAAATTTTTCATAGAAGTTCCACCAAACTCGATATACATCCACTCCTAGGCTCCCCTTGATTTTTTACTAATAGTTTAGAAATACAAATTTAATTATAGATTCAAATTCAACCTTTTACACTATTCCTACTAAATACTTCGTTTCAATCTTACATGGATTGATTTTTAACTTTCTAAACCTAAAGCAATGATATGCACTTTTTAGTCTTTCACACTTGTTCGAATCTGAAAATAAATGTCAAGAGTTGAACCTCTTTTTTCCTAGGATGTAACAATTTAAACAGGTTTTCTAAATTTTAGACAGATGGAAGAATTTAAGAGCACAAAAAAATACAGTAAGGATTTTTCATAGCATTCAATCAAGCATTCATTTCATCTAACCCTCTCTTCTTCAGCACGACGATATTTATTGAGGTATTGAATAGATCTGTTGAGGCTTGTTGAGAGTTGTTGTATTTGAACGTTGAGCAATTAATTTTTACCATTAAAGCTCTACAATAGTTCCCTTTCTTTGTGCTGAGCCTCTACTCCTTTACTGGCACCACTTTTAATTAGGCCAATCAAAACATGATTGTCCTGCATTTGAATGTTAGTTTTGATAGAAATAGAAATATTTTAGAAATCGAAGAAACAAAGTGTCCGTTTAGTTTAAATTTGTTTCGCTGATTTAGTTTTTGATATACGCAGGTTGACATGTTTAAGATGGATATCGACCTAAATTCAAAAATTTTATAGTGTATTTTTGCGAAAACAGGTCAACAAGATTGTATTTGGGTCGATAAGGTTCTTAACCAAATAAAATAGATGGGCATGTAGTTTTAAATTAGCTGATGTGTGTATGCATGTCGATAAGATTGTGATTAGGTCGATGTGTAATATTAAGGAATTAATGAACATCAGGTCGACAAATCTATTATATGCATCGACTTATTCCTATACAAGTAGGAAATTGTGATCTTAAGAAACAATAACTTCTAGGTCGACATGTTCTCCTCATAGGTTGATGTGTCACTATTCAATCAATAAAATAGATGGACCTAGTAAAGTGAATTGGTTGATGTGTTTTTGCTCGTTGACAAGAATAATGGTGGGTCGATGTGTGTTTTTCAGAAACAAGGATTGACAGGTCGACATGTTGTCCATATGGGTTGATGTGTCACTATTCATCAATAAAATAGGTAGACCTGGTAAAGTGAATTGGTCGATATATTTTAAGTATGTCGACAAGTTCTAAGCTCTATCGATGTGTTATATATAAGGCACTTTACTTCAGGTCGATATGTCTTGATTATACATCATGTACCTATTTCTTAAAATTGGTGGACAAAGCAAATTGAATAGGTCGATGTAATTATTTTCATGTCGACTAGATTAGTGACATGTTGATGTGTGATACTTAGAAAACAAGTATAATTGGTCGACAGGGTTTTGGAGACATCGATATCCTAGTGTATTTTTACTTAGTATGTCGATGTCTAAAAGGTGTAGGTCGATGTATTTCAAAAATTGGTTGGCGTGTCATTTAAAAATTTTCCACCTGTGATTGTTCAAGTCGATGTGATTTTGTGTGTGTCGATGTGTTCAGGCTTAGCTGTTTGTCTATTATTCTTATGACTCTCAAGAAGGACAATTGAACAGGTCGATGTGTTTATGGTCAAAATGGAATTGGTTGACATAAGGCTTACAATTGGTGGACCTACAATGCAGATCGATGTTTTCTTTATCAGGTCGACATAATGTGTAGACTTCTGATCTACTTTTGTATTTCTGATCTACTTGAATCATCTTTCTTTCATTCCATCATCATCAAAACTTTTCTATGTCAATACACTTCCAAAGCATTCCGGTTGGGTCGATCCAGATGGCATTCTAAGCCAACGGTAGCTTAACCACGTTGAAAGTCGTCATAGTAGTTGCATAATTGGGTGGCACTCCTAGAGACACCAGGAGAGAGATGGTGCCTTTAGGGTATAACTATTCGCTGAAAGCCCCTCTAAAGATCCAGCCTAAGGTTGGAGATAGCTTGATTAAGGCCCATTTGTTAGAAGGTGTTCTAGTAAAGAAGATCACAACCTGCTCCTTGATCGACAAAGATTCTCTTCGCCATGTACTGGCCTAGATTGGCCGTGTTAACCAACAGGTCATGGCAACTTGGATCAACTCCTATCAGGTTATCATTATCGAACATCATAGGCCTTTTCTTTTTTTGCCTCTTTTTGATGCAAGTAGTGAGTACCTGTTTAGAAGTGGATGCCTTAGTAATTTGAAAGATTGGGGCGATTATCAGTTCCATTTTGTTTCGCTGTGCACCTATTTGGGCTGCTAGACTATGAATATGAGGTTTATCATCGCAAGAGATGGGTGCTGAAGAGGAATATCCACCCTATATTGGAATAATTACCCCGTTAGCTTGGTTACAAGTGGCTCCTGCATTGGTGGTTCATTCAACTCGTTCACTTGGCTTGCAATGTGTGGGCTTTGATAGGGATTGTTTTCTCATTCCATGCTGATGAATCTCTGGAGCTTGTCAACTCGGACCAAGACCTCAAGTTCGTCTACCAGATGGTCGTAGTCTTTGTGAAAATGGTAGTATCAAGTTTTGTCTTTCTTCAAATCATCCCCTATAATATATAGGTGCCATCTAACGCAAGACTTGTTCCTGATTTGCATCAGGATTTGGCCGGGTATATCATTCAGGGGAGTGTAATTTTTAAATTTTGGATAAGCGGTGGTCCCTGTCAACTCCGCTTGGGTGAGGGTTGTCAAGGTAAGCGATTGAGTTCGTTTCTGCACGCTATATTTTGGTGTTATTGAATGCCTCAACTTCTTCTGCTACGATGTACTTTTCCACTCGAACATGAAATTCTTGAATGTTGGATGGAGGATTTTTCATTATGGAAGTCTTCATTCCCGAGGGCCATAACCTAGTAAGTAGTGTTGCCAATGCGATAGAATGGTTTAGACTAGAGACCATCATCATCTTGGTTTTGAACTTGTTAAGGAAATCTCTTAAGGGCTCTTCGTCCCTTTGCCATAGCGACAGGAGGAATGTGGATTTCCTCTTGTCCCCCTAGTTGATCATGAAGTGAGTTTCAAACTGCTATCGGAGTTGGGAGAAGCAATCGATGCTGAATGGTAGGATAGAATTGAATCATTTTAGTACTTTGCCCTTCAAGATTGTAGGAAAGTGCTTACACATGATTGCGTTTGACGTATCCCTTGAGATCATAACTATTACAAAGTAGGCCGTGTGGTCTTGAGGATAGGTGGTACCATCATACTTCTCCAAAGGAGGGAGGAGTGTATCTCACGGCATCAGCTTAGTAAAAATTTTGGGATCAAAGAGAGAGAGACTCATAACAGATTGAATAGCATTATCTTTTCTTGCATTAGCACATTTGAGTTCATTAGCTACAAGTTCTTTGACTTGCTTCTTCAGATCGTATTGTTCGTGCCAAGAGGTCATCGAGGGCTCTTAGTACCTTTGGGGTTAAAGTTTATGCAAGCGTGTGTGCCTTGATCTTTGAGAGGAGAATAAAGCCTATTGTCCAAGGACATGTCTAAGTTCTTCTAATTGCTTGCTTATACCCTGCACATTTGATTCAAGTCTTTCCATTTGGGAGTGGTTGACTCTATCAGGAGAGGCTGAAGCAGAGGGTGGAATCAATTGATTCTGAGGTTGGGTGGCGGTGGCTGGGGCTTTCCTTGAGAAAGTGTCTCTGTCTGGCGTGATCGTTGAAGTGATAGAAAAGTAGGGCATAACATGTGTTGGCTAAAAAGTCGGTTTGTCCCTATTGATGACACCAATCTATTTGAGGTGAATTTCGCTCCATAGATAACTGCTCCGTTGACTCAAGTGAGGAACTAGCACTAGTGAGTCTTCTATCCTTTCTTAGATGGCGAAACCTACTACCGTCAAAATGTGCTCTAGTTGGGTAGATTTCGATACTCAGGTTAGAAAGAAGTATGCTGAAAGAATGAAAAACAGACTGAGTAGAGACGTAGAGTAGTCTTGTGTTGCCTTTATGTGATAAGTGTGAAGTTAATAAATGTATCTGGCTCACTACCTGTGCCGAATATATATAGCATGTATGCATGACAAGTTTCTTATATGTTCAGGGGTGTAAAAATCCTAATTTTCTTATTAAGAGATTATTGAAAATTTTTCACAATTACAGGGATTGTAGTAAAAAAATTTTGGAGATTTAAGACCCTGCTAATTAAGAGAGGTTTAAGTTGTCATGGAGATTCCCTACTTTGTTAGAGTGTTTGCAAAGATTTGTTTTCTCATTGAGAAAGGTCTCCCCAAGACTAACAAAAAGTTCGTATTAGATTAAAGAAAGTTTAAACTTTGTTGGAGATTCATTTCCTTATCGGATGGTCATATATTGAACTTATTACATAATGAGAATTACTTCCGCGATGGAAAGTATCTAATTAGGAGTGTGTTAATAAATAAATACATTGCGGCCCTATGTGTACATTCTCAAAACATGAAATGTTTCCTCAAACAAATGTGAATAAAATCTTATAACTCTCTAGATAGTTCTTGATAAACAATATGCTTAGTCAAGGCTAAAAGATATGATTAGAAGAAAGTTTCCGGTGGAGATATTATAATCAAGAATCGATGCTAAAAGAGCTCATATGATTCGTCACTTAAGGCCTAACAATGATCAAAGTTCTAAAGAGAAAATGCCAAATAATTAATTTCAAAAAATTTCTAATTTTGAAATTTTTTCGAAGAAAATAATTTTCAGAATTAAAGAGAAACCTAAATTTTCATGAAAGTCATACAAGACAAGGGGCCTACAAGTGACCCGTGAGCGTGCGCACATTCGCTGCACTCGCAGCTCTCACTCTCACATGTTGGGGCAGGTGGTGCGCCGGCCCCTTGTCCCTCATCTCTTTCTTTGGACTCCCCTCATTACTCCATGCTATTTGAGCTTGAGGTGCTAATTCCATCTTTGGCATCGAAAGTTAATTGGGCTTTAAATCAACTCCTTGTTGATCCAATAGCTACGTAATGATACCATTTGAGCAAAATCATAAATTTGATTCTTGTATATAATAGAAATAGACGTTTAGAAAGTTTTATCTCTTAACAATTTAATTTGACTCTAATTGAATTTAGCTATATTTAACGTAATTATTGGATTCCGACGATTTATAAGAAAAATGGTTGTGAAAAAAGAGTGATATATTAGGAATGGAAAAGACGACATTGTGAGAGCTATTTTCTAAAATGAGTTTAATAATATTCGAACTGAATTAATCAGAATATAGTTTTGAATACCAATTATGATAACATAACAAAAAAAAAAAAGGTAAATTGGGCTTTAAATTAAGTGGACCTAAGTGGACCTGGAAAACACATGTGGAGCCATCTTCCGTGATGGAACGAGTGTCCAAAAAAACAAAATAGATATGATTTTTCTTGTATAAAAAAAGAATAATAAAATACTAAAAGAATGATTTTCCTATCACTCCCCTTCCCTCCTCCTTTTCCCCGATGGCAAGGGACGACACTAAGACATCGAGTTGCAGAAATATTCTTTTTAAATTCGAATCTTTTTTTTTTTTAAATTTAGATTTATTATTTTCTTTATTTTTTTTATTTTCATTCTTTTTTTATTCTAACAAAAACGAAATACCAGTAATATTGTATTAGTGTTTAGAATTCAACAAAAAGAATGCAAATATTCTAATTCAGTTGACCGATCATTTACAAATCATGTAAATAAAATATTTGCAAAGTAGTAATTTAATTATATATATTTAGTTCTAGACAATAAAATTTAAAATTAGATTTAAATTTTATAAATTTTTATAAAATTTGTTTCATTCTAAGGATGAGTGAAATTTAAAACACGGGTTGAATTTTCAATTGCGCACATGATTGTGACCCTGAAGCGAGTCGAGGTTTGTTTCAGAGGACTTGGAACTTTCCTCCCGTCAAGGTTTTTTTCTGTCCCACTTCCCAGAAAATTCCTCTCTCTCTCTCGAACCTTTATAGATGTAGGTGCTTGGGATTTTTCTCTCTGAAGACGAGGAATCTTGAACTTTAATGTCCAGATTAAGGTTAGTGCTCTTTCCCTTGTTCATCTATTGCAACTAGAAGGTTTTTGATTGATGTTTAATATCTTCAATTTATTTCTCCTGCTTATATATCTTTAACTCTGTGGGCGAATGGAAGAAATTAATTAGGACTCTGTCCAAAATGCTAATTTTTTTCATATATTAAGGTTGCCTAATTAGGAAGATGTGTTTTCAATGAAAACAAGCACATATTTGATCAATGGAATTCTCGTTGCAGAGCATTGTATAGATTAATTATAGCAAGGCGAGGATAGTAAGAATCTTTGTTGGGAAACCTAATGGACATGGGGATCATGAGCCCCGAAGGCACAAATTTGCGTAAACTTTTTAGATTCACAAGCAAGCAATTAAGAACTTACACATCTAGTTTTTCAAAAAAGTTGGGGCATGGAAATTTTGGAAATGTGTACCATGGGATATTGCCCGAGGGAATCGAGGTTGCAGTAAAATTCTCCCGAATAAAACCTTCTGGACAACTTATCCAAGAGATAAACACATTGGGAAGAATCAAAAACAAAAACATCTTAAGGTTGTTTGGTTTCTGCCAAGAAAGAGATTTCACTGCGCTGGTACACGAGTATATATGCCAAATGGATCATTAGAGAGGTTAGTGTTTGACCCATCAAAAAAAGATCGGACTGGGGAAAGCTTGAAGAGATAGCAATTAGCATAGCTAAAGGTATTGCTCACATCCATGACAGTGTCAAACCTGGGATTATTCATTTTGACATAAAGCCTGACAACATTCTTCTTGATGTCAATTTCTGTCCAAAATTGCGGACTTTGGTATTGCAAAGTGCTATTCTGGAGATTTTCTACATCAGATAGTTAATAATTCGCCGTTGATAGGTGCATCTCGTACAGGTTTCATGAAGTCACTACCTTCACTGCTCAAAATTTTTTAAAATATTCGAGCAATATTATATAGTTAATAATTTTGATAGTCTAAAAAGGTGATTGGTGTAAAATAATCGTAAAGTCATCACGTTCAAATCTCAACGTTCTTTAAATATTTCAAAAATATTATATTGCCAATAAATTCATTTTCAACTTCAGTTTTAGGTTTAGATTAAGAGAGAAGATGCCGAGAATTTTCAAATGAAATTTGAGTAGGTGAAATGGGTGGGGCCTATGTCTTTTTTTTTTTTTTTTGTTTCGATTTGTTATTTTAATTATTCTTTACTTTTAGGGGTTTTTCTTTTGTTTCTGGTTTTAGGTTAGATTCTTTTAGGGTATTTGAGCTCCTATTTAGACTCGCAATTAAAGACTTTTGAATAATTAAAACTTTAGTTTTTCCTATACAACTTTACATTGTGCTCTCGGCCTTAGGGTTTTGATGTGCAATAAAAACAAATCACAACTTTTAGTGCGCCACTCCAAACCTTATTGGTGCAAAGTTCGCCATAGAGTTCTAAAGGTAACTCCTAGTTGTCTAGTTTTAATAAAGGGAGGATCATATAAGGATTTCCAATAGCTTTGATAAATGCAAAGCATCCGGCTAGAAATGGAAGCATATTTAACAATGGCGTCAATGAGTTTTGTTTATGTTGGAGGCAATGAGGTTTGGTAAAATTTATTTTTGTATAGAGACCGCTATGATAGAAAGGAATCGCTGCGTATCAAGGTGGAGAGATCAAAATCTCTCTTCAAAGTCATGAAGCGCTATTGAATTAATAGCGGGCTAATTCCATACTCTGCTCCCTTCACAGAATGAGTGTTTGAGTTTTAGAAGGTGAAAGCTTAGTGAGGAAGAGAAGACAAGAAAGGAGATATTTCACAGAGGTTCATTTTAATAATAATATGTTTTAACTTTTGTTGCCAAGAAAAAAAAAGAGGGGTCAATGCTAATTGCTAATGGACAAAGAAAACGAATTAGGTGTTCAGATTTAGAAAACTCATGAAAGAGGCCGCACATTTCCTTGCCCGACAATGCATGACAATTGAACTGACATTCTGTACATGTGTTCCACAGAGAACCCTTATGCACTAACCGCATGTCATGACAAAACATCAATAGTTGCACCTCGCTATCATAGAGAATATTAAATCAACTTTAAGAGAAATCCTTATCTTAATATACAATCAGTAACGAAGGATCTAAACAAATTTCATATGGCCGTATTCGTCAACTTGGCAATGACTTAGAGGACTTGAAAGTAAATCAAATTATACCCTTTTTTAACAAATCTATCAGCCCACAAAATATTTTTGATAAATCGGTAAAGTCATCACTACACATATATTGTGTTTTGGAGTTGAGTGGAAAACTTTTACATAGCTAGGTGCTTCGCTCTGCTCACACAGTACAAATCTCTGGCGAGAAACTTGTGGCGGTGGTTTCCTCTCTGAAGAAGTAAGCTGCTGCTCGGATTACAAGGAAGAAGGAACATCAAAAGAAATCGGGAAGGTTAGTGTAATTGAAACACAAGCACCGTCTTCTAAACCAAGGTTAGTGTCATTCTTACTGCAAATTATTAAGTAGTTTTGCTATACTTCAAACACCTCACTTATGGGATCCAATGATTGAATGTATGACATGGTAACCCATCCTTTTCTTTCGTATACAACATATGAGGGAGTGAATTTCCAAGATAATTGTTTTCTGGAATATCACATCTGTAAGTATATTTATAGAGAACAGAAAAGGGGCCGCACTTTACAACCTAACTGGCTATCGGTAAATCCCCGAGCAATGAAGCATCCTCTGCACGTCCTGCTCAGGATCAATACAACTGATTGGGGGGCATTTTAGATATGAAGCACAGCAAACATTAAGCAGTGTAAACATTTCATATTAGGAAAATTTAAGAGAAAAGACATCTATTCACCTTGGATTTTCATGCTTTCTGAAGATTCTCTCAATCTAATGTCAGAATCCTACGCCCACCCAGGCATGGAAGGCCATCTTAACTGGAGCCAATAATCTCCACATAGATTTCACATAAAAGTAACAATCCTCCCACAGGACAACAGACAATGATTACGCCATAATATTTTCTAACATGAAACTAGCATTGCCCTCATCGTCTCAACCACTTTAACCTCAGCAAGACTAGGGTAAGAAGCATTTCCCACTCAGTGATTTGCACATCACACTTTTTCAATCTTCCGGCACCTATTATATCCCCATGAAATGAGGCGATGCCAATCACCAAAGTAACCGTGACCCTAGCAAAAGCATCTCTATAGAAGATAATTTAGGGGTGTGTATTGGTCGCAAAGAGCACAACCCTCCATTCCCAGTGCTGGAACCCAAGTCATCTCCTTAGTCATCCAACACTCGAGAGAAATATATTTTAGCGGTGAATTGGTAGCACCAAGGACACCCTCTTACTTGCTTCTTCAGTTCTTATGACCTTGTGAGCACAAGCAAACAGAAAAGAAAACAAAGTCCTAGAGGAAACCAAGTAATGTCTCTTTGATATATAATAAGCCTGTGCATACATCTGAAGGACTAATAATTTTGGCAACTAATTCACACATATTGCTCAAACAGATGGCTCAAGCAAATCAATCTAAACATCACAAAAAGCCAATGGGTAAGTACTCCTCATTTCTTGGTAATCTGGAAATTACAGTGTAGAGCTTTGAACAATAAATAGAAGCTTTTTTTTTTGTCTACTGGTTATGCAATAATTTACAACTTATCCTCCTTCCACAGAGAAACTAAAGCAGTTAACAAAAGTATTTGCACTCTCGACAACAACTTCCCAAGTCGTGTCTTTAACTAAATCAATCATAGGAAAAGAACGCGCAAGAACTGTGTTCCATGATTCGGCGGCTGAAGGACGCGCTATGGAGATGTTCCTCCAAAACATCACAAAGCAGGGTATTATCGAATTTACATCTCGACAAATTTATATCTACACTGACAATTTCAAAACGAATGTGGGTCGTGGAAATTTTGCTGCAGTTTACAAAGGGCAACTGCCTGAGGGCATGAAGATTGCTGTAAAGGTCCTTAATGGGACTTTAGATGAATTAGCTAAACAACAATTCATGGCTGAAGTAGGCACAATAGGCAGAATGCACCACATAAATATTGTCAAACTCATTGGTTTTTGCTATGACAAGAAGTTAGCTGCGCTTGTGTATGAGTTTATGGAAAGGGGAACACTAGCCATGCATTTGTTTGATCCAAGACAAGGAACGGAATGGGTGAAACTGTATGAAATAGCAATAAGGACAGCAAAAGGAATTGCTTACATGCATGAGGAGTGCCACGAACAAATCACTCATTATGACATTAAACCAGATAATATTCTACTGGATGCCAATTTCTTTCCCAAAGTGTCAGACTTTGGGCTCGCCAAGCATCACAGCAGAGATGTGCCTCCAGATACCATTTCAGGTTACAGAGGAACTCCAGGCTACTCTGCCCCAGAGCTTCTGCTTCATAACCATGAGATAACAAATAAGTGCGATGTTTACAGTTTTGGTATGGTTCTATTTGAGATTGTCAGAAGGCGAAGGAACAATGATGTTGATTCATCCGATAGCATTCACTGGTTCCCAAAACATGCTTGGGATGAGTATAAAAAAGGAAATTTAAGTTCGACAATTTTGGCTTGTGGAATCGAAGAGAAGGATAGACAAAAGGCAGAAAGAATGTGTATGGTGGCATTTTGGTGTGTTCAAGACTCCCCTGATGCAAGGCCTACAATGAGTAGTGTGGTGAAGATGTTGGAGGGATGCGTAGAGATCAAGGTACCTCCCCAACCATTTCAGTATTTAAGCTCACCTGGGTCCAATACTTTTAAATCCTCAAGTGAAACAGATACATCAATTTCAAGCTATGCAAGTAATGAAGATTATAGCCAGAACTCAAAAAAATTGTTTGAGTGCTGTGTTGGCCCTAGCACCTCCTTTATCGTCAATACTGCTACGCAGTCTGCGGATGTTCCTTTTGTGACATCAACTGCCAAGATAACCATTCATGTGCAATCTCCACTTGATGATACCATCCTTCCTGCAACTGGCTTGAGCAATGAAGATCAAAAAATAATGAGGTCTATTGAAGCACTTTTGGATGATGACTTTATAACAACTGTCCCCTTAGCCATTGAAGTCCATGAGCAGTCTTCTTCGAGGATGGCTGAAGTTCAACATGCTTTGAAAGATCTGAGCACTCTACTGGGTAAGGGATTCACCAGAATGTGCCAAGATCCAAACCTCCTTGTCCAACTGAGATGGGTACTTAGCTTCTTATCAACCGTGTCAGACGATGAAGTCTCACCCATCACCAAGTCTCTCACTCTTCAAATTCAAAAGGAGACCACTCCATTAGCATTGAAACTCCAAGGTGCCCAGCACATGATGCATAACTTTCAGGCCAAGGCTGAGATGGAGAAGAAGATGAAGCTTGACATAATAAGGTGGAAACAGACGATGGAAACCACGATTGAAGAAATCAAGGAAGAGCAGGCATCATTGGCTGAACTTGGGTCGATCAAGGCTGAATACGAAGAGCAACTTAAAGCTATTGAAGGGAAGATTGCATCCGTAAATGAGAAGATTTCAAGGTCAACTTCAGCAGTGATCTCCGCTTCTCAGAAGAAAATGAAAGCATTTGAAGAAGTTAAAAGACTCGGAAATCAGTACAAACAAGTATTTTGTGAGAGATCAGCTCTAGAGGGGCAAAATCAAAGGGCCAAGGATATCATTAAAGAGGTTGAGGATAAATGTGCGCAGTTCAAAGAGCAGCTGGAGAAGGAACTAGATTCTTAGTGAAATTGTGTTGGTTAAAATATCCATCTTTAAGACATATATGAACTCTCGCTCCATGCCAATGGAAAAGGTTACACGTATACACATCATCTGCATTTCCCGGAGAACATGAGATACTTTGCATTTAGCACGAGAGAGAAGCAAAAATGAAGCCCATATAGTCTGAAACCACATAGAGGGAGAGAGAGAGAGAGAGAGAGAGAGGCTGAAGTGGCAATTATAGGGAAAGAGAAAGAGACCGGGTGGAGGCTTCTTCTTTTTCCTCCTTTTTTTTTTTTTTTTGTGATATTGCAATGGCAACACGTATTAACATCAGCAATAACTCAGCAGACCTGCCCGTTACATAAGTAACGACCACATCATCAATGATATCAAGTAAACACCAAATTGGACCATATTTCAATGATATCGAGTAAACACCTAATTAGACCATATTTTGAAATTCAAACTTCAACCATAGCAAAATTAACCTTAAGGAACTAATTGAAATTTGGGTTCAAAATTAAAAAAGCTTAATGTATAATTTTCCCTTTCCAAAAAGAGAGAGAAAGATTAATGATTTTTAAGTAATAAAATTCAAAATAATTTAGTTCACTAAATAGACAAAATTAATTTGCTAATTTTAGAGAGAGAAAATTTAAACTAATATATTCAGAGAGAGAAAAAAATATAAATTAAATTAATTAAAAAAAAAGAAATTTATTGAGTTTAGTTTTAAAGATGAAAAAATTAAAAAAAACAAGCTAAAACACTAAGAGTCCAACGCTTTGTGTTTTCCCTTTTTTTTTTTTTTAAACCTAATGAGCTAACAAGTCTACTCTAAACCATAAGGGTCCAACTCTCGGTATACTTAACCATAAGATCTGAATTAACCTAGCATATACAACAAAAAGAATACAACAACACACAAAAGCTAAAACACATATTTTATGTCATGCTCATGTAAATGAACAAAAATGTATTGCATGTGAAAAAGGGTACCTAGATTTTTTTTCCCTAAACATTGATCCTAACAAAAGTCACCCAAAGTCTTGGTGCAAAAACATCGTCACTTGTGTGTCATAACCCGATTATGTATGGTTCGGACACCTCTCAAATATATAAGTCAATTCTGACTATAACCATAATATCGTGATGCATAGTTACATGCTTTGATCATCTAAACCTAAACCAATACACATACTTTGATCATTTAAACATTAATTTATGACATCGAACATCCTAATATCTAAATGGAAAAGCACAAAACATGCAACTAATTTCCTTTTTTAGGTTGGTTTGCTCGATACTACAACAAAAATTCTAGCTCAAACCTATCTAGCTATTTGATTAACTTTTTTAACTAATCAAACTCTATAAAATTTTAGCTCACACCACAATTAAAACTCCATATCATTTCTACCTTATTAGACTATTTCAAAAACATAGAAAACTAAGGTGTGGCAAAAAATTTCATCACTTTTACATATCCACTGTATATCAAGACCAAGAAAGAACCTTTAATTCTATTTAAAACACAATTTGACATCAAACACTATTAGCATCCTTCCTTTTTTTTAAAAAAAAAAAATATAGGTGCTGTGCAGTGCACAACTTTAGGGCTTCATTTGGATATTTGAAAACACAATCAAAAAAACAAGAAAAGGGCATCAAATCTAAAATGTGTATTTTTCTTATAAAAATGTATTTTAGGGATTATAAAATAACAAATACTCAGAAAAGGTATTTTTGAGCAATTTTTTAAGAATTTTTCTATAAATAATATTTTTAAAAAATTTTGAACTTCTTAAATACGAACCCTAGCCATTCAAACTCTCATTACTATTTTTGAACCTTAATTTACTTTCTTTACTTCAAATAATGTTTCTCTTAGCACAGATTTTGCCGATTTACTTAAATCACTTCTAAGTCAACTTAAGAGTCAACCCTAATTTCTGTCAAAACACTAAGACAACAACTAAATCTAATATACACATCACATCACAACACAGGCATATTCATAAACAAGTCTTGCAAACTATGAATTTAATCGTGAAAATGAGAAGAAATGCATAAAATGAAATTTTCTAGAATTTTCTAAATCTGAGTCCCCACATTCTTCCCCCTTTAAAGTTTCGGTCTCTAAATCCTAAATCGACTACTATAGTTTCAATCTAATGTTTAGTGCTCAGCCATGTGTCGTATATGTTTCCGTGGCTTCACCATATCAAATCTAAGCTTGGTATTAGACAATTTCTATAGGTGTGATGGTAGTGCTAAATCAGAGGCTCTGTTACCTTTAATATCTGTCTCATTCCAATCCATTTGTACCTTTAATATCTGTCCCATTACAATCCAATAGAAAGGGGATGCTGAACTTTGTCTTCTCCCTATTTAAGATCTCTTCATGCCATCCTTGCTCAACTCTAACGTAGCTAGAGTATCGAAAATAGATGGAAAGAATATTTGGCAATGTATCCCAATCCCAATCATTGATTAGTTCCACTTAGATGTAACCAATACTCTTTTGCTTAAAAGTGGCTGATCATGAGCTATGAATTGGTCGGTTCTTCTTTTGGTCAATCCTTTTTACTAACATTAGCAAAATCAATGCAACAATCAACTCAATTTGATCAAAATCTACAAAAATCTAAGCTTAAGCTATATGGCTCAACTAATAAGCCAATTTTAGATTTTTGTTGCTATTTAATAACTCAATGAAAGCAATCACATAAAGAAATTCTAACACTTGTGACTTGATTTGGCCCATAAACTTTTCAAGAGGTAGTTATTTGAAGCTCTAGACCCTGACCTCAAGTGCAGGACTACACCTTTGCTGACCGAAGTAATACAAGTCATGTATTGACTAATTGTGTCATTTGAGTCAACAAACCCATGAAATGATCATTCTAAACTACTCTAACTCACTCAATTGAGCTCATCTCAGACCAAGCGTCTTTCAAACAATTATCCAACTGAGTCTAATCTCATTTAGACTAATTGGATATACAATATAGTGATCTTCAATGTCGATGGCCATTCGATGATATCTCTCGTACTCATTCACGATACAGGGTTGCTAATCCATCGTAAGTTGATTTTAAAAGAAAATTACTCTCTCAAATGATCACTAACCTAAGACAAAACTAATTCTCAACTATCTATTCTAATATAAATACAAAATATTCTCTTTGATATAATATGAATCCAATAAAAATACAAATTCTCTCAAGGGGCATGGAAAAATGAATCATATGAATTCCATTAGACAATAAGCACACAGCGAGTCAATCCCACAAATTAGGTACGATTTGAGAGAAGTCTTATAACTAAGCATCTCATCCAATTGTGATTCACATTTCATTAGTCATATAGGGGATCAAGATGATACTCAACTAGTATATACACTCACTAAGATGCTAGTTCAGTTGTATCTTTAGAACTGTCAGAATCTATTACTCTAAATCCGTAAAGTCTACTGAAGTGGCAACCAATCTCAATAACCAATCTAAAAGCTTACCTCAACAATGATTGATGTGACAAGCTTTTCTGAGACCACATTGCTCTTTGTATGAACATAAATGTATACTCAACCCAAAAATCTAATAACCATCATCTGTAAAGATCATTAACACCTCAGATACCTAGATCAACCAGGTCCCCAATGTCTAAACCATTGCTTCAATAAACCATACCATACCTCATTCCAAACAATCCATAACCAAAGAATCATATCCTTCAACACTTTTTGTACCATAAACTACTAGAAAACATGGTATAAGCGGCGGAAATATCCGTCGCTGATAGTAAAAATTTCGTTGCTAAAGAGTATTAGCCATGAAAATTTCCGTCGCTAAATCCGTCACTGAAAACCTCCCCGCTAAATATTACCGACGAAATACATCCTTCACTAAACTATTAGTGACGGAAATTTTCTACTGTTAAAATTTCTTTCACTAATTCATCACTTATAGAAAACAATATGTAAAAGTATCAACGACGGAATTATTCCATCACTAAAAATTCTGTCGCTATCTCATTAGAGATATGTATGAGGAAGTTGTAACCGGTTTGCGGGAGTTTGAGTAATAGTTTCTCCATTAATATTGGGCTCCATCAACATTTGGCATTAAGTCTCCTCCTCTTTGCAATAGTAATAGACGAATCACAAAAAATATTCAAGGTAAACCAATATATTTTAAATGTAAATTATATGTAAAGACATGGAAATTAAAGGTTTAGAAGAGAAAATAGTTTTAGATAGGAATAGATAGCGTAAAAGAATCCGTACAAATTAAAACAATATATTTTAGATATTTATCTATTGATTTATTTATTTATTTCTCTTTTTATTTTTCTTTTCTTTTATTTATTATTATTATTATTATTATTATTTATATATATATATATATATATATATATATTATCTATCTTTTTTAAATTTATCTCTCAAATAGCCGACTCCAATATTGGGATTAAGTCACAATTTGTTGTTATTGTTATTGTTAAAAATTCTGTCGTTAATTTGTCCATGATAGATTGCTATTAACAACTGTCGCTAATTCTTGGCACCTGATGGCACGTGCACTTGCAAAACCAGCCTCGCGCACGCCCATGCCCCCGTGCCCGCCTACACATCAGCCAGCGGGCGCCTTGCATTTCTTTCATGAAAAATGTCTCCATCCAAAATCGAACCTACGCTTGCAAGGTGAATTATGAGTTGTCCAACCACTTTGCCACAATCCTTCTGTAATATCTTCTTTTTTTTTATTTATTATCTAACTCTCATTTTTTTTAATATTAATCTCACTCTCACTTTTTTATTTTAAAATTTTATCTTACTCTTACATTTGTTTTCTTATCTCACTCTCATCTCTTTTTTTTCCCTTTATCTTTGGGTAATTTTTTTATTGAATATTTTCATTGAATTTTTCTAATTATTTAAATTCGACATTGATTAAATTTGTGATAAATAAAGAAATAAAATATTTCTTTGATTAATTAAGATAGAATAACAAATTATTTTTTTGATTTACCCATTAAATTAAATAATAAAATAATAGAATAAAAGAAAAAAGAAAAAAATTATAAAATAATAAAAGAGAAGAAAAAATAATAAAACAATAAAATAATAAAAAAATAAAAAATAAATAAAAAAAGGAAAGAAAATCGGTCACTAATCCGTTGCTGATTATACAACTATTAGGAACGAGTTAGTAATGAATATTTTCCATTGTTAAAAATCCGTGACTGATAATTGTACATTTTTTTTAACCCTTCACCACTATACAGACGGATTAGTTACAGATATTTTCCGTCGCTAAAAATTTTATCGCTAATCCATCGTCGATAGATTTATAATTTTTTTTTACTCTAAACCACTACAGCGACGGAATTATTTTCGTAACTAATTTCCATCGCTAATCTATAGCTAATCTTTCGATAATCCGTTCGACGTTAATCTGTCGTACAATGGATTTTTTTCCTAACAATAATTTTTCATTGCTAATATCCTATTTTCTTATAGTGATATCTAGAGCCACTAATCAGAATTTTGACCACTTAGGAACCATTATCAAATCAAACCTCTAGAATCCACTATAATATGAAAACCCCAACCATTGGCAAAATGTTGCCCTGACAATATAGTTACACAATCTCGGAATTATGTCATGCTTTTATCAACAACCCTCAACTATATAGAGTTGACTTTGTCTTACTAGCGATGCTCCAGCATCCTGAGTTGTGGAAACATGACATGTGATCTATCTCCTCAAATCTCTGCACAATTCTAGGACTATCTAAAACTCGAATATGCTATATAACTTCCAACTGATGTGGAATCGCTGACTTTAACATTGCCTTTGTACTCTTTGCCTACATATGAAGTTATCCATCAATCCAACCGATTGAACCCTTTGTTAATAGCCAACTCTACATCCCAAAGAGAGTTGAACCCACTACTAGCTAAATAGAGTTAGGCAATCTAGCTCATTCGAAGCTCACAATTGATATATAAAACCTCTACAAATTTGTAAACTAAATCTCAATCCCTGACTTCACAAAAACTTCACAAATCTGATATTAAACTCGAACCATTTTAAAGGAGAATCTAATATCTAATGCATGTTAATGGCAAACAAGTCGCTTTAAAAGAAAAAAAGAAAACCAAGACCACCATCTAAAATGTGACCTAATCCCTAAAGTCTGAAATCATAGGTACAAAATTCTGAAAATCTAAAGCATTTATACCAACTGTAATGACCAACAATTCGAGTGTCACACCTCTTAATTAAAGAGGTAAAATGCAGGCGAAAGTATGATTTATATCATCACAAAATAAACGACACCCAAGCTAATGGTATCTAGCTTATCCTCATATGTATGATAACATGGAAGGAAGGAAATGCAAAAAAAATTAAAAATTTAACTTTACTAAACTTTTCAAAAAATCAGGCAAATTCTCCCAAGTAAATGGGCTAAATCCAATCACATATGGTAGTCCAGTAACACTTCAATGATAAATATTGTAGGCAAATATAGGAACTACATTCCCTCTTCTTAGCACCAATATCTTAGTTAAGTATCAATATAAGAATATAATGAATCAATATGCTAATTTTTTGTCATAGTTAATCACATTAATCCGGTACTACAAGATAAAATAGTACATAAATCATAATTATCATTGTTGCAGATGTTCAAATGAAATTTGAGTAAGTGAAATGGGTGGGGCCTAGTTTTTTTTGTTTTGTTTAATTTTTAAATAAATTATTATACTTCACGTGGGATCTACACATGTTTGGTCAAGATTCTAGAAACAACTCATCTAGGACCCACTAGATTGGATTCATGCCAACTCGCCTACAATATATTTCTTTGGGACCGAATGTAGATGAAATTGTAAGCTATGGATCTTATTATCAAATGATTATAAAAATAATAAAATGATTTATAATTATTGATTTATGATCTAATAATTATAAATTTAATAAATATTGGATTTAATCGACACAACATGCACATACGGAAACGTAGTAAATAAATCATAATTTCTAAGATAAATACCTTAATAGGGTTGGTATTCAAAATTCAATCAAGTTGTGAAATCTCCCGAACGGATTGTATGGTCAGGATGGTAATCACGTGATCGAACCACCATCGTAGTACCACGATACCTCAAACCTCAAGTCCGGTGACTAAGGAGACATAAAAATTTCCGTACTTGGAATTTTCCCTAACCCTCAATAGATCTCACTCTAGGGATATGTGCAAACCCTAGCCGCCTTCTCTCTTCCCCAAAGTCTCATTTTTTGGGACATGAAGAAGCCCATTCACGTTGGCTCATTCATAGTGTAATTAGGGAGTCTTAATAGGAATTAATAGCATGGTTAATGGGATAATAGAAATTATTCCAAAATTACTCCAATATCTCCCACTTGCACACGAGAATATTTTATATCCGTCATGCTATCACAGATCATGCGATTTTTTATATCACCCTACTGGATTTTTATATAGGATTGGGTATTGTGCGACCGACGAGTGCATCTGTAAGCAAAAACTTCTCAATACACCTGTTAAAATGATCGAGAAGTCACCGTTAGTTTCAAAAAGAACTCGCTGTACCCCAAACTCAACACATTTACATCTATCAAGCCACTTTTCTCATCGACAGTAATCTCCAATCATTTGCTTGACTGTGTATTCTCTATTATATTTGAATTCCAATATGGATTAATATAATAGGTCGACTATGGAATACAACATAATGATGTAATGTTTATTTGTCTTCATTTTCCCAAACTCAAATCTATTGGTTTCAATTCAGTTGTTTTCCTAAATCTACCCCTTAAATCTCAATTTATCTTTCGGGTCATAGGTAAACAAACTAAACTAGCAACATTAAACCAAAATTTCTAGAAATAGCCGAAAGTAATAAGGGTATAAGAGATTATACTTAATGGATTTCAGGTCTCACACAATGAGAACGGGGATCACTATCACACTATCATCTCAAGTGATAGCTCCCACTATCCCATAGTCGTCTTATCACACGTGGTAGGAAACACCCATCTCTCAAAGGGCATATGTTAGATTTCTCTAACACTGTACATGTATGAGAATCAATCTACATATAAGACTTTACTCAGAGATTTCAGAGATAATATCTCAAGTCATAGGTGATATCTGAGATCTCGAACCTGACTATTTACAGGCAACATGGATATAGGTATTTCCATATTGGTCATATCATAAATGACCTTATCTTGAACACATATCAGGGTGACATATGTTCTAGTAGGACCACTCTCAAAACCTCTTACGACTAGAAACTATCTCATCTTTGTTCATTCAGAGTTAGAGATGGTCACTCGTGTGAGAGAGTCAACCATGCCTACTTGACATATGTTTTATCACAACATATCACAAAATATATGACAATAAATAAGTATAAAAAATAAATTTGTGACCTAATAATGCGCGCATGTCATATTTTCAATAAGCACAAAAAATAATATATAATAAGAAATGTCAAAGTACTATAAGCCCAATGATTTCTTGTTTTACAAGGGAATCTCTCACGATGAGTTTGATGGAGGGATCAGCTATTATGCTATGTGTAATAGTATACTTAATCATCACAACACCTTTCTCGGTAATGTCTCTCACAGAGTGATATCTGATATCTATATGTTTGGTTTTACTGTGATACTTAGGATCTCGGTTGTTAGCAATGATGATCTGATTATCACAATAATCATCACTGACCTCCCACTATCTACCACAACCCTTAAGTCATCCAGAAATTTATGAAGCCAAACACTCTTCTGAACTACTATTGAGTATCCCATAAGTTCAGTCTCAATCGTAAATAGAGCTATACATGTTTGCTTCTTACTACTTTAAGAAGATAAAACCTGATGTCAGTTTGCGTTCATCCAGATCGCTACTCCCAAAGGGAATCTAAGCACCCAATGAAACGCAAATCACTTCCTCTATAACACAAGGAGAGGTTCACAGTTCTCTTAAGATATCTCAGAATCTTTTTCACTGCTCTCCAGTGATCCATTCTAGAATTTGATTGATATCTACTCACTAGATCGATTACAAAACAAATATCTGGTCATGTACGCCTCATCGTATCACTTGACTGTATATTGCATGTGTATGTCTTATCGCATATGCTAGAATGCACATTGCACTGATATGAGGGATTCTATTCATCTCCCTTATTTCTTCCTGAATTTTAGGATAAATGTCAAGACTTAGGTTTTCACCTTTATCTATAGAGTATCTATTAAGTTGTCATCCCTCATCTCGAAGTGATAAAGAATTTTCATGATGTAGAATACTTGTTAAAGAGTCAACACTATTCTCAAGCGATTCCTTTGGATCCTAATTTCGAGAGTGAACTAAGTCTCACCCATAAACTTCATATTAAAACTCGATAATAACTAAGTTTCAATGGGCATTAGATACACTGTTGTTCCTGGCCAATAGAATGTCACCCACATATGAGAACATGATTATAAAAGAGTTATCGGGACGTATCAGATAGATACAATAACTCTCCTTGATCATTGTAAATCTATAAGACATCACCTTCTTGTGAAATCTCTGAATACCACTGCTTGGATGAGTATTTAGACCGCATGTTGACTTTCAAAGTCAACAGACCTTATCTATCTGATCTACTTGAACGAACCCGAGGATTCCTCCATGTAGATCGCCTCATTCAAACTTCTATTACGAAAAGCGGTCTTTACGTCCATTTAGTGTATAGATTCATGTTCGTGACAATCGCCAAAAAGTAAATGGATCGAGGTAAATTAGACTTAGACTTCTCGATAGTCTATGCCCTTAATCTAAGTATAACCCTTGATTACTAGACGGACCTTCTACCTCTCCATCGACCCGTCGAACTATCTCTTGACCTTGAGAACTTATTTGTTCTCATGGTCTTTCAGCTCTAAGGCAAATCAACTAGGTCCCAAACTCTGTTGATTCTTATCAACTCCTTCTCTTCAACTATGGCCTTTAACAAATGGTCCTTCGTTGAACCCTCGAGAGTATTTTGGACAGTTTTAGATTTCTCATCATCCTCTAGAGTCATAATGAGAAGCTTACCCTTAATTGAGAAATGACGTTTAAGTATGCATTCTCGATATCCTTACAAGAAGAGAAAATCTCTTCGCTTCTAGATGGATCGCTCCCTTTAGGACCAAAACCCATAATGGATTCTTGTATCCCGCCGCTAGGCTCACCCGAGTCATTAGGCTCATCCATCTCATAGAAGGTAAGGTCCAGATTGACTTCACCTCTATTAAAGAAATCATTCTCAATGAATATGGTATCATGAGACTCAATCTCGATAACAGTACCGTCTGTATGTGCACATAAGAACGCATACTTTCTCACAGGGCTAACTTGCTGTGTGGATGTAAGAAATCGTGACACAACCCCATAACCTCAAGTGGCTAAAGTTAAGCAGCCTCCCTGTCCAAAGTTCAAATAGGGCACTGACTGCGGACTTCAATGAGACATGGTTGATGATGTAGACTATAGTCAATAAAACATCTCCCTAATGGGAGATGGAAACATTGATCTGTGCCATCATAGACCTTACAATTTCTAAAAAAGTTCTGTTCCTTATCTCGGCTATTCCGTTTTATTGAGAAATAGTAGGAATAGTTAGTAGTCTCATAATACTTTTCTCGAAATAGAGCTCTCTGTGTAGTCTCGATAAATACTCGTGCCCCAAATAAGTTTTGAGAGTTTTCACTCTCAAGTCTAATTGATTCTCAATCTCGCTAAAAAACCTTTTGAAACATTCTAATGCCTCAGACTAACTCGTGTAAGCATCTATGAACATTATCAAGTACACAACTCTATTTCAGACTCTTATGCTTAAAATGCCACAAATATCGGAGTGGACCAACTACAATGAGTCCCAACTCTCATTGCATTATCAAATGGTTTTCTTGTAATTTTGTTAGTTAGGCAAAACTCATATACGGGCAACTCGAAACTAGCTAGCGGTCTAACAAACCATTCATTGTTAGCTGATTCATCATCTTTTGGTCTATGTATCCAAGTCTACTATGCCACTCATTTACATCATCATCTACGCAAATCAAATGTAAAGGCAATAGAAGAATGACAAAAAAACCATAAGGAGTAGCAGCACCCAGTGCAAACAATCCATCATGGATAAAGCCAGTGCATTTCAAAGAATTGTCGAATTTAATAAAAGAGATGATTTTTATGCATATCCAAGTCAATTTTAGACAAAGTATTGAAATCAAATTCCGTCGAATGCTTGGAGCACAAAGAACGTCATAGCAAGCGCCAATTCCTCTGACATTGACAAATATTTTGTTCCTCACATAAATCCTCCTAACTTGAGGATTTACTCAGCGGAACTCTATATAGGTACTCCTATCTCGAGCTACATGGTAGGCGGTTCCTAACTTTATAATCCACAAAGGAGAGAAATTAGCGAGCATTACAGTAAATGAGACAAAGCTCAATCCATGTAAAGAAGAAGAATATTTTTTTTTGCTCGTCACACTCACAAGCGGAATGACCAAATCTACCTCAAACGTAGCATTTCGCATTGATTTTATCAAACTCCTTCCTGTGTTTTTGTACCTATTGTTGGTTTTTTCGGATGGTTTGATCAAAATCTACAAAAATCTAATCTTAATATGTATGACTCAACTAATAAGCCAATTTTAGATTTTTGTCACTATCTAATAACTAAATCAAAGCAATCACATAAAGAATTCTAACACTTGTGACTTGATTTGGCCTATACACTTTTCAAGAGGTAGTTATTTGAAGCTCTAGACCCTAACCTCAAGTGCGAGACTATAACTTAGTTGATCGAAGTAATACAAGTCATGTATTGACTTATTGTGTCATTTGAATCAACAAACCCATGAAATAATCATACTCTAACTTACTCAATTGAAGCTCATCTCAGACTAAACGTCTTTCAAACAATTATCCAATTGAGTCTGATCTCATTTAGACCAATTGGATATATAATATAGTGATCTTCAATTTCGAAGGCCATGCGACGATATCTCTCGTTCTCATTCATGATACATGGTTGTTGATCCATCGTCAGTTGATTTTAAAAGAAAATTACTCTCTCAAACTATCACTAATCTAATACAAAACTAATTCTTAACTATCTATTCTAATATAAATACAAAATATTCTCTTTGATATAATATGAATCCAATAAAAATACAATGGGCATGGAGGAATGAATCATATGAATTCCATTAGACAATAAGCACTCAGCGAGTCAATAAAACAAATTAGGCACGTATTTCATCCAATTGTGATTTACATTTCATCAGTCATATAGGGGATCAAGATGATACTTAACTAGCATATACACTTACTAAGATACTAGTTCAGTTGTATCCTTAGAATTGTCAGAATCTATTACTCCGAATCGAAGAAGTCTATTGAAGTGGCAACCAATCTCAATAACCAATCTAAAAGCTTACCTTGATAATGATTGATGTGACAAGTTTTTCTTAGACCACATTACTCTGTTGTATGACCTTAGATGTATACTCAACCTGAAAATCTAATAACCGTCATCCGTAAAAGATCATTGACACATCAAATACCTAGATCAACCACGTCCCTGAAGTCTAAACCATTACTTCAATAAACTATACCACACATTATGTCACACTCCGACTCTCAGATCGAGCACACGACAACCGCCGTGTTATCTCAGAATACGGTTGAGCCTAATCTGTAGACGAAAGTACGGTAAGACATTATCAATATCTATCTATTTTTCAAAATAATTAACCATTAAAATAAACCAGCATGCATTCATTCACACTATCAAAGAGTTAGCTCAGTCTATCTTTGCTCAAAACATGGATGCATTTGGCCAATCCGGCTATTCAAAACAAATCCACAAAGTATAAACAAGTCCCTACTCAAGGGATCCAAATCAAATTTCACCATAATAATTCTCAAAGAAAAACTCAAGTAAATAAAAAGGGAAGGTCCTCTTTTTAAATATACAAGCCATTGTAAAATTTCAAGTCCATATAAGCATAGTAGAAAATAAGTTTTCAAAATAATTACATGTGTCTCCACTTGGGTCTACTAATACCTCAATTCAAAAGAAAACTATTATCTGAAGAAGTCCAATAAAACAAGTTTCTTCAAATCACCCCAAGCGTTTACAAGTCTCGACTAAGCTTTCTCTGTAAAAATAGAAGTTGGAAAGGTGAGTATATAATATACCTAGTAAATGATATACAAGGTGTACAAAAATAAGATTTCTATGGTGAATATATTAAATGCATATATATTTCAAACTTCATGTCGTTCTCAATTTCATTCAATAAATAAATAAATTCAAACCATTATTTCCAAAATCATCATAATTCATAATTATCATAATTCAATGTCATATGCATCCAGCTATTTTACATTTTCAAATTCGGGAAAAATCAAAATCACTCTTCCCAACAAATGTCCACTACGATTTAGGGTGGAACCGTAAAGAGTTTTAATAATTTTTACGTTTTAAAAAAAATACCCCTCATCCTTGATGTTGTCTATGGGCTCTCATTGGAGGAACATCCAACTATCCCACGCCCATAGACACTTCATCCAACCATGAAAGTACCATACGCGTCTCGGCGTACTATACGCGTTCGGCTACATCCCATGGTGTACCAACCGTACTACTTCACCCCGTCGGGTCGCTCTGTAGCGGGAAATGACCAATCATTTAATAAGGGTTTAGGCTCTCACCCCAAACCAATCATAGCACCATTTCACAAAAATCATAAATCCAATTCATGTGCCATCAAATTTTAATAATTTTTCAATAGTCATAATCATCCAAATGGATTCAATATCAACAAATTCATATGACCCATTATTCATTCAAAACATATAGGATGTATAAAATTCAAAATCCAATTTTTGGAATATTCCACATATACTAAATCATTTAAATCCAAATTATGAAAATCATTTAAAAAATTTAATAAAATCATTTTTCTTATTTAAGTACAATCATGAAATCACTCACCTCTTGGGAGGGTGAACACTCCCAATCTACAATCAATCCAATACAATCATTTCTTGGATTCTGATTGATTTATCCTAAATCAATAAACATAAAATTCAATGTTAAATCATGCCTAAAATTAGAGTTTATGAGTTTTCCCCAAATATAATACAAACTCTAATTTCCAAAATCCAAAAATCTATGTTCTCATTTCATCAACTACTTACCTTTTTCATCTATATACCATTTTCATTCACAATTTCCTCAAATCTCACATTTATAAATCCTAAATTTATTTTCCCAAATTTCACATTTTCAAATCTTCACATAAGTCTTAAAACAAGATAATTCAAATCTAAGATCAGAGAGAAGTATTACCTCTAGAAAATCCACCAATTTCATCCGGATCAATTTTGTCCAAAACCTTAATTTTTCTCTCTCTACAAAAACCCCAAATTTCAAGATAAATCCAAAGTTTATGTCAAAATAATGAAAAACCAAGTTTAGAAAAGAGTATTATCTCTATTAGAATCATAAATTTCATCCCTTGTTGAGCCACTCCAAGTTGTTGATTTTTCTCTCTAGAACCCTAGATTTCTCTCTCTAGAACGATAATGCATCAAGTTTGTTTGAGAATTTGAGAGCCTAAATGTGTGGGATTTTACTTGATCTTGCTTGATCTTGAAGCAAGCAAAGAGAATGGGGGAGGGAGAGCAAGCCGCGAGGGAGAGAGTGAGGGAGGGAGGGAGTGCTCGTGAGATGAGAGAAAAGGTGAGGGAGAGAGTGAGAATGAGAAAAAAAATGGGTTGCCTGTGGGTCTCAGGTGTGGGGAGAAAAGTAAGGGGAAGAAGAGAGAATGAGGTAGGTTTTTTGTTGATTTTTCTTTTGTCTTCTGTTTTTTTTTCATTGTCACAATTTTTAACCCCTAAAAAATAAATTTTGTCTTCAAAATTTAATGACAAAAATCATCTCCCAAAAAGACAAGGGTATTGGTTTCCATAATATTCTCAGGTTCCCAAGTCTCTTTTTCAATCTGATCGCTTTTCCACTTGATTTTAACAATAGGGACTTGTCTGTTTCACTATCCCTTGATTTGGTGATCAAGAATAACTACGGGTTGAATTTTGAAACTTAAGTTTTCCCATAATTCAATCGGTGGAGTTTTTAAAACATGCGAAAGATCTGACAAATAATTTTTTAATATTGAGACATGGAATATATGATAAATTTTCATCAAATCCAGAGGTAACTCAAGCTATTAGGCTATCTTTCCTATCCTCTCAAGGATGTTGAAAGAGCCAATATACTGAGATTTAATTTTCCCCACTTTCGGAACCACATCATACCTTTTTAAGGTGATATATTCAAAAAAACCATGTTTCCGATTTCAAATTCTAAATGTTTTCTCCTTTTGTCCGTGTAACTCCTTTGTCTACTTTGAACCACACTACAAAATTAAAGTGCTGTACCGACGGCAATTTTTAACGACGGCAACTTTTAGTGACGGTTTTTATGATTTATAGAGACACCTTGTCATAAAACCATCGGAAAATATAAGTTTTCCCAACTGACTAAAATGTGCGTGAAGAAAAGTTTATCAACCGTCGACAAAACTATCTCACAACCGTCCGTAAAGCAGTATTCAATTATGATGATTAAAAATTATGGTCAGTAAATATAATAGTCTTTTTACCACGGTTTAAAAATAGTCTCAATATAAATCTTTGTTATTATCTACTTAACAATACCGTCTTCATAGGTTTTCATAGGTTTTAGATGTGTAGTAACACACAAATTCTACCGTCTTTTAAAACTATATTCAATTCTCGCTATTAGAACAAACCATTTGTATAAATTCTATTTATACTGACGTATATATTGTATTATTTATGAGAGTGGTAGTTTAGTAAATAGGTGATAATGATAAGTAACAGTAGGTAGGTAAGTAGATAATAAGTGGGTAAGTAAGTTTATATAGTGATAAGTTAGTGATATATAGTCATGATAAGTAGATGGTAAGTAGAAAGTAAGTGAATAAATAAGTTTATATAGTGGTAACTTAGTGGTAAGTAAGTGGTAAGTAGATAGTAAGTGAGTAAATAAGTTTATATAGCGGTAAATTAGTGATAAGTTAGTGATAAGTTTGTGATATATAGTTGTGGTAAGTAGATGGCAGGTAGATGATAAGTGGATAAGTAAGTTTATATAGTGATAAGTTAGTGGTAAGTAGATGGTAAGTGAGTAAGTTTATATAGTGGTAAATTAGTGATAAGTTTGTGATATATAGTCGTGGTAAGTAGATGATAAATAGATGATAAATAGATGATAAGTGGATAAGTAAATTTATATAGTGATAAGTTAATGATAAATTTGTGATATAGTCGTGCTAAGTAGATGGTAAGTAGGCAAAACTTTGTACAGTGATAAGTTTATAATATATAGTCTGCACGTACAATTACCACCGTAAAAGTAAAGATAAGATAAGTTTTATCAATCATGTTATTAGTTGTAATCCATCATTGGAGGTGTGGAATCCACCATCATTATATTTATTTCTAATTTTTATTAATACGTATTTATTTAATATTTATTAACATACATTACTTATATACATTAAATAATTTTATAAAATATTTTAATTATTTATATTAATTTAATATTAACTTATATACATTTTTTAAATTTTAAAATATATAGTAGAATTTTTGAAAAGATTTATGATTTAATAGTTTGAAAATTAAAAATCAAAAAACATCATTTCTTTTCTTTAATAGTAAACTTATAACAAGTGTATGCGAGTGTAGTGATATACTATAAATTTATAATAAATTTATAATAATAATGATGATATTCATGGAAATGAAATATAACAAGTGTATAATGAAAAAAAAGAAAAATTATATAATGAAAAACTACGCTGAAAAATGAGTTTTGAAAATTTGTTTGTAAAAATGGCAGTATATGTTTTGAAAAATATTATTGTAACCATTTAATTGGTGATATATCCTACTTTCCTCAATTGCTAGTATAAAAATTTTACAAAAAATTTAGAATTTTTTAATAACATAATAATATCGATACCAATTTAGACGACAAATCCTTATGTTAGATGAATAAGTGGATGAGTGCATCTTAATGTCATAATATAAAATTATAATTATCAATATTAGTTTAAATTATAATATATTAATAATTTAAAAAATCTATATATTTAATCACAAAATATTTATCGTTCAAAATATATAATATTAATTAATCATAATTCATTCATATCATTCAATATAATTATTATTAAAATATATTGGTTTGAATATATAAGAAATTTCAAACAGGAAAAAAAAACGCAGAATAGAAAAAAATGATATTGAGGAGGAAGAAAGAAAGAAAAAAAAAATTATCACACAAGACTTCATGGCACAGTGGTTAACATGTCTTCCCTTCAAATCAAGGTCCGAGGTTCGAATCCCACCTTTTGATAAAAAAAGATGATTTTTTCATAAAGAATAAATGAAGGGCGGGCGCCCGTGTGTGCATGTACTGGCGTTCGCCCGGGCGCGCCTGCCTGATCAGTGGCATGGGCTGGCGCCCGTGCATGAATGTGCGGGCACCCTCCTGCTCCTGTGCGTGCCTATACTTCCATGAAGCCCAGGTGCACGTGTGTGCATGTGCTGGCGCCCGCCCGGGCGCGTGCCTGCCTGAGTGGTGGCATGGGCTGGCGCGCGCCTGCCTGAGCAGTGGCATGGGCTGGCGCCCGTGCATGAATGCGCAGGCGCCTTCCTGCTCCTGTGCGCGCCTATGCTTCCATGAAGGGCGGGCGCCCGTGTGTGCTTGTGCTGGCGCCCTGCCTGAGCAGTGGCATGGGCTGGCGCCCGTGAGTGCATGCACAGGCGCCATCCCGTTCCTGTGCGCGCCTATGCTTCCATGCAAGGCCCGTGCCTGGCTGCGCAGTGTCATGGGCGGGCACCCTGGCTCCCGTGAAAAATATAATAAAATGAATTTATTAATTTAAATAATGTAATAATATTAAATTAGTAATTTATATAATTATCAATATTATATTATTTTATATAAATTAAAAAAAACTAAAACCCTAAACCCACTTAATTTACAAGATTTACCTATTTAATTTAATGATAACTCCAAAAAAAAATTTTCATGGCAAAAATAATTTTCTATTTTAATACTAATTTAATCAAATTTCTTTTTTTCCTATTTGTTTCTTAGCGCCAATTTAATAACACGTCAAAAATATTTTCATATTTATTTCTTTTATTTATTTTTTTTATTACTCCGTCTATTTATTGCAATGCAAAATTATGCACGATTTGTATTTAATACGATGGACAAATTATGGATGCATTCTAATTCTAAGGAAGAAGTGATGAATATATTGGAGTATTTCTTGAATTTACATGTGCAAATATTCAATTTCAATGTACCGCCAAATAAATTTTTTGTTTCGAGAGAAAATTTAGTTTTGGCACGATTTCTCTTTTTTTCTTTTTTTACAATTGTTAGGGTTCAAAATTTTCAAAATATTGGCGCGGGAAAGAAAAAGTTTTTGAAAATTTATAGGTAGTAATAATGTACCA
This sequence comes from Dillenia suffruticosa, assembly GCA_033439265.1. Lineage (NCBI taxonomy): Eukaryota > Viridiplantae > Streptophyta > Magnoliopsida > Dilleniales > Dilleniaceae > Dillenia > Dillenia suffruticosa. The sequence goes on along the minus strand of JAVTVX010000011.1, from coordinate 11,753,811 downwards.
ATAATGTATGGTATGTGTATTGATATAGGCAGTATTAAAATAGTAATAATGAATTAATAATGAAGAACTAATGTAATATATAATAAAATAAATATGTAATAATAAAAAAAATTAGTAAAAGATAAAATCTAAAATATGCACGCGCCCTTGCTTGCGCAGGCATGCTCGGGCGCCCGCGCTAGCATGGCCGATTGCCCGCATGGGCGCTTGCATGTGAGGTAGCACTGCGCTTGCCTATGTGGTGGCATGCACCGGTGCCCGCGTTGGCATGGCCAGGTGCCCACGGGCACTGCATGCGTGATAACACCGTGTGGCATGTGCGGGCGCCCGGCGCTTGCATGCGCGCACATGCACGCCGCATGCCACTATTTTATTTATTATATAAAAAATTTCAATAAAAATTAAACTATATAAAAAATTTCAAATATAAGTAGAATAATGATATAAATAATATTATTAATTTAAATAATGTAATGATATAAAATTTTGGGTATTTATTTATTGTAATGTAATGCAGTAACAATATTGTAATACAATAGTAACAATGTTGTAACAAAAACAAAAATATAAAATATTCAAATACAAAAAATACAAAATAAAATTGAAGATTTAATAATAAAAAAAAGCGGAAATGTACAATAAAATTAAACTCACAAAAGGTAAAAAAGAGGATAGAAAAGGTAAAAAAGAGGATAGAAAAGCGGGAAAAAATAACAGACTTCTAAAAATTTATTTGAAATATATTATAAATTATTACTCACAAATCCTCTTTTCCTTCAAAACCAAATATATTATAAATTATTTCCTACAAATCCTCTTTCCCTTCAAAACCTCTCATTCCTTAATAAGCTCTCCTCACTCAAAACTCAAAACTCAAACCTTGTGAATTAATCAAAATCTCATTCCAAATTTTCTTAGCTCAATATGGGAAGAACTAAACGTGATGAGTATTGTTTGAGAGTGTGTTAATTATTTTAAGAGTGTGCTATGTTATAGGGTTATAGGTGTTAATCTTTATGACAGGTCGTTCAAATTTTAGAAGTTCAAATTTTGAAAGTTGTAAGTTATTTGAGAGTATGTTAATTTTGGTAATGTGTTATGTTGTAGGGTTATAGGTGGTAAGTCTGTGTGTAAGTATGTATAAGTAGTAAGTTAGTGAATAAGATTATGATATGTCAGAAGATAAGATGGTATGACAAGAAAAAATTGTTTATATATAGAGTATTACAATACATCAATCCTCTCAATTTTCGTCTTTCCTTTTCTTTTTGCTTTTTCTTTTCTACTTTGGTTTTCTCTGAAACTTTTTCCTTTTTGTTTCGTCCATCTTCATCTTCATCATAATATCATCACGCACTGTATTATGTTCGGACATTAGAAGTTTGAGAAAATATTCTTTTCTCAAAAAATTAAGATCCTGAAAAATAAAGGAAGATGAAATAAAACTATCAATATTTCTCAAAAAATAATACAACACAAATATAATATATAGATAAGATAAGAAATGCAGAATATAACATACTTCTTGAGTTGGTGGGTTATAAATAATCCTGGTTCCCATATCTCCAAAAATCTCATAACAGATATTCCACAATCATTCCCATACATATAAAAATATACATTAAATTATATTACAGAATAACTTACAATAATTAATTAATTTAAATTATAAGTAAAATTAATTTAAATTACAAGTTATTTACGTATTAGGTTGTTGTGGAATTTCAACATGAACAGTTTTCGAGATAATGAAAGAATTTTCATAAATCTTCTCAAGACAATCTTTCTGGAGAACGAAGAGAAGTACAGGGAAATCAATAAATATATAATAGTTGATAATTTGAAAAAAATTTGATATTTATATATGTTAAATAATTAATTATCATCAAAATTTCCAACTCATCATGTTCATGGCCTCTGAAATGATACCCTGAGTCTAAAAGACAGATAGTCTGCTTATCCACATAAAGGGCGTAACAAAACCAATGTTGTTTGAATATTACAGGGATAAAAACGTGTTAGTAAGAGTATACTAATCATAGGCCATAGGATAAAATAAAATAACAGAGATAAAATCAAAAGATAAATATATAATGTAAAATAACTCACTAGGTTATATAATTGGAAGTTAAATCCAAATGCTTTCTGAGACAAAGAATTATCAACTATAGAAATATCCCACTTTCTTTTAGGCTTGCTTTCCATAGATGCAACCACAGACAACTAAATATAAAATAAGTATAATAAGTAGATGAAAAAACATTATCAAAGAATGATATTTGAGAACAAAGAGAAAAGAATGATATGATAAGTTCATACAGGAGTTAAGAAGTTGAGGAAAGATGAAAGTTTATACCGAAAACCATAATGGTAAAACGCATTTTGATAATGACTTTGAGAATAAGTTTGGATTGAAGATGGTATTGAGGAAGCATATATAACAATCCATCGTCTGCAAAGATAATTAATAATTAGTAATTAATAATTAGTAATGTAATATGAAAAATAAATACAAAGAATTCATAATTCATACCAACGTGTCAATCTAGTAAGGCGGTAACAGCCCATAGGCATCCGTCCAGCACATGTAACTTCCACGAATATTACACAAAATTGTTCTATAAATTGTCATAAAAATTAGATTCTATCAAAAAGCTCTAAAAATTGAAAAATTAGATTCAGTCAAATATCTCTAAAAATTGGAATCCAAAATAACAAAGACAAAGGTTGTAAGACATTTACCTGACATTATTTTTTATGGCTTTTCGACCATAAAAAACCCCAAACACTTTCCTCCTCATCAGAAAAAGACCTAACCTTAACAAAGGGCAAGAAAGATATTTGGTTTGTCTTTCCATCTTTCATTTCAGTTAAGATATTTATTACTTCATATTCATATTCAGTATCTTTATCCTTCTCCTCGTCAAGAGCCTCCTCCCATCCTTTCTCATCCGAACTCTCCTCCTTCTCCAGACACTCGTCCTGCCCATTCCCTTTCTCTTGCCGGGCTTTGTCCTCGTCCCCCTCCTCTTGCCCCTGCCGGGCTTTATCATCCTCCTCCTCCTCCTCCTCGTGGTCATCACTAAAATCACTAGCCTTAACTTTGCATTTCTTTTGCTTTTTTCCCTTCTTTTGTTCTTCGTTCTCTTCTTCATCTTCTACATACTCACAAAGTCTGCACAACATATCATTGTAATACCCAAATAATAAAAAATAATAATAATAAAAAAAAGGGAAAATTAAAATTAGGGCTTAAAGCCCTAATTTTCTCCCCTCTCTCTCTCCCTCTCTCTCTTTCCCTCTCTCTCTCTCTCTCACTCCGTCTCTTTCTCTCCTGCTGCCGCCAGCGCTGCCGCCGCCAGCACCGCCGCTCGGCACCGCACCTAGCCGCCGCTGTTCCTTCCTCCCCACGTGAGCGCGCTAGCCGCAGCGCCTTCCTCCCTCCCGCAAGCGAGCCGTTGCAGCTCCTTCCTGCACGAACGCCACAGTGCTCTCCTTCGCGCGACTGCGCACTCTCCTTCGTGCGACTGCACGCACTCCCGAGCGCGAGCGTGTACTGCGCAAGCCCAGCGCGAGACCAGCTCGAGCCCAGCGCGAGCCCAGCTCGAGCCGAACGCGTGCCAGCGCACGAACCCAGCCTGCGCGCAAGTCCAGCGCGAGCAGCGCGCGAGCCCAGCGCGAGCTGCGCGCGAGCCCCGCGCGAGCCCAGCACGAGCAGCGCGCGAGCCCAGCACGAGCAGCTCCCGAGCCCAGCGCGAGCAGAGCGCTACCCCCTGCGCGCCTCTGCACGCTCCTGCTCGAGCACCAGCGCGCCCTTGCGCGCCTCTGCACGAGCCCCTGCGCGCCCCAGCGTGGCCCAGGGCTCCCCTGTGCCAGCACGCCCTCCAGCACGCCCCAGCACGAGAGCGAGTGCTCCAGCACGTGACCCACTGCGCGAGCACTCGATCCAGCTCGTGAGCGCGAGCCCTAGCCACTGCGGCCCAGTCCGGCCCATGGCCCACCAGGCCCATCAGGCCCGCAGGCCCACCAGGCCCGCCAGCCCATCAGCCCGCCAACTCGCGGCCCACGAGCCCGCGACGGCCCATGACAGTTCGTGAGCCTCTGCGAAGGTAAATGACTCAAAGTTTCGATTTCCGCACTAGGGTTTCGAAATTCTTTAGTAATTGGACTTAAATTGTTCACAATTGTTTCAAATTTGGAAACATTCAGGTTTTAGATCAAATCGACGGGCGAACGAAAGCTAGATCCGAGATCTGAGGAATCCTAGGTGAGAGAAAGGAAATCTCTTTAACTTTTGAATAAAATTTGTCAAATTAGGTAGTTTTGGTTGGAAAGAAAAATTGAAAATTCATAACTAGACCCTTATTTGATATCGAACCGTGATGATTTGATTAGGTTGGCTATTTTGGTGATTCGATTGAGGGGAGCATTGCTCTACGTATTATGGTTTTATTGGGGAGTGCGCTATCCTCCCCAAAACTGTTAGTGAAATTTATTTCAATACTTTTGTTTAATATGTAAATCCTGTTTTATAATATTTTGGTAATGAGTATGATTTGTCGTATACTTGAAATGTTTTGACTGGTTTTAAAATTAATTTTTTATGAACCGATGGAGTGTTCAAAAACTGTGTTGAATTATGAAATTATGCATCCATGTGGTTGAAATGTATAATGTGTCATTTTATACTCTATGTTGCATCGGTTTATGAACCTGACTTTGGCACATTTTGATATGATATTGATTTTGGCCTTGAGGGCTTTGGATTGTATTGTTCCGTAGCTACGAAGGATACCGTGAGAGACGCTTTGGTGGCGTCCGGATATGCCTAGGCCTGGGGTATCCCACGAGTTGTCGTGATTTGATTATCGACACGGTACTTGTCAACTTGAACCCGAAAGGGGGAGGATTTGGATTTGGATTGGATATCCTCTCCAAGTCTAGCACCTGGACGAGGTTCGTCGCCAACGCCGGGGTAGAGAGCACTCTAAAGAAATTTGCATATAACACCCCCGGTGCGCCTGTCATAGGTCGCGGTAGACCTCTGCCAGGACATTTTCGGCTGGCAGCTCTATGATTTTAAATGATGGTACTTTGGATGCATATTTGACTTGAAAATGCGTGAAATGATATATTGTTGAAATGAAAAGCATGATGATTTGAAATATGATTTATATACTTATGTTTTGACACTCCAGTTTCACACTCTATATTTGACGATTGCATTGACCCACTCACTCACTGAGTATTCTTTCCCGAATACTCAACCCTCATTTCCCTTTTGTTGCAGAGATAGTATTTGACAAGGAGCGTCGCTTTTAGGACGCTCAGTATCTTTGGGAGATCAGGCCTGGACTTGAGAAGTCATTGTGTATTTCCGCTGCAAATTTGTATTGGTGATGTATATGTATTTTGAGGTCTATAGATGACCATTTTTATAATTTTGGGATGACTGTATAAATATGGACATTTAAATTGTAGAACTCTCATGTCACTGCATGATATTGCATTGAGGCATTTTTTTTTTGTTGCGTCTATATTTGGGAATGTATCATGTCTTAGAAGTGTCCTCTAGGATCGCTCGGTGCCTCCTCTAAATCACAGGAGGGGCGACTGGCGGCTGTCCATGCCTTTGATGGGGGCATGGCAGTAGAGGTCTGTGGTTAGGACTGTGGAGAATTGTTTGTTAGCCTTGCGTTGCCCTGGATTGCGCAGTATGGATGATCTGGTTTGTTGTTGAGGATAATTTATGTATTTTGAGGCCGGGATGGCCCCTTATGGACAGGTAACAGGTTTATTTTAATATGGGAGACCTCCGATATATGGGGAGGTTCTGCCCGATTTTCTGTAAAAATACAGCCGGCATCCAGGGTAACGGGCGGCTGCTCACGCTCCAGGTTTGGGGCGTGACAGTTGGATTGGTATTAGAGCTCTAGGTTGAGCGCTATATAGGAAGAAAATCTTGAAAACATTCTCAAGTGTGTTTGCATTTAAAGTCCTCAATGCATGAGAGTTTCATACAGTCATTTGTATCCCTGCATATGGTCTTAGGAATTGAGTTTATCTATTTTAGGGGGTTAGATACTAATTCTTATCTAACCTAGCATTTCTTCATTTTCAAAGAAGGAACCAATGGAGATGGTTCTTAAATTGATGATTTCATTCATTTTCGGGGGTTAGTTGTATTAACCCTAATCCTTGAACAATGCCTAATGAGAATTCTTATATTGCGGAACCATGACGATTACATGGAGCGCTAGATATGTACTCCCTGATTCACTTAAAGAGAGCGAGGATACTTCCTCATTTCTGGCGCCCCTTTCGGTGCCGAAGAATACATCCTCGAGGTGTGTGTTTTCTCTGGCACCTTTTCAGCTGGCTATTATACCAACGTCTCCACCATTTACTCTTGATATTTTTTGGCAAGTGTACGAGTGGTACACGGCACATGGGGTTCAGATGTCACCCCATCACCTTTGATGGCAATGCTGATATCTACGGCTGCGCTTATTCCTCCTACAGTAGTTCTTACTCAAGCGGCACCAAATCGTCCATCAGTGGCCGTTCTTCTTACAGTTTCGAATCTGAGTTATAATAATTGCGCCATACTTAAGTGCATCTCCAAGATGACCCAGCTAGTCACGATAGCTCGACAGTTGGGATGCACAGATTTTTGGACTTGGTGATGCTACGGTAGCAAAGCACTGAGTCAACTGAATCCGACGGATCTTGATTGATCTAGGCTTGCGCGAGGAGTATAGTCTACGAGTAACTGAGAGACTGTTCGATAGGGAAGCCCTCACTTGATGGGAGGCTATTTGCGATGAGGCTATAAGCCATTGCGGCAAAGCGATTTCCTAATGGAATTCGACCGCAGATATTTCATGGAGTTTTAGCGGGACCATATCCCCGGTGGTTATATCACCAGTCCTAGTGCCATGAGCTAGGCTACTGCTCAGCGACCTTTTCTTTGCCGTATGTGGCAAGCACCACGCTCGAATAAATATGCAGAGCACTTATTACATGCTTCCACTGTGAGAAGCCGGGACATATCAGGAGTTTATGGCCTGATTTGTGACTTGGAGGTTAGTTGGCTTCGAGTCATCGGAATACACCACATGTAGGATAGCAGGGAACACCTGCGCATTCTAGTAACACTGCTCCACGAACTGCAGCCGGGAGCAATATAGTATTAGGTTTTCACGAGAGTAGTTGAGGGTGTAGGCCCTTGTGTATGCGATGACTCAGGAGGATGCTCTGCGAGCCCAGATGTGATCATGGGTAATCCTCCTGCGGATCCTTCTATTTAGAGGTCCTTATGCACTGTTTCTTTTGAAATCGTGTATGTTGTGATGATATGTACAGACATGATTGTTACAGTACTAGAGGCTTAACTATTTTGATATACAAGTGTATATCCCTATTCTTTCCGTACTCTTAGTAAATTCTTTTTATTTTATTTTATTTTATTTTATTTTATTTTATTTATTTATTTATTTATTTTAATCTTGGTACTATGGAAATACATGGAGTCGACGTTTGTGTTCTTATTGGTACAGGGTCGAACTATTTCTATGTGAGAGTTTCTTTCGCTCAACAGTCAGATGGGCTGTTATCGTTACTTGATGAGGAGCTATTAGTTGTCGCTACTCTTGGTGAGCAGTTGGTTAGAGATTCGTATATAGAGAGTATGATGTCATGGCAGGTGGGACAGTGCTGAGAACAAATCTGATCCCACTGGATATGACAGATTTCGATGCCATCTTAGAGATAGATTAATTGTATACTTATAGAGTTTCCTTAGACTGTTTTATCAAGAAAGATGATTTTTGGAGGCCTGAAGGGCCACCACTGACGTTCGCGAGTGAGAGACGGGTGTTATCCCGTGGTATTGTATTAGTGACGAAAGCCAGACGTATAATCCGTCGAGGATGTATGACAGATCTGACACATATGATCGATACCACCATACAGAATCCGAGACTTGATGAGATTCTGGTGGTACAGAAGTTTCCTGAAGTATTTCCCGAGGAGCCACCCTAATTATCATTGATTCGGAAGTTCAATTTTGAGATTGATCTAGCTCTAGGGATTACTCTTATTTCTATTCTGCCATATAAAATGGTACCATTTGAGCTGAGAGAGCTCAAGATTTAACTACAGAAATTGTTAGATAAATAATTCATCCATCCAAGCACCACACCTTAGGGTGCTTCGGTATTATTTGCAAAGAAGAAATATAGAACACTTAAACTTGTTATGGATTATTGGCAGTTGACTAAGGTCACTACCAAGGATTGATATTCATTTTCCCACATCGATGATTTGTTTGATTAACTTCTCGGTGATAAGGTCTTTTCGAAGATAAATCTTCGATTGCGTTATACTCGGTTACGGGTTAGGGTCGAGGATCTGTCCCAAAAAAAAAAAAAAATGGACACTTTGAGTCCTTGGTCATGCCATTTGGGCTGACCAATGTCCTAGCTGCATTTATGGACCGAATAGATCGGGTCTTTTATGAATTTCCTAGATCGATTTGTTATCGTTTCCACTGATGACATCCTAGTCAGCTTGCAGAGTGTTGAAGAGCATGCTTAGTGTCTTACTCTCAGACGACAGAGAGAGTGCTTACCCCTCTTTATTGGTGGGACTCCGTACCTTAGGAGTCAGTGTGGTTAATGATGTGTAAGAAGCATCATTAGCCAGATATGAGGACAGGTAGACCTTGTTCAACCATGTCAGAGACTTCGGATTCCGAGAGAACGGATAGATAGTGTTTGGAGAACGGATTTGTATTTCAGTTGACATTGATTTCCGCAAGGCCATACTTAAGGAGGCACACTCCTCAACTTAAGCATTTATCTAGGTAGTACCAAGATGTATTGGACTATTCGGGATAGTTATTGGTGGCCTAACATGAAATGAGAAATTGAGGATTTTGTGACAAGATGTTTAGCTCGCCAATAGGTAAAAGGCCGAGTACCAGCGTTTAGCTGGTACTTCACAGCCTTTCTTTTTTCCCCATTCTTGAGTGGTAGTGGGAGTATGTCACGATAGACTTCGTAGTAGAGTTGCATCGGACTTTGGCACAGTATGATGCCATTTGGGTGATAGCTAATTAATTTACTCGGTCCGTACATTTTCTCTTTAATCACAGCAGAAGCATGTTGAGACCAGAATGCAAGAGGCTTTGGGTACGCGGTTTAGTTTTAGTACAGCATATCACCCACAGACAGATGGTCGGTCGGAGAGGACCATTCAGACGCTCGAGGGTTTATTTCGGGTTTGGGTTATGGATTTTCGGGGTAGTTGGGACAGGCATTTACCGCTGGTAGAGTTTGCGTATAATAATAGTTATCAGGCCAGCATCGTCATGCCACCCTATGAGGCACTCTATGGCAGGAAGTATCGTACCCCGTTGTGCTAGGATGAGGTTGGTGAGCGACGACTCACCAATGTTGAGCTGGTAGAGGAAACGAAAGAGAAAGTGAAGATTATCCGTACGCGGATGAAAGCCGCTCAAGATAGATAGAAATCCTATGTAGATCGTAGGCGGCGATCTCTAGAGTTGACTGTGGGAGACATGGTATTCTTAAAGATATCTCCCTTGAAGGGAGTCATTCGATTTGGGCAGCAAGGGAAGTTGAGCCCCAGGTATATTGGACCCTTCCGTATCCTTGAGAGGGTCGGAAGTGTAGCATATAAATTGGAGCTGCCAGCAGACTTATGGTGCATTCACGATATATTTCATGTCTCAATACTTAGGAAATATCAGCCAGATCCTTCACACATTTTAGAGGCTCCGCCAGTTGAGCTTCGAGAGGACTTGAGTTTACCTGTTCAGCCCGTGACTAGTTTGGATCGATAGGTCAGAAAGCTACGGAGCATAGAGGTTCCTCTTGTTAGAGTTTTGTGGAGGAGTGACCAGGTCGAGGAACAGACCTGGGAGCCTGAGGAAGCCATGAGGAGACAGCACCCCCAGTTGTTTGCTGCTTCGCCTTCTTTTAGTTTCGAGGACGAAACTTATTTTTAGGGGGTTAGAAAATGTAATACCCAAATAATAAAAAAAAAAAGGGGAAATTAAAATTAGGGCTTAAAGCCCTAATTTTCTCCCCTCTCTCTCTCCCTCTCTCTCTCTCTCCCTCTCTCTCTTTCCCTCTCTCTCTCTCACACTCCGTCTCTTCCTCTCCCGCTGCCGCCGCCAGCGCTGCCGCCACCAGCACCGCCGCTCGCCACCGCACCCAGCCGCCGCTGTTCCTTCCTCCTCACGCGAGCGCGCTAGCCGCAGCACCTTCCTCCCTCCCACGAGCGAGCCGCTGCAGCTCCTTCCTGCACGAGCGCCACTGTGCTCTCCTTCGCGCGACTGCGCACTCTCCTTCGTGCGACTGCACGCACTCCCGAGCGCGTGCGTGTACTGCGCAAGCCCAACGCGAGCCCAGCTCGAGCCCAGCGCGAGCCCAGCTCGAGCCCAACGCGAGCCAGCACATGAAGCCAGCCTGCGCGCGAGTCCAGCGCGAGCAGCGCGCGAGCCCAGTGCGAGCAGCGCGCAAGCCCCGCGCGAGCAGTGTGTGAGCCCAGAACGAGCAGCGCCCGAGCCCAACGCGAGCAGCGCGCGACCCCCTGCGTGCCTCTGCACGCTCCTGCTCGAGCGCCAGCGCGCCCTTGCGCGCCTCTGCACGAGCCCCTGCGCGCCCCTGCGTGCCCCAGCACGGGCTCCCCTGTGCCAGCACGCCCTCCAGCACGCCCCAGCACGAGAGCGAGTGCTCCAGCACGTGACCCACTGCGCGAGCACTCGATCCAGCTCGCGAGCGCGAGCCCTAGCCACTGCGGCCCAGTCCAGTACGCGGCCCAGTCCGGCCCATGGCCCACCAGGCCCATCAGGCCCGCAGGCCCACCAGGCCCGCCAGCCCATCAGCCCGCTAACTCGCGGCCCATGAGCCCGCGACGGCCCATGACAGTCCGTGAGCCTCTGCGAAGGTAAATGACTCAAAGTTTCGATTTCCGCACTAGGGTTTCGAAGTTCTTTAGTAATTGGACTTAAATTGTTCACAATTGTTTCAAATTTGGAAACATTCAGGTTTTAGACCAAATCGACGGGCGAACGAAAGCTAGATCCGAGATCTGAGGAATCCTAGGTGAGAGAAAGGAAATCTCTTTAACTTTTGAATAAAATTTGTCAAATTAGGTAGTTTTGGTTGGAAAGAAAAATTGAAAATTCATAACTAGACCCTTATTTGATATCGAACCGTGGTGATTTGATTAGGTTGGCTATTTTGGTGATTCGATTGAGGGGAGCATTGCTCTACGTATTATGGTTTTATTGGGGAGTGCGCTATCCTCCCCAAAACTGTGAGTGGGATTTATTTCAATGCTTTTGTTTAATATGTAAATCCTGTTTTATAACATTTTGGTAATGAGCATGATTTGTCGTATACTTGAAATGTTTTGACTGGTTTTAAAATTGATTTTTTGTGAACCGATGGAGTGTCCAAAAACTGTGTTGAATTATGAAATTATGCATCCATGTGATTGAAATGTATAATGTGCCATTTTATACTCTATGTTGCATCGGTTTATGAACCTGACTTTGGCACATTTTGATATGATATTGATTTTGGCCTTGAAGGCTTTGGATTGTATTGTTCCGTAGCTACGAAGGACCCGGGAGAGACGCTTTGGTGGTGTCCGGATATGCCTAGGCCTGGGGTATCCCACGAGTTGTCGTGATTTGATTATCGATACGGTACTAGCCAGGTTGAACCCGAAAGGGGGAGGATTTGGATTTGGATTGGATATCCTCTCCAAGTCTAGCACCTGGATGAGGTTCGTCGCTAACGCCGGGGTAGAGAGCACTTTAAAGAAATTTGCATATAACACCCCCGGTGCGCCTGTCATAGGTCGCGATAGATCTCTGCCGGGACATTTTCGGCTGGCAGCTCTATGATTTTAAATGATGGTACTTTGGATGCTTATTTGACTTGAAAATACGTGAAATGATATATTGTTGAAATGAAAAGCATGATGATTTGAAATATGATTTATATACTTATGTTTTGACACTCCAGTTTCACACTCTATATTTGACGATTACATTGACCCACTCACTCACTGAGTATTCTTTCCCGAGTACTCACCCCTCATTTCCCTTTTGTTGCACAGATAGTATTTGACAAGGAGCGTCGCTTTTAGGACGCTCAGTATCTTTGGGAGATCAAGCCTGGACTTGAGGAGTCTTTGTGTATTTCCGCTGCAAATTTGTATTGGTGATGTATATGTATTTTGAGGTCTATAGATGACCATTTTTATAATTTTGGGATGACTGTATAAATATGGACATTTAAATTGTGGAACTCTCTTGTCACTGCATGACATTGCATTGAGGTATTTCTTTTTTGTTGTGTCTGTATTTGGGAATGTGTCATGTCTTAGAAGTGTCCTCTAGGATCGCTCGGTACCTCCTCTAAATCACAGGAGGGGCGACTGGCGGCTGTCCATGCCTTTAATGGGGGCATGGCAGTAGAGGTCTGTGGTTAGGACTGTGGAGAATTGTTTGTTAGCCTTGCGTTGCCCTGGATTGCGTAGTATGGATGATCTGGTTTGTTGTTGAGGATAATTTATGCATTTTGAGGCCGGGATGGCCCCTTATGGACAGATAACAGGTTTATTTTAATATGGGAGACCTCCGATATATGGGGAGGTTCTGCCCGATTTTCTATAAAAATACAGCCGGCATCTAGGGTAATGGGCGGCTGCTCACGCTCCAGGTTTGGGGCGTGACAATCATGATGCATTTGTAACAAATTGGAATGAATTTGAATTGACTTCTCCACAAACATTTTAATTTCATGTTTGATATTGATTCTCTGCAATTGCACATAGTATAAGTACTCTATATAAGTGCTTGTGAGTGGTATATAAAGTAGTGATTATAAGTTTACCTTAATTTTTTCTCTACTTCCTTCAACACCATGAACACCAACACTTGCTTCTTCAGCTTCTTCAACACTTGCTTCAATAGATTTTTCAACAGATTTTTTAGACAATAAACCCTATTAAAATAAATAGTATAAAAGGTGAATAAACCTATAAATAAATAGTATACTATTGAGATTCTATAGTTTTTACATAATGCATATAAACTTATTTTAACTTACATACATTTATACGCTCGGATTCAAGTCTTTGATTTACCCGATCCGTCGTCCAATAGCGAATGGGTAAATGTGTTTTTTTGCCCCCCAAGTCACCAACTCTAACATTCTCAAAATAAAAGATCTATACATAAAACAATATTTGTTAAATATTGTTAAAGTAGATTCCATTCAATCATTAAATTGAAAGCTTACCATAAGTAAAAATAAACAACCACTGATGCCCGTCTTCTTTCTGTGTTCTACCTCTCTTGCTTGACGTTTGAATTCAGAAATCTCATCAACTAACCATTCTAATACAAATTTAGCCCAATTATATTGTCGAGCATTCTCAACATCAATAGTAGCAGTAAGATGTCTGGAAGCCGGGAAGACATTCGTAGTTAGACATAAAAAGCATCCAAGGATAAATAACAAGAAACATCGTTTAAAGTTGGGTGAGTAGATTTGGATCTCTTGTTTTAATTGGCTATACTTTAATGTCAAGAAATATTTTCTTAAATTTGAAGATTCAATGGAGGAAGAATCTAACACATCACATCCCATGTAAGGGATTCCTAAAATTCGTGCTACTTCTTCTACTGTGAGTTTAAAATTGTGATGGGGAGGGATAGAAAGATATTTTTGCATGGGTTCAAATCTCATTATAAGTTTCTCACACAATTTTCGACTCAGTATATCACAGGTCATGTTCAAAAGGCTTCCGAATCCCATTTCTTTCACTACACATTTCATATCGTCTGTAAGAGTAGAAAATAGCTCTCTTACTTGTTTAGGAGAACACCTTGTCAGCATTGGAGTAGTCATTGCTTTTCTCATTCCAGAAATTTCCTCTTTTACTGTCTTTTCATCTTCTTCATTCTATTAAAAAAACTATTTTTCAGTATAATTTATTCAATGAAAATGAAAAAAAAAATGAGTATGAGTAAAATAAACTAGTAACTCACCGCAATAGATTTTAGTTTCTTCTTAGAAAAAATTTCCTTCTTGTTCGACATAGGAAACAAGTTTGGTTTGATTTGTATGTTTTTTGGGTTTTTATGGAAGCGCAAAAAGCAAGTTTGACTCGTGTGTTTTTTTTGTTCCGATAGTTTTGATCAGATACAGAAGTGCGATAAGCGACTTTGGTTTGCGTGTTTTTTTAGTTTTGATCGGATGGAAGTTCAGTGAGGTGAAAGTTTAGTGAGGTGAAGTACCACAGTGAAGTGAAGTGCTTCCGATGGTTTTGATCGGATACAGAAGTGCGATAAGCGACTTTGGTTTGCGTGTTTTTTCAGTTTTGATAGTTTTGATCGGATGGAAGTTCAGTGAGGTAAAGTACCACAGTGAAGTGAAGTGCGGACCGGACTGGATGCTGATTACTATTACTATTGATAACTATCGAAATGACGTTAGCCACCTCCCATAGAGAACAGAGATCAAAGTTACGAGCACAAATCAGCCCTTCGATTTAAGTATTACAAATATATTATTATATTATTAAACATATAATATTATATTAAATTATATTATATTACATATAATCCCTTAATATGGACAATTATTTGTAAGTATGAACACCTTGGGACATAGAAATCGGAGGAGATCTGAGAGAATGTGATTAAATATAAAAAAACAAAACTAACTTTATTAATATTGTGTTTACTTTATTAATAACACCCTCGTATTTGTATAAATTTGAGTTATATGTTAAAAAATCACCACAACACTGTTCATATATTGTTGTCTCAAATCAAATCAAATTATCCCTTTTAGTCAAATGAAATCAATTTATTTCCCTTCCATCACTTAAAAAATTTAGACACTTGCTTTGCCATCATCGGCGATGGTTGATGGTTGATGGTTGATGGTTGATGGTTAATGGGTTGCTTGACATTAAATAAAAATCCAAACTTTCACTATTTATTTATTTATTTTTTATATGAAGGAAGTCAAAAAATCAAGAGAAGCAAATTTGATTTTGGATTCACAGAAGAATTTGATCAAATTTATACAAATTTATAAGGATGTATGTGATCTAGAAAAAAGAGCTGCAAACTTAGAAGTTTAATATATTTAATATGGATATAACATAAAAGAACCAGAACTATCTTTAGTTTCCTTTGTTTTGGGCTTTTCAACTCAATATGGTTCAATTGGTGCTATAGCTTATGTTATATATATATATATATATATATGTAATGTAGATATATGTGCGAGAGTATGAGATGTATTTTGTAATTTGTAATTGATTATATTATATGTATGATTATTTTATTTTATATTATGAAGTTAATATATTATCATTAAGATTAAATATAATCAATGTTTATGAAGTTTTATGAAGTTTGATTTATTATGATCTTCATATGAGTTTTGTAATTTTTTTCTTTAATAAATTTCAATTGGAAAATTTTTTTTATGTTGAATTGTTGAATTGATTAAAGATTGATTTCGTTCGAGAGAGAGAGAGAGAGAGAGAGAGGAGAGAGAGAGAGACAGAATGAGAGAGAGAGAGAGGGAGAGGAGATTGAAAGATACATATGTGACTAACAAGAGACAAGATTGAAAGTTATTAACAACATTAAAAAAACTTATTTTTTACTTTTTACTTTAAGCAAAGAAAATTGTCAACCGATGAGAGAGAGGGATGTGAAGATTTGGGAGATTGGGAGATGATTTTAAAGAATTTAGGAGATGAGGAGAAATTATTTTTAATTTTTTTGTTGTTAAAAAGGATAGAGAAATTATAGAATAAAATTTTAAAAGAGAAGGTGAAAAATAAAATATAATTTTTTTAAAATTATCAAAAATTTCAAAAATTCCATTTATATTTACATTTATGAAATATACTTATTGTTTTATATATTAAATTAAATTAATAGATGGGTTTGGTAAAAATTGATAAAAAAAAAAAGCTGTCGGAAAAAATCATATCATATTTATATATCATAGTTATATTTTGTAATGATTCTTTAGATTAGATTAAAGTTATGAGTTATATTAGAAAACTCGATAGAGATATCTACCCATGATACAAACAAAAAGAAACAAAGTGTAGATAGAAAGTTCCAATATTATAAAAATAAATAAATTTTCAAATATTTTTTTTCAGCAAATTTTTGAAAAGGAGGTTATAAGTTTTTTATCTTCAAAAATCTTTTTCTTTATCTTAATAATAATTTTTTTTTTAATATTCCCTAATCTTTAGTTACATCTAACAATACAATAAAATCTTGTTTATCTCATTTTTTTCTCAACATCTATAAAATATTTTATATTCTTTTTTTCTAATTCTTTTTCGACGGCATCATATAAAAATAATCTTTTTACTATTTTATATGTGTTTTTTTCCGCATGCATGTTAATATTAATAGTTGTTTTGTCACGGTAATTAACTTAGTTTTTTTATTTTCACACCGAAAATAATAACATACCAAATATCAATGAAAATTCTATAATAATTATATGTAGAGTCCGTCCTTAGTTTGTATTTTGGTTAGTTTAAACAATTGAAAGTAGTTTGTGTATTATTATATGCGTCTTGAGCTTATTTTGTAATTTGTAATTAATGATGTTATATGAATGATTATATTGTTTTTTTTATTATGAAGTCAAATATATTATATATTATGGTTAGGATTAAATTGTGTTAGTGTTTTATGAAATTTTACGAAGTTATGAAGTTTTGCGTCCCATCCATGAGTTTTGTAATTTTTTTATTAAGAAATTTTAATTTTTTTTTATGTTGAATTGTTGAATTGAATAAAAGATTGATTGAAAGATTGAAAGAAAGTTGTCGTGAGAGAAAGAGTGAGAGAGAGAGAGAGAGAGGAGATTGAAAGTGGTGACTGACAAGAGAAAATTGAAATTATGAACAACCATGGAAAATGAGCTCCTTTTACTTTCGCAAAAAGGGTTGTGAAGATTTTTTGAGATTGGGAGGTGATTTTAAGATGAGAAGAAATTGAAAAATGCATTTGATAAAATAAAATATAATATTTTTTGATAAAAGGGCTCAAAATTTTAGATCACAATCATGAAAAATAATATGGTTATACATTAAATTAAATTATTAGCTCTAGGTAAAAAAAGCTCGCGGAAGAAATCATATCATAATTTATATTTTGTAATAATTCTTTCTCAGTCTCAAGAGTTTTTTGTGACTTATATTATTTTATATTTTGTAATAATTCTTTCTCAAGTTTTTGGTTAAAGTTGTCAATTATATTAGAAAACTCGTGCCCTTTTATCTTAATAATCATATTTTTTTTCTTTTAGTTATATCTAAAATTTTTAACATTACAATAAATTCTTTTTTGTCTCATTTCTTTCTCGACATCTATAAAATATTTCACAATTTTTTTTTGAATTCTTTATATTTTTATAATAACAATTTGACAAGTGATAAATACAAAATTCTTTATTGTGGCGCAAGGAAAAGAAAAAAGAATTATATAGTTTTACTTTCGCACCAAATCGATTTGTTTGTCGAATAGGTAGCAAAACAATTTATTTGTCCACGGTAGCAAATTAAGCCTATCTTATCCTATGAGACACTAAGCTTAAAGCAACAAACAAAAAATAAATAATTAAAGCAATAATAAATAGTAGAAACAAATATTTAAAAAAATGTATATAAAATAAAAAAAAGTAATTACTTGAGAAATTTGTTTTTTATGGATACAAAAAGAAAATAATAAAAAAAATGGATAGAAAGAAAAAAATAACAAAACTGAAAAAATAAAAATTATTTTTTGACAAGTCCAATTTGCACTTGCTTTGCCATCATCGGCGAAGTTTGAAGTTTGATAGAGTGCAAACAAAATAGAAAAAGATAATTTGAACTTGAGAAGCTCCTGTGACAGACAAACTGACAAGTCAAACATTTTGGTCATCAATTGCGAGCAGAAAATCGAACAAGAAATTTCAACTTCTTGAAAAGAAGGATTGAATTTTTGACTTTAGTAACTCGGTTCTCGTGACTGGCATATACAACCAAGAAGCGAAGAAAAAAATAAAACAACTTTACACGACAGGACTCCTCCTTGCACTGCACTCTACTTACACCCCGCCATGCCACTTAGCCACTGCACCTGCACGGCCTTCCCATGCCTAGCACTGCGTAAACACTTCCACAACACTACTACCAGCCACAAGAAAAAAATAAATTTCAAGTTCTGCAACTGCCTGCCCGCCAGCCAAATGCCACCCTCCACTGCCCCCTACCACTACACTTCTGCACTCTCCAGCTACTACACATCTGCACTCTCCAGCTCGCTCATCCACTGCCACCTCCATTGCCCCCTACCACTACACTCCTGTACTCTCCAGCTACTGTACTTCTGCACTCTCCAGCTACACTACTACACTACTGCACCCTATCCTGCCATCCGAGCTACCACGAGCTAACAGTGCAGTTATACTACTACTTAACTAAACATTTCTCTCAAAACTCACTCAGAACTTACTCATCACTTTCCTCTCACCGCTCACTCTCGCCACTCACTCATAAACTAACTCCTGTCCTCTCGGTACTCACTCTTTACTCACAAATAAACTGCTGTCCAAACTCCTCTCTCGGCTCATCTCCGCAAGCTTCCTTCACGGCTCCTTCCTACCCTTTCCTTCAAACTGCCTCTCCTCCATCTTTAGCGTCTCTCCCAAAGTCACAAACTCGACACAATGGCCTCATCATCTAGAAAAGGAAAAAGAATTATGATAGAATTAGATGAAAGCAAACACTTTCCATCTCTGAAAAAAAACAATCTATTTCAGAAGGTATTTTGTCATCGCAACATTACTTCGGGTCGATTAATTGATTGGAATTTTCTTGATAGTATAAGTTTTCAATACGGAACTTATTTAAAAGAAGTGCGCCCATCTTCGATTCTTAATCCAGATAAAAATATATATGAGAATACAGTTAGAATATTTTAAATAATATGAAAAAAATCCATAACGATTGTGTAATTATTGATGGTAATATTAGTTCGTGTAGTTTTCAAAGTTATTTTGATGGTGAAATAATTGAAGTGACTCCTAAGATGATATGCAGAGAGGCTAATCTTCCGTGGGTGGAGTATGAAGAGTGTGCTTCATATTTAAATACTGAAATAATAATGGATGCTAAAATAGTATTTAATGATGATAATTTAGAATTTTTTAGCACAAATGCTACTGATATAAATTTTCAAGAATGAATTCTTCACTTTTTAATTATACACATTATTAAACCACGTGTGGAAAATTATACATCTATTACCTGAGAAGATTTTTGGTTAATGACGCGTATAGTTGAAAGGAAAAAACCGGGATTACATTTTTTAGTTCCTTATTTTATGATATCTTTAAGAGATTCTTCTAATAATTTATCATATTGTAGTATGGTAAGTGGTATTTTAAAATGTCACGGAATAAATCTACAAAAAGAAAATCATTTACAATTAAATATGATTAAAAATAGTATAAATGATAGAACGTTACGGAGAGCTTATTGGGTGTGTGAAGATGGAATTTGGTTAAATTTAAAGAGAAGAGGTGTTCCAGAGCCACAAGCGGAAGAAGTTTATGATGATGATGTAAATCTGAATGATGTAAATGAAAATGAGAAAAGGAGGTGGGAAGAATTGTTTGAATATATGAATCATATGAAATTACAGTTGGATAGTGTTCGGAGTGAAGTAGGCGAGGTTCGTAGAGAAGTGGGTGAGGTTCGCAGTGAAGTGGGTGAGGTTCGCAATGAAGTAGGAGAATCACGAAAAGAAATTGGACAAATTCGAAACGAAGTGGGTGAATTAAGGCATAATTTTGACGAATTTAAGCGGCATGAAATTGGACAAATTTGAAACGAAGTTGGTGAATTAAGGCATAATTTTGATGAATTTAAGCGGCATGATTATAATTTTAAGGAACAGAACCGGGAAGATCATGCGAGAATGATAGGTTGCTTGATAAGTATGGAGACGATGTAGGGGTGAATAGTAATTTTATTAAATGTAGAAGAGATCATTTGCAGCTCAGAACATCTTCCTCCGGAACCGCAGAACCTAGACCAGCTGTGAGCTCTGCCTATCACGCCTACCCATTCGTCATTCGTCCTCCAAGGACTTCATTTGCTTCATTTGCTTCTCCTCCCAGATCTAATCTTATTCCTTTTGATATTGGTGAAGTGATAAAAGGAATACCATCCTCTTCTGCTGCGACTACTTCTGCCACTGCCACTGCCACGGGTGGAACTGCATCGTCTTCTCAACAGAGTAGAGCAAAAAAATTTCGACCCAAAGTTCAATTTCCTTAATTCCAAATTTTTCCTTTTTTTTTTCGTGTATCATTTTTTTTCCATGTATCATAATATAATAATATAATATATCATGTATCATGTATCATGTATCATGTAGTCATGTATCGGATCCAAAATATTAAATGTACACTATTTTTCTTAATTTTTTCATTTTCTAAATTTTTCAAAATTTTATTTATGTTAAATTTTTTAATTTTTATAATATACAAAAATTGGTTGCTACGCCGAAATCGGGCCACCCGCGGCCGGGCCATACGACGACTGGGACGCGCGCATGCCACACAGCATGGCATGTGCTCATGCAGCGCACGTGAAGGGCATGCGTGCATGCAAGGGGCAGCACAAACGCCGACGCATGCCATTACCCGTTGCATGCGTTGATGCAAGTGCCCGCGGGCCCCCGCTCCTGCCACCGCGCGGGCCATCCATCCATGCAGTGCCCGCCGCGGGGCATGCAAATAGCCAAGGGCCAGCCTTCCATGCATGCAAACCCCGTACGGGGCATGCGAGCAGCAAAGGCCCAGCTTTCCATGCATGCAGTGCCCACGCGGGGCATGCGAGCAGCGAGGGCCTAGCCTAGAAGCATGCAGCGCGCCCGGCCATGCCAGCCCTGGTGCCCACCAGCCCTGGTGCCCGACAGCCCTGGCACCCGCTCACACAACCATGCCACCCCGCGCGACTAATTACTCCATTTTTTATATTATTAAATTAGATTTATTAATATTATTATTTAAAAATTTTAATGATATTAAATTACTAATTTTTATAATACATATAATATCAAATCATCCAAAATATTTTATCATTTTATTTCATTGTCAATTATCTATCAACCATCTATATCTATATGATTATTTTATCATTTTAATTCATTATCAATTATCAATCAACCAAGCCAAAATTTTTAGAATTATCAATCAACAAGGCAAAATTTTTTAGAAAGCTATAACACATTTTATTATGTTATTTCAAAATCGTAAAAAACTTTCATTTTGTTAAAAAACTTTTATTTGTTTTTTGTTTGAGGGCGCTTACTTAAATACTGTTCTCCTTTTTTTTGTCATTACTCTCTCTTGCTTCTTTGCAAACAACCTAAAACAATTACTCAAGAATCTAACCATTTTAGATGATTATGATGATGTACACAAGATCGTTAGAAGATGATGGATCAAATCACTTAGCATTAAAAAATTAAATTTATTGTGTTGAAAGAAAGCTATTTAGGATAGCTGGTTATCCTATCTCGATCTGATATATCTATCCGCTCCAACTTAAATTTTATCCACTACCATTAATTTTGCCACATTTAATGTTAAATATTATTTGGTAATAATTAATTGAGTGAATTCTATATGACATCACCTATTCTTATGCACCAAGGATATAGTTGATGAGAAGGATGTTGTCACGTGGCTCAGAAGGATGTTGTCACAGGATGTTGTCACGGGTGAGAAGGATGTTATCAGTGGGTGGTTTAATCCTACCCTTAACCCTTGGATGGATGAGAGAAGGATGTTAGTGATACTATTGTTCATATTATTCTCTTACAACCCCCTTGCAACCCTCTTACAACCTTTCAAGACAAACAAATCCTAAATTTTTTATTTACTCGAGAAAATCATACCGACCACCAGCGCATGCCACGCATGTGATGGAAGGTTATTATTAATTTTTTGATAGCGGTAATTGAATTAATTTTGGAGGAAAAAAGGACCAAATTTTTGCGGTAATTAAATTAATTTTGGCCAGAAAAAATACCAAATTTGGGCGCGAGAAAATACCAAATTTGGGCGCCAAAAATATCTTGTCATATTAACTTTATTTATTTCTTTATTTATTTTTTTTTCTAGTCTGCTGCTTTTCTTTCCTATGTTATGTTATGCTGTGTTTATGTTGTTGGGTTAAGCATATTTCTCTCCCGTATTTCATTTATTTCTTTCTCTCCCTTACTCTTCTTTGCTTTGCAAATCTCTTCATTTATTCTCTCTTTGCTTTCTCTCTTTCTCTTTGCTTTTGCAAATCTTTATTTTCATGGATAAGATATGGATATATTCTAAATCAAGAGGAAGTGATGAATATATTAGTGGAGTTAATACATTTCTTGAATTTGCATATCAAAATATTCAATCCATGGATGGGAAGATATCATGTCCTTGTGTAAAATGTTTTAACACATTGAGATTTCCTACACATACAGTGTTTAATCTTTTGTTACGTTATGGGTTTCAATGTGGATATGATAAGTGGATATATCATGGAGAGAACAACAGAGAGAGTGATGGAAAAAGGACAGAATCAACATCTGATGCATCTAATGTATGAAACGTACGTGATAATCTTTTTCACCATGATATCTTTGGCATGTTACATGATGCATTCAGTGCATCTAAGGTGGATGATTTTACTTCAGATAAATTTCAAGAAATACTTCAGAATGCAAAAAAACCGGTATATCCAAAATCAAAATATTCTGTACTTACAACTATTATGCATTTATATCATTTAAAGTATTTGTCTGGATGGAGCAACAAATCTTTTTCATTACTGTTAGTATTTTTGGGAGAATTATTGCCTGATGATAACATCTTACCAAATAGTTGCCATGAAGTAAAGAAAACTATTTCATCTTTAGGGTTGACATATGAGAAAATACATGCTTGTCCTAATGATTGTATGTTATACTGGAAACATAGAGCCAAAGACGAAGCATGTTATGTGTGTGGTACTTCTAGATGGAAATCAAATACAGATAAAGGAGATGAAGGATGTCAAGAAATTAATAAAAAAAAAGGCTGCTAAAATATTGAGATAGTTTCCTTTGATTCCTAGATTGCAAAGACTATTTACATGTCGGGAAACTGCTTCTTTGATGAGATGGCATCATGATAAGAGAACAAAGGATGGACTTTTAAGACACCCAGCAGATTCTATTGCATGGAAGGAGTTTGATTCTCTATACCCTAACTTCTCTTCTGATCCAAGAAATATTCGATTAGGGTTAGTAGCAGATGGTTTCAATCCTTTTAAACCATGAATGTTTCACATAGTACTTGGCCAGTGATCATGATACCATATAATTTGCCTCCTTGGTTGTACATGAAATCTACCGACTTCATACTCACATTACTTATTCCCGATCCTAGAAGTCCTGGGGATAAGATAGATGTGTACATGGAACCATTGTTGAAAGAACTGAAAGAATTATGGAATGAAGGAGTAGATGCTTATGATTGTTCAGTTCGTGAAACATTTAAAATGCATGCAGCACTTTTATAGACCATTAATGATTTTCCTGCATATGCTAATTTGTCTGGGTGGAGTACTAAAGGTAGATTTGTATGCCCAGTATGTGGATATGATACATGTTCTCAATGGTTATCTCATGGCTAGAAGTATTGTTATATGGGACATCGAAGATGGTTAGAGTCAACTCATCCATTCAGGTATGATAAACATTCTTTTGATGGGACACAAGAATTCAAAGTTGCTCCTAAAGAACGATCCGGATCTGATGTATTGTGAGAATTAGATGGCTTTGATTTAACAAGTGCCAATGACATGCCTGGATGGAAAAAAAAGAGCATATTGTTTCATTTACCTTATTGGAAAAATGTTTTAATTAGACATAACATTGACATGATGCACACAGAAAAAAATTGTTTTGATGTAATTGCTGGTACAATTCTGGGCCAAGAAGGAAAGTCTAAGGACAATTATAAGGCCAGACTTGATCTTGAGGAGATGGGAATAAGAAAGAATTTGCATATACGTAGATCAAACTCTGCAAACATATTGTTGCCTAAAGCATGTTACCAAATGACCTTGCAGGAGAAAGATGCATTTCTTAAGGTTCTAAAGGAGTTAAAACTTCCTGATGAGTGTTCTACTAATATTTTCAGATGTATTCAATTGAAGCAGTGGAAGTTAATAGGTCTAAAGAGTTATGACTGTCATATTCTATTGCAAGAGTTTATTCCTATAGCAATTCACGGATCACTCCCCGAGAATGTTACCTCTGTTATCATCAAAATTTGTAATATTTTTAAATGTCTTTGCTCTAGAGTGCTTGACCCACGAGAACTTGAGCAATTAGAGGCATCAGTTCCACAAATTATGTACGAGCTTGAAAAGATTTTCCCTCCCTCATTTTTTACCAGCATGATACACTTGATGGCGCACTTGACAACTGAAGCAAGAATTGGTGGACCAGTCACATATAGGTGGATGTATCCCGTTGAAAGGTTTGTTTTATTTTTAACTTATTTAGCTCATTTCATTTAACCTACACATTTAAATTTCATACAATATATGTATTTAATTTAATATAATATATGTATATATATGCAGATATTTATTTCAACTCAAATCCTATGTACGTAATAGAGCACAACCTGAAGGGTCTATCGCAGATATTTAAATAATATAATGATATAAATTTGTATTTAAATAATATAACCTTCAAACTCAGAATTCAGGAGTTGTGGTAGCAGTTGATGATATTAGTTATGCAAGTGCGAAGGATAAAAGGCCAATTGAAGGTAAAGTTAATTATTATGGCATCTTAAGAGAAATCATTCAAGTAAACTATAATGGAATGTATAGATTTGTATTATTTCGGTGTGATTGGGTCGACCTACAACGAGGATGCAAAAAGAACAGATTTGGTTCAACTCTTGTCAATTTTTCCTATCTCAATCATACCGGTACTGATTTGCTGGATGATCCTTATGTTTTGGCATTCCAAGCAAAGAAAGTGTTTTATGTGGCTGATGAAAGACATAAATGATGGCTTGTTGTAAAACATGTAAAAGTTTGAGATGAATTTGATATGGGTGATGAATTGACAATTCATCATTTCAATTCAGAAACTAGTCCCTCAACTAATCAGATGTGGGTTCGAACTAATGTTGACGAAGATGAAGGAAATATTCAATGGCGATAAATGACGATGATGATGATGTTGATAGAGTAGGATGTGATGCATATGTATAGGAAATGTAATTTTGTTTACATATTATCCAATCATTCTCTATTTTTATATTTTTTTCCTTTAATTTATTCGGTGCACTCAGGTTTAATAATTGGTATAATATTTTATCCTTAATTACGTTTACTAAAACAAATACTAAAAATTACATTGCATATTGCATATGATTATCAAAATTTAAAGGTAGTAAGTAGAGTTTTCGCTAATTTACAATTTAGATAGTAAGCAGGTAGTAATAATAATATAGTAGAGTTTTTTAAAATTTATAGTTAGTAGTAATAATGTAGTAATATTGTAATAATATAGTAGAGTTTTTGAAAATTTATAAGTTACTTAGTAAGCAGGTAGTAAGTAGGTAATAAGTAGGTAGTAAGTAAAAATAATGTGGCAGGAGCTTGCATGTGATGGCGCCCGCGCTGGCATTGCCTGGCGTCTGCGCTAGAGTTGCATGTGTACGGTGGCATACGTGGGGGGCGCCCGTGCTGGCATGGCCAGGCACCCGTCTTGGCCCACACATGCCATGTCTCTCTGCTTTTTTTATTATATTAAATTTTTTATATATGGATTATATCAAAATTTTCAAATTATGTAGAATAATGATATATTTAATATTATTAATTTAAATAATATAATGATATAAATTTAGGGTTATTATTTATTGAAATGTAAAATTTAGGGTAAGAACAAATGTTACAAACAATACAGAAAATTAAATTGTTGATGATGTAATAATAAAAATAAATAAATTTTACAAAAAACGGAAAAAATAGAAGTTCTAAAAATTTATTTGAGTCCTAAATCAAATATATAATAAATCATTTTCCACAAACATCTTTCCTTCCATCTTTCCCTCCCATCTTTCCCTCCAAAACTTATAAGTTCTTTTCCTCCCTCCAAAACTTATAAGTTCTTTCCCTCCATCTGTTCTTCCAAAATTTATAAGTTAGGTAGTAAGTAAGTAGTAAGTAATAAGTAAGTAATAAATAATAATAATATGCACCCTTGCATGCATGGCGCGCATGCACTGGCGCCCGCCTTGGCATTGCCAGGCACCGCACAGGAGGTTGCATGGGTGCAGTGGCATCCGTGGGTGGGAGCCCGTCTTGTGGCATGCGTGGGTGGGAGCCCGTCCTGGCATGACCGGGCGCCGGTGTCGGCCCACACATTCCATGTCAATACTTTTTTTTATATAAAAATTTTTACATAATTATATCAAAAATTTTAAATATGAATTATGTAGAATAATGATATATTTAATATTATTAATTTAAATAAGGTAATGATATGAATTTAGGGTTATTATTTATTGTAATGTAATATTTAGGGTAAGAATGTAGTAACAAAAACAAAAACATTGTAACAAAAACAAAGGCACAACAGAAAATGAAATTATTGATGATGTAATAATAAAAAGATAAAATTAAACTTAGAAAAAAGCGGGAAAAAATAGCGGATTTTAAAATTTTATTTGAGCGCGTAAATCAAATATATAATATATCATTCTCCACAAACTCTCTTTCCCTCCAAAACCTCTCTCCTCCCTCAAATCTTAAATCTTGTGACTTAAAACCACAATCATTTTTCAAATTCTCAAATCTTTCGACTTAACCAAAATTTTTTTTCAAACTTTCCTTAACTCAACATGGGAAGAACTAAACGAAGGATGAGTATTGTTGCTGATCATGAAGAATCACAGCCATCTGAAGATCAACTTCACTCTGAAGAAGCCCAAGATGCTACGCCAGGTTTCAGTTGGTTTGGTTTAAAAACATATCATTGAGATAAGTATCCATTTCTAATATATTTTTAGCAGTTCTCAAGAAGAAATGTAGAGACCCAACACATTGTCAAGATGTTTGGGATTTAGAAAAAGGAAAACGAATGGTGGTTGAAATGGATGAATTAAATCAACCGATAGGAATTGATGGTATGATCTTTACTAGATTTCTTGGTTCTATAGTCAGAGTCCACTCGATTGCTCCCATAAATTATAGGACTTGGCGTGATATGCCAACAGACTATAAAGAAGATATGTGGAAAATTATAGAGGTATCTACAAAATTGTACATTCACATAAATGGAAATTAATCCATCTAATTTTATTTCTTTCATTTTGAATTTTGTACATTCACATAAATTAGAAATTAATCCATCTAATTTTATTTCTTTCATTTTGAATTGTAGTCCAAGATTACTTTCAAACCACTCAGAGATAGACACCAAAAAATGGGTTATTGGAAATTTGTGTGAGAAATGGAAGAGTTTTAAAAATAGCCTCAAATCAAAGTGGTTTGATGATTCACTTGGAGTAGATGAAAATATCAAAAGAATGGAAGATGAAAGCATTGATCCAAATCAGTACAAGGATCTTGTTATTTTTTGGCTAAGTGATAAAGGGAAGGTAAAAAATAAATAATTTTTCTAACTCATTCATTTGTACTCTCGTAAAAAATAAACAATTTCTCTTACTATTAATTGAATACATTTAATTCTAGTACTTTGTATTAGGAAATTAGTAAAAGAAATTTAGAATGTCGTGCAAAGTTAACGGATCCACATTGCTTAGGATCTAAGTCATTTGCCAAACTCATTGATGAGAAAGTATAAACAACTCATATTTTATTTTACTTATAATTAATTTTACTGCATAATATTTTACATACTTGGAATGACATTTTATTATTACAGACAACACAACGTGGGACGAAACCTTGTAGAGAAGAACTTTATATTACAAGTAGAACCCGATTGAATGGTAGTTTAGTCTCTACGAAAGCATCAAAAGTTGTGGTATAGATGATTATTTTTATATAGTTCTTGATTTATGGACATTCATGTTTCATTTATTTACTTTATAGGAAATGATGTAAAGTCAAATGGAGTCTGTCGAGAGAGAAAAAGGCCAAGTAGAAAGTTCAAATTTATCTTGGAAAAGTGATATTGTGTCAAAGGTTAAAGGTCCTGATTCGCGGGGTAAAATCAGATGTGTAGGAAAAGTTACAAGTGCATTTATACATTGAACGAGAGCCGACAAAGAAGATATTACTAATATGATGCAACAATTAATGGAACAAAATCATAATCTTACTAATTTGTTAAGTAATGTTCTTCTTCATGTTGCTATGAATGTTGGAAGTGGACATAAAGATGAACTGATGAATATGGTTAATGAAGCAAGGGTTATTGCTGGTGTTCGGGTATGTAATTTCTCTATTTCTACTTCTACTTCGGCACTATCTTATTAATTTCACTTTTACATTTCAAAAATAATTTAAATTATTTGTATTTTAGCTTCCTTCAATACCAGATGCTAGGAGTGCACTTAAAAACCAGCAATCATCGTCACCGCCTGACTCCGTCCCAAAATGTAATATTTATTTTACTACTTATTTTTATTTTATTTTTAACATAGTAATATTTTTATTTATAACCATTTTTATACCATTATATTATATTCATCTGACTCTACTTCTTTTTATGAATGAATAGATTGAATGAAGGTGGACTTTGCCGATAATCTTTTGATAATTGAGGTGAAACATCTCTCAGAAGAAGATATATGGATTGTGGGTGTGGGATATGTAATCTTTTTGTTTTTTATCCAATTGTATCAATCATTTTCCAATATTATAATATTTTACTATTTTCTTTATTTTCAAGTTTTTACTTATATTTCCTTATACTTGTACTAACCATCCACAAAACTTATAACATTTACTCACATAAGAAGATATGTATAGTAACCGACTATAGTGACTAGTAAGTGACTGGTAAGTGACTGGTAAGTGACTAGTAAGTGACTATAGTAGTAACCGGAAAGTAAGTAACTGGTAAGTGATAATAGTAGTAACCAATAACTAAGTAACTAGTAAGTGAGTAGTAAGTGATGATAGTAGTAACTATAGTGACAATAAAGTACTAATATTTCTTAACACCGTCCATAAATCACAATATTTCTTAACATTTGTACAACTGAAGTAATAACATTTCGAAACGGTATGATATATGTCTAGTAGTAACATAATCGATATCGGTACTAATATGGCAACCGATAATAAAAATAGTAAGTTTTCTCAACACATTTTAAACCGATGATAAAATACTAAATGTACCAACAGTTCTAACCTGTCACTATAAATATATGACATGCTCCAACGGTCATGAAAAGTGTCAGAATACACCTATCCCAACTGGTGTATTACCGACTAAATCTCTATCCGTTTGAGAAGGTTTTGCCGACGGTTTTTGTATATTTAGGAGACGGTTTTAGTCTGTCAACAAAACTCACTTGTTTTGTAGTGCCACTTTCGTTCTTGGTCGAATCACCTTCACTTTCTATAGTGGCCTCAATCAATTTCACATTTTCTCTCTTTCACCGACCTCATCCCAACACAATTGAGTACTATGTTTTTTTTCTAATATAATGCTTCATATTGTGGTATACCTTTCTAGGCTGATAACTATTATTGTAAACAAATTTACTAGAGGAAGATGTCTACCCCAATTATCAAAGAAGTCAAGTGCTCCAACTCAAAACATATCCTTCAAAGTTCTTTTAGACTAGCTATCAGTCTAAGGATGGAACATTGCCCTTAACTTCTACTTAATTTCTAAAGACTCTAGTAATTTTGGCTAAAACTAAGAAGGAAACCATAAATTTTTATCCGATATAATAGAGTCTTGCACTTCATTGACATCACAATCTAATCAATATACATCTTGATTAGCTTTTCCATATAATAAGTTATTACAATTGAGAGAAAATAGTTTTAGTAAAGCGATCCACTATTATATATATGATACCAAATCTCATAATAATCTTAAGAAATCTTGAGACAAAATCCATGAAATTATGCTTCCATTACGACTCAGAAATAAGGAGTGGCTCAAGTAATTCTCATAGGTTCTGATGCTCAACCTTTACTCATTGACATGCCATGCATTTACCACATAGAACCAGACAACCTCTCATCCACTCTACTGGCGCTAAGAATTTGTCAAACCAAGAGAAAAGAAGGATTCTTATGAAAATTTGACTATGTAGAAGTTGCAAGTCAAATATAAAAATTAGAAAAATCCTATATAGCACTAGTCAAGTCGACATGTCTTATCTATTAACCAACAATGTCAAAATTAAAGCTGATACAAACTTGCTCTTCAAGGTCTGGAAACTAGCCTTATATTGCTTATTCTATCTATAAGGTACCCTCTTGCGAGTTAATCTAGTAAGTGAAATGGTGTCAAGGTGAAATTCTTGATAAATTGACTAAAATACCCTACTAAATACAAAACACTAGATACCTCTATGACGGTGATATGTGTATATTAATTAACAATAGTTTTAATTTTATTTGAATTTACAAAAGTACTCTATCAAAAACACTGAGACCTGAAAAGTTATTTCATCGAGTCTGAAGTTACATTTACTCAATCTGACAACACAACTCCTTGGTTTTCAAAGTTCATAAAGTAATTCAAAGATGATGTCTATACCATATTGTATTTTTAGAGTAAACTAGAATATCATTTATAAATATAACCATGAAGTCATTTGGATAGTGTTTAAAACACACGAGATCATTCGTTAATCCGAATGGTATCTTCAAGAACTAATACTAATTATAAAAAAAACATGAAAATCTATCTTTGGAATATCATTTTTTCTCTCAAATCATAATATGCCAATAACCCAATCTAAGATCTAATTTTAAGAAAATTGTGGTACCTCTCAATTATTCAAACAACCATTAATTATTCACAAAGGTATTTATTATTGATGGTAACTTGATTCAATCTTTGATAGTCAATACATATTCTTAAGAAATCATTCTTGTTCCACAAGTATTCTCAAAGATTCATAAGTAATACTGGTACAGTCTAAGAAAAAACACTAGAATAAACAAATCCTTATTCCACAAGCTCATGTAACGAAGTCTTCTACTCTTTCAATTCAACTGGTGTCATTTTTTATGAACCTATAGAAATAGGTATAGTATTTGGCATCAAATCAATAATGAAATTTCTCTTTGACAAGTCATCAAGAAATGCATTAGGGAAATCTTAAACCATCGGTATGTCAAACAACAAGTATGCTCATCCTGAACCTTATTGAGAAAGGCTAAACATCGATAACAAGTTCTAGATAGCATCCTAGTCACTCAAATAAAAGATATAATTAAAGTTCTAACAAATATATCATTGATAAAC
Source organism: Dillenia suffruticosa (assembly GCA_033439265.1). Classification (NCBI taxonomy): domain Eukaryota; kingdom Viridiplantae; phylum Streptophyta; class Magnoliopsida; order Dilleniales; family Dilleniaceae; genus Dillenia; species Dillenia suffruticosa. The sequence continues at coordinate 11,722,184 of JAVTVX010000011.1, read as the reverse complement.
AAAATCCATGGCTATTTTGGTGGTAAAAAGTTAATAATCTTTCAGTATCATTTAACCAATGTATAGCTAGCCGATAGTTATTTTACACCTAGAAATATATCTAAATCCATCAACTCTGATGACAACAAATCAATATTACAATCATACCCCTATAAATTTACAATACAATTTTTATAAATCTCAATAACTACAACCACTACTCTAATGTTTAGGAGTCTTGCTATAAATGCATATTAATTACTAATAAAACTAATGATTTCATGGTAGTTGGATTGATTAAAACAAGCATATCATAAGAAAATAACCACATCCCACCTATAATCTCATCTGGTGAAGTATTAACCCCTTAAACAATAACTACGTAAAGTCTAGCCTCACCTCTTAGGTCTGGTGGCATACCTCGAGCATGTCTTTATTTTAGCTATGGTGATACAATCAGTTTAGGTGGCATTGGCCTTGGGACTCGAGAAAGTGTTGGCTTATGAGGATGTATCGGTCTAGATGGTACAACATACAGTAAAGGGATAGATTATGGCAGCGTGGGCCAAAGAGGTAACACAAGGTATAGTGACCCATACGAAAATACATGAAAAATGTCTCATTCCTCCATCGCATAATCCTGTATGGATATTCTAATAACTAGAATATAATAGCTTCTTATCAGAGCTCTCACATTGCTCATATTGTTTCTATTTTCCCTATTTCTTCTCTTGTCTAAAGTTTGAATTTATATTGGTCTTTTCCCTCGTGACATATTTTGTTTGTCCTTAGCAACCAATTCCTAAGGCCTTTAAATTATTTTTCTAGATCTTAGAAATAATAAAGAGTTGCGCTACTAAATACTTCTGGAAAAAGGATGGTAATCCTTCCATGAACCTTTTTACTCTATTTTCATATGCTAAATACTTCTAGAAAAAGGATGGTAATTCTTCCATGTACCTTTTTACTCTATTTTCATCTATTTCAACTAACTCTTGGGCATGTACTAATAATTGGGCAAAGTAGTCTTATACTCATTAACAGTCTAACCACTCTATTATAAGTCCATAAATTTAGATATCTTTTGATATCTAATATAGGTAAGTATATATCTCACATGATAGACCTACGTAAAATCACCTCAAGTAATACCTTGAAAGTTAATTTCATATCATGGTCTCTCAACTCTAAATTCCACCAATTGTAGGGATCTTCCTTTGGATAACAAGTGACAAGTCTGACCTTGTACCCTTCTGTGATCATGAACTTAGAGAAAAGTCTCGAAAACTCAACACTGAAATACTCTACAGCCCAAGGGTTCATTACTCCCATGAAAAATCATCGATTTTATTTTCCTAAACTCGACTATCAATTTTTAGAATCGATAGTCCTCTCAAGAGATGCATTTACTTTTCGTATCCCTATATCCATCTCTGTGCTTTGTGGCCCTCTATTATCTATATAGTTTAGCTAGATTTGATTAAAAGCTAATTATTGGAGCTAGAGACAAGAGTGGCTTGATGTAGTTGAAGGCGTAGTAGTGGCCTAAATAATTGGAGGAACATCTATAGTCTTACTTCGAATCATTGGCTAAGACAATCTAGTTGTCATTCTATTTATATCCCATGACATAGTGCCAACCATGACCAACAACCTATATAAGGTCTAATAAAAATCTAGTCCACGTGGAATCAGAATACGAGGAATTTAGGGCTAAGACTTTTGCCTCTGTTCATTATCTCTCTATTCTCTCTCAGAAATTATTTGACAAGTCTATTGCTTTTGATTATATCATATGCTAATAGTTTGATGAATGCACTCATACCTAAACATGACTCAACTTCCTAGTACTCATAGGAGACACTTTAAAAATCCTTTGGAAACATTTTGAAAATCAAAACTTTAAAATAATTAAAAACAATCGAGAACCTTTAAAAATATTTGAAAATCTCTTAAAATTTTACAAAACAAGAGTCTAAACTCTGATACAAATAAAATTGTCATACCCTGACTCTTAGATCGAGCACACAACAACCGCTGCGTTACCTCAAAATATGGTTGAGTCTGACCCACAGACCAAAATACCACAAGGCATTCATCGATATCCTAGCATGCATTCATTCACACAATCAAAGGACCAGCTCGATCCATCTCTGCTCAAAACATGCATGCATTAGGCCAATCCAGTCATTCAAAACAAATCCACAGAGCATAAACAAGTCCCTATTCAAGGGATTCAAATTAAATTTCACCAAAACAATTCTCAAGAAAAAACTCATGGTAATAAAAAGAGAAGGTCCTCTTTTTAAATGTACAAACCATTGTAAAATTTCAAGTCCATATAAGTATAGTAGAAAATAAGTTTTCAAAATAATCACATGTTGTGTCTCTATTTGAGTCCACTAATACCTCAATTCAAAAGAAAACTATTATCTGAATAAGTCTAATAAAATAAACTTTTTCAAATCACTCCAAGCATTCACAAGTCCCGACTAAAATTTCTCTGTAAAAAATGAAAGAAGGAGGGACGAGTATATAATATACCGAATGAGTGACATACAAGGTCTACAAAAATAAGATTTTTATGGTGCATATATCAAATGCATATATATTTCAAATATCATGTCGTTCTTAATTTCATCCAATAAATAAATAAATTCAAATCATTGTTTCCAAAATTATTATAATTCACAATTGTCATAATTCAATATCATATGCATCTGATTATTTCACGTTTTCAAATTTGGGGAAAACTAAAATCACTATTCCTAATAAAGGTCTACCGCGATATAGGGTGGAATCGTCAAGAGTTTTAACAATTTTTACATTTTAAAAAAAATACCCTCATCATTGACGTTGTTTGTAGGCTCTCATTGGATGTGCATCCAATTATCCCATGCCCGTGGGTACTTTATCCAGCCATGAATGTTCCGCACATGTCTTGGCGTATCATACGCGTTCAACTACATCCCATGGTCTACTAATCCCACTACGTTACCCCGTCGGATCGCTCCATAACGGGAAATGATTTGTCATTTAATAGGGGTTTAGGCTCTCACCCAAGGCCAATCATAGTACCATTTTACAAAAATCATAAATCAAATTCATGTGCCATCAAATTTTAATAATTTCTCAATAGTAATGATCATCCAAATAGATTCAATATCAACAAATTCATATGGCACATTATTCATTTAAAGCATATAGGATACATAAAAATTCAAAATCCAATTTTTGAGATATTTCACACACATTAAATCATTTAAATTTAAATTATGAAAATCATTTAGAAAATTCAATAAAATCATTTTTCTTATTTAAGTACAGTCATGAAATCATTCACCTCTTGATAGGGTGAACACTCCCAATTTACAATCAATCCAATACAATCCCTATTTGAATTTCAATTGGTTTATCTTAAATCAATAAACATAAATTTAACGTTAAATCAAGGCTAAAATTAGAGTTTATGAGTTTTCCCAAAATATAACACTACAAAAAAATACACTTTCAGTCACAAATTTAGCGACGAAAATTTTAAAAAAATTCGTTGTTAAAAACATTAGGAACGGCTCGTCGCTAATAACACGTCGCACAAATTTAGTGATGGAAATTAGAAATCCGTCGCTAAATTTAAAGATAAAAATCTAAAATCCGTCGCTAAATTTAGCGATGGATAATTTTTCGTCGCTAATTTAGCGATAAATTTCGCATTCGTCACTAAATTAAATAAGCCTACATAAGCGCATGCGTTTGGATGGGCCCCACCAAGACAAGCTCATATGCCTACATGCGCTCCCGTCAGGGCTCCAGCCTGTAAGTGCGCCTGCCCATACGCCTGCTCGCCCTCACTTAATTTCCGAAAAATGTCTCCGTTTTGTCCCAGCGTGGTTCGAACTCCTTTGCACGCGTAAACCTTTAAAAGCATATAACTACCAAACTAATTATTAGAATCTGTTATATGTTTTTTTTTTTTTTACCTTATTATTTTTCTTTTACATTTTTCTAATAATAATAAAATAATATAAAATAACAATTTGTTATAAAATAATAAAATGTTAGTTTAGAATAAAATAATAAAAGATTTAAAAAAATATAAATAATATTATTTTTTAAAAAGATAAAATAAAAATAAAATATAACATATTAATTAAAAAAATAATTTTTTATAAAATAATAAAATGATAACTTAAAATAAAATAATAAATAAAATAATATGATTCTTTAAAAAGAAAAAATAAAAACAAAATATCACATATTAATTAAAAATAATAAATATGATAATTTTTTATAAAATAAAAAATAATAAAATGCTAACTTAAAATAAAATAATAAATGAATTAAAAATATATATTAATATTATTCTTAAATAAAAAAAATAAAATGCTATTTTAAAATATTATAACATAATAAATTGATTTGTTCTTATAGTTTTTTTTTTAAGATTTAAATAATATTATTCTTTTAAAAAATGAGATATAATATAATAAAACAAAATGTTAAATTAAAATATTAAAAAATAATAATATGATTTGTTAATATAAATTAATAAAATAAAATAAAAATAAAAAAAACCATAAAATTCTAATTAAAAAAGGATTAAATTTTGTCACGCCCCGAACCGGGATCGTGAACAGCCGTCCGTTGTCCCTAGATGCTGGCTGTATTTTTCCAAAAAAATCGGACAGAATCTCCCCATAAATCGGAGGTTTCCCATGTACAATTTCACCTGTATATCACATTCATCCTATAAAATAAACAAATGGTCATTCCGTCCTCTCTAAAATCAACAAATACCACAGCCAATATCTAGAACAACGCAAGGTTATAAAGTTTCTAGCAGTCCTTGCTACAGACCTCTACTGTCAAATCAATACATATCAAAAGTATCTTTTATCGAAAATACAGCAGAAAACACGTTTTACTATTTTATGCAAGAGATTAGGGTTCCATTCATATTCTAGAAAGGGTGGTCACTCCTTATTTTCAAAAATCAATCCAATTGACTCCTCGAGTCTCGAAAAGACAAACCTAATTAAATCGTCACAATTTAACATCAGATAGAAGCCTATTAACAGATTTTCCATTTTTTGAAACGAAGTTAGTGACTAAATAAATTTCTAAGCACCAAATTCTAAAATTACATCCAACACAGCCGTTACCTGCAGTAAAGAATTTCTGCGAGGATGATAGATGGCTCTCGAAGGAGATAGCAGGTCGCGGGCTAGCGGGCCGTCGCGGGCTGGTGGGCTCGCGGGCTAGCCCGCTGGTGGGCTCACGGGTCAGTAGGCCGCAGTGGGCTTGCGGGTTGGGGCGCGCGGGCTGGCGCGCTCATGGGCTAGGGCTCACGCTCGCGAGCTGGAGTGCTCGTGGGCTGAGGCACGCGCTCGCGGGCTGAGGCGCGTGCTCGCGGGCTGAGGCACGCGCTCGCAAGAGGATCGCGCTTGCTCGCGCAGTGGCGCTTGCGTAAGGGAGATCATGTTGCGGCACGCTCGCGGGAGGGAGGATCGCGCGGCAGAGCTCTCACGCTCGTGCAGAGGGGGATCCGCTATTGCGCACTCGCGGGAGGGCGGCGCTCACGGCGGAGAGAAGTGAGGCCGATGAGAGAGAGAGAGAGAGAGAGAATTAGGGCTTAAAGCCCTAATTCAATTTGGGGAGAGTGCTGCGTTTCACTCCAAAATGCAATACCTCCTCTCTCTCTTTTTTTTTTTTCGGTGTTACAAATTTAGTGACGGATTTAAAAATTCGTTGTTAAATTAGCGACAAATATAAATTCGTCGCAAACTTAATCTTTTTTTATATATAAATTTGTATTTTATATTTTATTTTATTTTATTTATTATTTTATTATTATTTTCATTATTATTTTATTTTTTTGAAACCATTAAATAGTTTATAAATGGATAGCCGCCTATCAGTAGCCATCTGTGCCATCTATGTCATTATTGCCATTCTTCGAAAACTAATGTTTGATCTGTTTGGCAAACGAGATGGATCGTCGGACGTGGATGTATCATCTATTATCTTCCTTGTTGATGACAATGACGAATGGGGATGAACAACTGATGTAGAAGATGAAAAACATGAATAGTGAACTCTACAACCACGATTTATTGAAAATTGTCTGTTATAAATTGATTAAATTATTTATCGTGAAAATTTCTCAATTTGGTGAGAATTATAATATTTATTATATATTTAATTCAATTTCGTTATTTAAAATTCGTTAAAGAGGGGGACACGATTGAAAATATTTCTTAATAAAGTATATAAAAAATTTAGTTACGAAATTAGTCATAAATTTTGAAATATAGATAATAAATTAGCGATAAATTTAGTCATGAATAGTTTTTTGTGGCTAATTAGTGATGAATTTAGCCATAAATATTTTTATGGCTAATTAGTGACGAATTTAGTCAAGAATTTTGGAGTTCGTTGCTAAATTTAGAAACAAATATTTTTTCGCGACTAATTAGCGATAAATTTAACGACGGAAAATTTTTGTAGCTAATGAGCGACATAATTTGCCACAAAATTTTTTCGTTGCTAAATTTAGCGACGAAATTTGTCATGAACATTTTTTGTCGCTAAATTTAGCTACGGATAATTGTATTCGCGCCAAAATTTAGCCACGAAATTTTATTCATTGTTAATTAGGGACAAAATTTGTAATGAAAAATTTTTTGTCACCAATTAGCGACGAATTTATCCACAAAAACGTTTCGTCACTAATTAACGATAAATTTAGTCACGAATAATGTGTTCGTTGCTAATTTAGTCACGATTTCTTTTTCGTCGCAAATTTTATTGCAAATTAACGAAAAAAATTTTCATCGCCAAATTTGTCGCAAAATAGCAATAAATTTTTTCCGTTACAAAAATCCGTGACTAAAAGCATATTTTTTTGTAGTGTAATACAAACCTTAATTTTCAAAATCTAAAAATCTATGTTTTCATTTCATCAATTACTTACCATTTGCATTTATATATCATTTTCATTCACAATTTCCCTAAATCTCACATTTATAAATTCTAGATTTAATTTTCTCAAATTTCACATTTTCAAATCTTCACATAGGTTTTAAAACAAGTAAGATAACTCAAATCTAAAATGATAGGGAAGTATTACCTCAAGAGAATCCACCAATTCCGTCTGGATCAAATTTGTCCAAAAGCCTAATTTTTCTCTCTCTACAAAAACCTCAAATATCAAGATAAATCCAAAGTTTATGCCAAAATAATGAAAACCCAAGTTTAGAAAAGAGTATTATTTCGATTGGAATCACAAATTTCATCCATTATTGAGCCATTCCAAATTTTTGATTTTTCTCTCTAGAACCATTGATTTCTCTTTCTAGAACCATAATACATCAAATTTGTTTGATGATTTGAGAGCCTAAATGTGTGAGATTTTATTTGATCTTGCTTGATCTCGAAGCAAGCAAAGAGAATGGGGGAGGGAGAGCAAGCCACGAAGGAGAGAGTGAGGGAGGGAGGGAGTGTTTGTGAGATGAGGAAAAGGTGAGGGAGAGAGTGAGAATGAGAAAAAAATAAAATAAAATGGGGTGGGTGTGGGTCTCAGGTGTGGGGAGAAAAGTGGGGGCAAGGAGAGAGAATGAGATGTGTGTTTTGTTAACTTTTCTTTTGCCTCTTTTTTTTTTCTTTGTTGTCACACCTTATTCCAAATAATCCTTACCCAAAGAATCATGTCGTTCAAAGTTTTCTATACCATATCTACAGGCACTGATGACCTGGATTTTAACCACTTAACATCCATTATTGAAGGAATTAATGCCCACGTGGGGCATCTTTCCATAGTTGGAAAATGGAAATTTTCCTACTTTCCATATGCACAAATGGTAACTGATGGGATTTGAATTCCCTACTATTTGTGGTGACGGAGGTATATGGAAACTAGGGCAAGCCCTAAGAAAAAAAAAATTCTACTTTGCACAAAAGAATTGTGGAGGCACAATTGAGAGAGAGGGAGAAAATTCTGTGAAAAGAATTTGTCACCGGATTTCGATTGCGGTGTCGTGGTACTGCGGTGATAGCTCGATTTTCGTGGTTATCATCCCGACGGCGAGGTCATTTGATCGAGGTTCGTGGTTCCCTGGATTTTTGCAATCTACTTTTTGAGGTATGCCCGAAAACCCTAACTTTTTATGATTCCTAAAATTTCGCACGCTTCCGCATGTGTATGTGCATATAAATCCAACATTGGTATCAGAGCGTAGGGTTGGATTTATTAAATAATTTTCGGAATATTTTTGGGTATAAAAAATATTGGGTTGCAAAAATGGGTTTCGGATCACGGATAAGTTTTGTGAATCCGAATATACCGTGACGTTACCCATGTCACGTAGATCTTAAATATATTTTTTGCTGAATTTTTGGAGCATGTTTAAGCCATGAAAATTGAAGTTAAAGTTTTCGTCCCTAAGGGTGCCCAAAACTTGAAAACCTAGATCTATTCATGTAGAGGGATTTTTGATCTAAATAAATGGCATATTTGTGTTCCATGTGCATTGATCTACGTTTTGACATGCATTTTGCATTGATTCGTTGCCAGAAACTGGGTTTTCCGACGAGACCGCGGAGGGCCAAAACTTGGACATATGTTTCGCCGTGTTTAGGGCTTGAATCTTTCAAAAAAAAATGAGCTCGAAATATTTTTGGAAAGTCCAAATATATTTTCCGGCAGAAATCGTAGTAAAAAATTAGCCAGAAATGGGTTTTCGAAGAACCGGATCAAAAAACCCAGTTGCAGACCCGTCGGGTAAGGAAGAAGAGCTCCAGACCAGCGGGCGCGCGCAACACACGCACGGAGAAGCGCGTCCAGCAGGCCCATGTAGCTCACGTGCGAGCAAGGCGCGTGAGCCGGTCCGGACCGAGCAGTTCGGAGTGGGTCAAGATCCGACCCACGACCCGACACGTTTACCACAGTCGGGTCAACCTGACCCGTTGACAGACCCGACTGACTCGGCTCCGCGCGTGAGGGCGCGTGAGAACGTTCTGCGACTGGGCGTGCGTGAGCCGAGCCGCGCGCAGGCGCGTGGTAGCGTGTGATATACGTGCGCGCGTGAGCCGAGCCGAGTGCAGGCACGTGGAGGCGCGTGAGCCAAGTCACGCCAGGCACGTGGCAGCACGTGAAGGGCGCACCGCGCGTCTGGCGTGTGACCCAGGCTCCCTGCCGGCACGTGGAGGCACATGGCAGGGCCTGCAGACGCGCCACCGGTGCACGGCGGCGCGTGAGGACCCCGGCGGCGCATCAGGTCGTCCAAAATTGATTTTTTCAATTTTTTTGGGTCCTATGTGCATATTTGTGACTATTTGTAGGATTTTGTGCACAGAATTAAAGTCCGGATGGTGAGATGAGTTCCCGGGTTGTGGTGTATGGTGTCTGTTGACTCATATGCTCACTTTGGGGTCAATACTCGATTCATTTTGGATTGTTAATTCTTAGGGTGCACGAAATTGTGAAAATAAGCATTATTAGTCACTAACGTCTCTTTCTTTTTGTGTGACAGAGACAATGGCTGCGACAAAAAGTATCGTACTTGATCTCGTTATGGGAGACAAGTTGAATGGTGACAATTATGAGATTTGGCACCGTAAAGTTCAATTTGTCTTCGAGGAGCAGGACCTAGCGGAGGTTCTACTACACGAGATGACAGACCCCGGGGTGGGTGATACGCCTCAGGCGAAGCTGGATGAGGAGGCGTATCGTACATGGAAGAAGAAGGATGGCCAAGCTAGGGTCATCCTCCTTAGCAGCATGCACGATGATCTGATTCTAGTGTACGAGCAGTATCCTACTGCGATGTCGGTTTGGAGTGCTCTGAGAGAGCACCTTGGCTCCCGATCAGCTCCTACGCTGAGGATGCTGACTTATAGGTTTATCACCTATAAGAAGAGACCCGATCATACCATGAAGCAGCATTTGATTCATATGTCAAGTATGATCGCTTCTCTAAAGATCATGGGGGAGCCAATGTCTGATAAACTTCAGGTACTGGGAGTAATCCAGTCATTGCCTGACTCTTGGGATGTGGTAAAGACCTACCTCACGCACACTGAGAGTATTCGTACTTTCATGGACGTGCGTAGGCATTGTGAGCTCGAGGAGGAGTACCAGGAGGTGGCTAGGTCGGTTTCCGGTCATGCCTATGTGGCGGAGTCGAGTAAGGGCTCCAAGGGCGTCAAGCGTAAATGGCACAAACATGACAAGAAACCTAGCCAGGCTAAGAGAAAGCCATCAGCGAAAATCGTTGACAGAGGGCAGAAACATAAGAAGAAGGAGCTCGACAAGAGCAGAGTCCGATGCTACGTTTGTGGCAAATCTGGGCATTTCGCTCGCGAGTGTGGCGAGCGAAAGGTATGTCCTTCTCTTTACATGGTATGAGTTATGTTTCATCCACTATGATGCTTACTAACTCTTCTACTTTGTGGATTGTAGACTCAGGAGCCACCGACCATGTAGCTCGAGATAGAAGCGCATATGTAGAGTTCCGCCGATTGAGTCCCCAAGCGAGGAGGCTGTACGTGGGGAACGGAGCATTTGTGGTTGTGAAGGGGATTGGTACATGCAAGCTGATGCTGCCAAGTTACCAAGTCCTATATCTACATCATGTGTTGTATGCTCCCGAGATTCGGCAGAATCTCATATCTGTCCTTTGTTTAGATCGTTTAGGATACTCTGTCATTTTCAGAAATTTGAGTGTTTCTGTCATTTATGATAACTCTGTTTTATGTACTGGTTTAGTTTATGATGGACTTTATGCGTTGGATTTGGTTTCCTTTAATAAAATTTCTGATTTGTCTTCTATTGCATATACATCTGATAACGTAGTTGATGATATTTCTATTCGGCATAGTAGACTTGGCCACATAGGGCAAGAGAGAATGAACCGGTTAGCTACGAGTGGCTTGTTGGGCCCGCTAACCCGGATCGAATTGCCCTTATGTGAGTTTTGCTTAGCTGGCAAAGCGACGAGGAAACCATTTGAAAAAGCAATGAGGGCTGGGACCCCATTGCAATTGATCCACTCCGATATTTGTGGACCTATGAATGTGAGAGCCCGAAACGGAGCCACGTATTTCATTACGTTCATAGATGATTACACACATTTCGGTTACGTCTACCTAATCTCGCACAAGTCTAAGGCATTAGATTGCTTCAGGAGGTTTATCAGCGAGGTAGAAAACCAGTTAGACTTGAGAATTAAAACTCTCATAACCGATAGAGGACGCGAGTATTTGTCTGAGGAGTTTAAAGAGCTCTGTTTCGAGAAGAGCATTACGAGACAGTTGACTATTCCTGCTACTCCCCAGCAGAATGGGGTAGTTGAGAGAAGGAATAGGACTCTGTTGGAGATGGTGAGATCGATGATGGCGCAGGCCAATTTGGCTATCTCCCACTGGGGAGATGCATTGTTGACTGCTGCCTACGTTCTTAACCGTATTCCAACCAAGTCCGTAGTCAGTACCCCATACGAGCTTTGGACAGGGAGGTAGCCTGACCTTAGCCATTTGAGACCATGGGGTTGTGCCGCATACGTTCACGATTCCTCGCACCCACACGGCAAGTTAGGCCCACGAGAAAAGAAATGTATCTTTGTAAGGTACTCTGAACATTCTAAAGGACATGTGTTCCTAGGTGAAAGTACGGATGGCATGGTCTCCGAAATCGAATCTCGTAATGCTACGTTCCTGGAAAATGATTTCCCTAAGAGAGGCGAAATCGATCAGGATTTCACCTTTTATGAGATGGGTGAGCCTGACGGCCCAACTAAGCCCAGGGGTGGGACATAAGAGCCTGAAAAGGATCTTGGTCCTAGTGGAAATGACCCATCTCGAGGTGAGGAGGGTCCTCATCCTCGTAGGAGTAGTCGGGGACATGTACCCCGACGTCATTTTCCGATAGAGGATGAGATCCTCATCGTGACTCCCGAGGATGATGAGGAACCTCAAACCTTTGAAAAGGCTCTCGAGAGTCTTATGAAGGACCAATGGCTAGAGGCCATGAAAGAGGAGATGGAATCAATGAGGGTCAACGGGGTCTGGGACCTAATTGACCTACCTGAGGATAAAAGGGCCATAGGGAACAAGTGGGTTCTCAAAATCAAAAGAAAGGCCGACGGATTGGTGGAAAGATACAAAGTCCGTCTAGTAGCCAGGGGTTACACACAAACAAAGGGCATTGATTACGAGGAGACTTTCTCCCCCATAGTCAAATTTACATCGATCCGTCTACTCTTGGCGACTGTCGCAAGTATGGATCTAGAGTTGCATCAAATGAATGTAAAGACCGCTTTCCTTAATGGAAATCTGGATGAGGAGATCTACATGAAGTAGCCCTCTGGGTTCGTTCTAGTAGGTCATGAGGACAAGGTCTGTCGACTTCGAAAGTCGATATATGACCTAAAACAATCATCCAGGCGGTGGTACCTAAGATTCCACGACGAGGTGATATCTTATGGTTTTACAATGATCGAGGAGGATCATTGTATTTACTTGATACGATCTAATAACTCTTTTGTGATCCTGTCCCTATATGTGGATGATATACTGTTGACTGGGAACAACATTTAGTATCTGATGACGATAAAGGCTTAGTTGTCATTGAGCTTCGACATGATCGACATGGGTGAAGCTGAGTTCATCCTTGGAGTTAAGATCCAGAGAGATTGATCGAGAAGAATGTTGGCTCTTTCACAAGAGACCTACATTAAGAAAATTCTCGAGCGCTTTGGCATGAGTAATTGTAATCCCATTGATACTCCAATCGCCAAGTGTGATGGTCTGAGTCTTGAGATGTGCCCGAAAACTTAGGAAGATATAAGGAAGATGCGTAAAATCCCTTATTCCAGCGCAGTGGGAAGTCTGATGTATGCGATGTTGTGTACACGACTAGACATATGTTACACAGTCGGTCTGGTGAGTAGATATCAATCAAATCCTGGAAGGGGTCACTGGAGAGCAGTGAAAAGGATTTTTAGATATCTCAAGGGAACTGCGAGCTACTCCTTGTGTTATGGGAGAGGTGATTTGCGCCTCATAGGATATTCAGACGCCGACTGGGGCGGTGATCTGGATAAGCACAAATCGACATCAGGTTTTGCCTTCTTGCTCAATGGCGGTGCCATTTCTTGGAGCAGCAAGAAGCAGACCTGTGTAGCTTTATCTACGATGGAGGCTGAGTTCGTGGCTTGCTCAGTCGTAGTTCAGGAGAGTGTTTGGCTCCGGAGACTATTAGATGACTTAGGGGTTGTGGCTGATAGTGGGAGGCCAGTGTTGATTTACTGTGATAATCAGGCTGCTATCGCCTATACTCGAGACCCTAAGTATCATAGTAGGACCAAACACATCGACACCAGATATAATTTTGTTAGAGACATCATCGAGAAGGGTAAAGTGACTGTCAAGTACATCTCGACACATTGCATGGTGGCTGACCCCTTCACCAAACCCATCACTAGAGACTCATTTATAGCACATAGAGAGTCATTGGGTTTAAAAATATTTTGACTTTTCTTATTGTACTAAACTGACGATGTGATGCTTATTATATTTATATATGATTTTATGCATTATTCAGTCACATTTATATTTTCTTAAATAATGCACTTATTTATATCATGTATATTTTTGATGTGATAAAATATATGTCAGGCAGGTGAGGTCGACTTTCTCATACGAGCGACCCCTCCAACTCTGAGTGAGCGGAGATGAGACAGTTTCTAGTCGTAAGAGGCATTAAGAGTGGCCCAGCTAGAACAAAAGTTGCCCGGATACATGTTCAGGATGAGGTCATTTGGGATATGACCGACATGGAAATACCCACATCCATGTTGCCTGTGAGTAGCCAGATTTGAGATCTCAGATTTATGTGTAGACTGAGTCCCGTATCTGCACAGTGTTAAGAAATCTGACATATACCCTTTTGAGAAATAAGGGATTAACATTGTGGCATGCGTTTCATACTGCGTGTGATAGACGACTAAGGATAGTAGGAGCAATTACATGAGACGATAATCTATTCATGATCCCCGTTCCCACTGTGTGAGACCCGAGATCCATTGGGTGGGATCTCTAGTACCCTTATTTTACTTTCGACTGTCTCTAGAAGTCTTGATTCAGTGTTTGCTACTTTAATCTGTTTACCTATGGCCCGGAAGATAAATTGAGGTCTAAGGGGCAAGTATAGGAAAGCAGCTGAATTGAGATCGATGGATTCGAGTTTGGGAAAGGAATACCAATCTATATTACATCGTTGTGTTGTATTCATCGACCGGTCTGTTACGTATATCCACGTTGGGATACGAACGTAATAGTGAATACACATTCGAGGATATACTGGGGATGACTTTCGATGAGGAAAGTGACTCGAATGATGTAAATGTGATGAGTCTGGGGTACAACGAGATATTTGTTTTTATTATTAACGGCGACTCCTCGAACATCCTAACAGGTGCATCGAGAAGTTTTTATTTGCAGGTGTACTCGCCAGTCGCACGACACCCAATCTAGTATGAAAATCCAGAAGGGTGATACAGGAGATCGCATGAGCTGTGATCTCGTGATGGATGAAAATGCCCTCGTGTGCAAGTGGGAGATGAAGGAATTAATGCCCACGTGGGGCATCTTTCCATAATTGGAAAATGAAAATTTTCCCACTTTCCATATGCACAAATGGTAACTGATGGGATTTGAATTCCCTACCATTTGTGGTGACGGAGGTATATGGAAACTAGGGCAAACCCTAAGAAAAAAAAAATTCTACTTTGCACAAAAGAATTGTGGAGGCACAATTGAGAGAGAGGGAGAAAATTCTGTGAAAAGAATTTGTCACCGGATTTCGATTGCGGCATCGTAGTACTACGGTGATAGCTCGATTTTCGTGGTTATCATCCCGACGGCAAGGTCATTTGATCGAGGTTCGTGGTTCCCCAGATTTTTGCAATCTACTTTTTGAGGTATGCCCGAAAACCCTAACCTTTTATGATTCCGAAAATTTCACACGCTTCCGCATGTGTATGTGGATATAAATCCAACAATTATCGAATCAAACCTCTATAATCCACTATAATATGAAAACCCCAACCATTGGCAAAATGTTGCCCTAACAATACAGTTACACAATCTTAGAATTATGTCATGCTTTTATCAACAACTCTCAACTATATAGAATTGACTTTGTCTTACTAGCGATGCTCCAATATCCTGAGTCATGGAAGCATGACATGTGATCTATTTCCTCAAATCTTTTCACAATTCTAGGACTATCTGAAACTCGAACATACTATGACTTCCAACTGATATGGAATCTCGGACTATAACATTGCCTTTGTACTCTCTGCCTACATCTGAAGCTATCAATCAATCCAACCAATCGAACCCTTTGTCAATAGCCAACTCTACATCCCAAAGAGAGTTGAACCCTTTACTAGCAAAATAGAGTTAGGCAATTTAACTCATTCAAAGCTCACAACTGATATATGAAACCTCTACAAATTTGTAAACTAAATCTCAACCCCTGACTTCACAAAAACTTCACAAATATGATATTAAACTCTAGCCATTCTAAAGGAGAATCTAATGTCTAATGCATGTAATGGCAAACAAGTTGTTTAAAAAAAAAAAAACAAAAAAAAAAAAACAAAACCACCATCTAAATTGTGACCTAATCCCTAAAGTCTAAAATCCTAGGTGCAGAGTTCCGAAAATCTAGAGCATTTATTTCAATTGTGATGACAACAACAATTCAAGTGTCACACCTCTTAATAAAAGAGGTAAAAGCATGCAAAAGTATGATTTATATTATCACAAAATAAACGTTCATGTTACAAGAAAATTTTAAAACAAATAATAACTATATGGTTATATCATATCAAAAAGTACAAAAATTGGTTAGTAAAGAAAATGGTGGAGGATATAGTATTCCATTATTGATAACTCCTTATCTACCTACTTTGACTCCTCTCTGATTCCTAAAACACTTGAAATGTTTAGATTTGTGTCAAACAACCACGGTTACATATACGTTAAAGGTGATAGTGTTCTACTGTTAAAGGTGATAGTGTTCTATTGATAAAGGTGTTAGGTGTAAAATAATCAATCTTAAAACTCTTTATAATATTCGAAAAATGTTATATAGCCAATAAATTTATTTTCAACTTCAGTTTTAGGTTTGGATTAAGAGAAAAGATGTCGAGAATTTTCAAATGAAATTTGAGTAGTGAAATGCGTAGGGCCTAGTTTTGTTTTGTTTAAATTTTAAATGAATTATTACACTTCACGTGGGATCCACCCACGTTTGGTCAAGATTCTAGAAATGACTCGTCTAGGACCCACTAGATTGGATTCATGCCGACTCTGCCTTTGATATGTTTCTTTGGGACTGAATGCATATGAAGTTGTAAGCACCGGATCTTATTATCAAATGATTATTAAAATAATAAAATGATTTATAATTATTGAATTATGATCTAATAATTATAAATTTTCTAAATATTAGTATATTTAGAAATTTTAGAAAAATCCTGCTTTATCTTATTTGTGATGAGGAATTCTTGCTGGACAAATCTTTTAAGACATTTTTTGATTTATATTATTCAATAATTATAAAACAAATGAATTTGAATTACCCTCTTAAATTACCTAACTAAATAAGGTTAATACAGGTTTAGAATCAAAAAGTTTAGCTTGAAGATTTTTTTGTAAAATTTGATAAAAAAAAAATAAAAGATATAAAAGTAGTCTTTTAATACTTTGTGATCTTTTACCTCAAACTAAAAAATATTTGTTTAATATATATATATAAGATTTGGACAACAAAACTCACTAACCAGCCCAATACCTAATTGGATGTAAAAGTATTGATAAAAGATATGAGTGAAATTTAAAATATCTCAGCATTTAGCAACGAGTTATTTCTTGAATTTTCTCTCCCGCACATGAATGGTGACAATGTTGACCCTGAAGCATGCCGTGTTTGTTTAGGAACTTCCCTCTTGTCGAGGTTTTTTTCTCTCACACTTCCCAGAAAATTCCCCCCCTCTCTCTGAGCTTTATATATGTAGATGCTTGGGATTTCTCTCTGAAGACAAGGAATCTTGAACTTTAACGTCCAGATTAGGGTTTGTGCTCTTTCCCTTGTTCATCTAATTTATTTCTCCTGTTTTTTATCGTCCTTAAGCAATATATCTTAACTTTATGGGCCAATGAAAGAAATTTATTAGGATTCTCCCTAATATGCTAATTTTTTTGGTTGGATGTACCCATCAAAGAATTTACATTTTTTTTCAATAATATATTAAGGTTATGCCTAATTAGGAAGTGTCATGGGCGGGGCACGAGACTCAATCATCTAAAGTTGGTACACCTCAACTCACGAATAATAGATTATATCAGAGGATTAGGCAATGAGTATAGGAAGAAGAATTACTATAATAGGTGGAGCTAGAAGCTGGGGTATTAGGAGGACATGCCTCACTGATTCATGTAGTGAGATGTCTTAATCTTAACAATAGTTTTTCTATGGAGAATAGAATACATTAATAGAGAAATATATATATATATATATATATAGAGAGAGAGAGAGAGAGAGAGAGAGAGGGATGTGAAATCTTAAAACTATGTAAAAACCCCCATCTTAAGAAGATGCCATTGCCATGATTCAAATAGCTTTGATACCATATAAATTTTAAGTCACTTTAAAGATACATTCTGATCAATGGGTTTTCAAAAAGAAGCAGCACATATTTGATCAATGGGATTCGTGTTGCTGAGCATTGTAGAGATCACTACAAAAAAAATACAATTTTAGTAACGAAAAAAATTCGTCACTATTTTACGACGAATATAAAGAAAAAAATTTTTTTCGTCACTATTTTACAACGAAATTAGCGACGAAAAAGTATTCGTAGTTAATTATAGCTAGGCGAGGACAGTGACAGTCTTTGTTGGGAAACCTAATGGAAATGGAGATCATGAGTGTGACACCGGACCCCACAAAAAAAAAAGAAACAAAATGAAAAAGTCACTTTCCCAAATTTCACTCTCTCTCTCCCGTCTCACTCAATCTCTCCCTCTCTGTTTCTCTCTTTCTCCCAATCTCTCCCGTCACTCTCTCTCCAGTCTCCCTCAATCCGCCCCTCTCTCAATTTCTCCACCTCCCTCCCTCCATTTACATACACACAAACTCTTGTTTTTTCTCTCTCTCTATTTTATCTCTCGGCTTCTCTCCCTCGCGCGCGACAGCCCTCTGTCTCTCCTTTCCTGCTTGCACCCGCGCACTTTGCTCTCTCCTTGCCGAGAGGACTTCTACAAGCCCAAGCCGGCAGCAGTAGTGACCCTTCGAAAACCCTAAGTCGAATCTGCAATCATCCACCGCATAGGTAAGGATAACAGTTCTGAGTAAATACTTCAGGATTTTTGAGTGTCCTTAGTAGCTAGGTTTAATTACTGATGTTTGTTTCAAATTGGAAACGTTACAGATTTTGCACTGAAATAAATAGTGCAGGAAGCTAGGTCCGTGAGATGCGAGAAACCCTAGGTGAGGGAATTTCTATGTGCCTTCAATAACAGATCAAATGTAGGCTGTTTAAGATGAGAGAATGTGTTAGGGTTTATGATTTGTATCGACATGTTATCCAAAATTATGGTTTGTTGTGATTAATTGATGTTGTTTATTTTGTTGAGAATGGAAATTTAAGGGAAAATGGAATGTAAAATAGTATTGATGTAAATAATGATAAATTTGTAAAATGAGGATAAGAACAAGAAAACGTTAGAAATTGGGGTTTAAATAAAATTAGGAAAGTTTGCTAACCCTTGAATTTGGAGGAGAAATGACTTGAGAATTGTTATTGTTGCTATAGGATAACCCCTTCGAAGGTTGAGAAGGGTTACCTTGGATTCAATTTCGGAATTGGGAATGATTACCCTCCCTAGAGGTGAGTGGACGGTTCATTGTGTTCTTAAATGAGAAACTTGTTTTAAAATTTGTTTTATAAACAATTTTGTAAGATTTTTACATATTTTATATAAATTGTTTTGTGATTGTGGGATGTCTGAACTGGATTGTGATATATGAATGCATCCACTGTGTTTATGAATACATGTGTGCCATATGTTGATTGACGCTAACTCGTTTCTTCATGCGAGTGCTAGTAAAATCCTACGACTATGATTTGGGACTTCTTGTATTTTCAATGTTTTAATTGTGCTGAAAATTCTGGAACGGGTGGGATGGCCAATTTTGCATGCGTGCCTGTACAGGAACCCCCACCCCATTTGTGTGTCGACGCATGCTCATGTGTACAGGGATGGACCGGATAGATCCTTTGCATGTGTATTGTTATAGGATTTTCTTATTTCTGATGAAGTTGTGTATTGGATGAGTTATTGAGCTGATTTGTAATCTTGCGGAGTCTCGGTATATGGGGAGGTTCTATTCGTGTATCGAGACAACGTGGCGTTTGTTGCGTGGTCGATCCGAGAATCGAGGCGTGACAGCTTTATTGGTATCAGAGCCAGGTTCACGATTTTAAATGTTTAAGGTTTTGAACTACTCCCAAATGTCCCAATGGTTTTCCAAAGATTTTAAAATATTTGCTATTTTGAAAATTTCTAATTTTTTTTTTTACTTTTAAGAATGTACAAAGGCCTTCCATGGATTTTTAGGGAATTAGGAATATCCTTTTTAGGGGGTTAAGTTATTAGTATTTCTCTTAACCCTGTTTACTAAACATAATTTTTCCCTTATAGATTGTTATGCCTCCACGAAGGAGAATGAGGAATGTGAATAAGATTCCTTTACAGGAGCATGGGGATGAGTCATCCTTGCATGCTCTTCCTCCACCTGCGTCCACACACCCGGCTCCTTCTCTCGGGATTACTGCTCCTCCTATCGCCGCTCTTCAGCAAGTAATGGAATGGTAGAGTACCTTCGGAGCACAGTATCAAGCTCTACAACCGTCGTCAGTCCCTCCACATATTCCTCCTTTCGGGCCAGCTGCTACACCCGGTACTCCGGTAGCACCTCCTCCAGTTGTTGCACCAATCGTCATTCCCCAGTTCAGTTGTCCAAACTAATCAAGGAAGCAAGGCAACTGGGATGTGAGACCTTCTCAGCATCTGGTGATCCTGCAGAGGCAAAGAAATGGATCAAGAGGGTCAAAAAAGCTGTAACGGATATGGGAATAGAGGATAGTTTGAAACTCTTGGTAGCTGTGAGATTGTTGGACGAAGATGCTAGCACATGGTGGGATGGAGTAGAGGAAAGGGCAGCTGCACCTCTCACTTGACACGATTTCCTTAGGGAATTCGACCAGAGGTTCTACACCCGATTCGATCGGGACTTGAAGAGAAAAGAATTCCTTCGGCTTCGCCAAGGAAATCTGTCTGTGAAGGAATATGAGGTGAAATTTAGAAGCCTATCCTCATTCGTACCAGAACTAATCACCTCCGAAGAGTGCAGACGCTTCAAGTTTGAGGATGGCTTGAATCTGAATATCCGAGAGAAGATGTCGGTCATGGATGAGCACACATACTAGAACGTGTTGCAATTGGCCTTGAGGGCCAAACAGATGGTGCTTGAAAGGGGAAATGTTAGGGACCACCATGGGAAGAAGAGGTCCGGCGGATTTGTACCGGGCCAAAACTCTAAGACGAACAGAACTGCAGACTATCAAAGTGGTGGATTTATTTCAGAATCGGTTGGATTTCCTCAAATTTAACCAATTCATAGATTGAGTGCTCCTAGCACTGGGAATGTTGGATTAGGAGCTAAACCATGGAAAAGTGAAATAGGGACTTGCCCAAATTGCAAAGAGTATCATACGGGTCCGTGCAGAGGTCCTAGAAGATGCTATCACTGTGGGAAGGAGGGACACCTCCATTATTCTTGCCCTGAGTTGAAGGAAGAAGGACAAGGGAGTCGTCAAGTTAGAGGTCCCTCTAGCGGCTCCAAAACTGGCCCAGTCGGTTCAGCGACACCTTCTACCAGTACTAACCCTAGGACGGGCACGGGAAGTAATGTTATAACCACCTCTGCTCAGTGACCTCAGCCTAGATCTCAAGCTAGAGTCTTTGCTATGACTAATGAAGAAGCTCAAGTTAATCCCGACGTAGTTACAGGTAATTTTCATTTAAATCTAAATTCAGAATTTGAAATGTGATATCTATGATTTATAATTATGATTTGATGATATGTGATTATGAATGAAGGAGTGTGGTGATATAATTTTGTTTATGATTTGTTTATAGGTATGATGAATATCTTTGGTGTTGATGCTCATATACTCATAGATACCGGGTCGAATAATTCATTTGTGAGTTCGGAATTTGAGAGACATGTTGATAGGCCATTAGTCCCACTTGATAAAGAATTGTTGGTTATCACCCCCTTGGGAGAGTATTTGATTAGGGTTTCAGTATATAAGTCTTGTGAGGTGAAAGTTGGTGAGACAATCCTTAGAGCGGATTTGATTCCGTTGGATATGAAAGATTTTGACGCCATCCTAGGCATGGACTGGCTAAGCCTTCACCGAGCATCAGTGAACTGCTTCACTAAAGAAGTGGAATTCAGTAGGCCAGGGCATCCCCTAGTTGTGTTCGCTGGTGAACGGCGAGCATTGCCAAGCTGTGTGATTTCAGCTCTCGAAGCACAGAGATTAGTATATAAGGGTTGTGAAGCTTACTTAGCTCACATCATTGACACTATGGTGGAAAACCCTGATTTGAGTGATGTCCCTGTGGTAAATGAGTTTTCGGACGTCTTTCCGGAAGAGTTACCTGGGTTACCACCGATCCGGGAGTTTAATTTCACTATAGATCTTGTTCCCGGCATAGCGTCAATCTCTATTCCTCCTTATCGAATGGCACCGGCAGAATTGAAAGAGTTGAAGGTCTAACTTCAAGAGTTGTTAGATAAGGGATTCATCCGACCGAGTACCTCGCCTTGGGGTGCTCTGGTTCTGTTTGTAAAGAAGAAAAATGGCACGTTTCGGTTGTGTATCGATTATCGGCAATTAAATAAGATGACCATAAAAAACAAATACCTCTTGCCAAGGATTGATGACTTGTTTCATCAACTCCAAGGGGCCAGTGTATTCTCTAAGATAGATTTGAGGTCCGGTTATCACCAGTTACGGATAAAGGAAGATGATGTCCCCAAGACTGCGTTTAGGATGCGGTATGGGCATTATGAATTCTTGGTGATGTCATTTGGTCTGACGAATGCTCCAACAGCTTTCATGGACCTTATAAATCGAGTTTTTCACTCCTATCTCGATAAGTTCGTCATTGTTTTCATTAACGACATACTTGTGTATTCTAAAAATGATGAAGAGCATTCAAATCATCTTCGGATTGTGCTACAAACTCTCCGAGATAAGCAATTGTTTGCTAAGTTCTCAAAGTGTGAATTTTGGCTGAAGGAAATTGGCTTTTTGGGACATATGGTATTTTTGAAAGTCTCTCCTTGGAAGGGTATCATCCGATTTCAGAAACGGGGAAAGTTAAACCCTCGATATATCGGACCATTTAAAATCATTGAAAGAGTTGGGAAGGTGGCATATCAGTTGAAATTGCCGTCGGAGTTGCAAAGGATTCATGACGTTTTTCACGTCTCAATGTTGAGAAAGTACTTATCAGATCCTTCACACGTATTGGAAGCACCTCCGGTAGAGTTGAATGAAAATTTAAGTTTCAAGGTACAACCGGTGAAAATCATTGATCAACAAATCAAGCAGTTGAGAAGTAAACAAATCCCCATGGTCAAGGTATTATGGAAAAGTAATCAAGTGCAAGAGGAAACTTGGGAGACTGAAGAACTGATACGAAAACAGCACCCCCAATTGTTTGATGTATAAATTTTCTTTCAAATTTTGAGAACGAAATATCTTTTTAAGGGGTTAAGTATTGTGACACCGGACTCCACAAAAAAAAAAAAAAAGAAACAAATTGAAAAAGTCACTTTCCCAAATTTCACTCTCTCTCTCCCGTCTCACTCAATCTCTCCCTCTCTGTTTCTCTCTTTCTCCCAATCTCTCCCGTCACTCTCTCTCCCGTCTCCCTCAATCCCCCCTCTCTCAATTTCTCCACCTCCCTCCCTCCATTTACATATACACAAACTCTTGTTTTCTCTCTCTCTCTATTTCATCTCTCGGCTTCTCTCCCTCGCGCGCGACAGCCCTCTATCTCTCCTTTCCTGCTTGCACCCGCGCACTTTGCTCTCTCCTTGCCGAGAGGACTTCTGCAAGCCCAAGCCGGCAGCAGTAGTGACCCTTCGAAAACCCTAAGCTGAATCTACAATCATCCACCGCATAGGTAAGGATGACAGTTCTGAGTAAATACTTCAGGATTTTTGAGTGTCCTTAGTAGCTAGGTTTAATTGCTGACGTTTGTTTCAAATTGCAAACGTTACAGGTTTTGCACTGAAATGAATGGTTCAGGAATCTAGGTCCGTGAGATGCGAGAAACCCTAGGTGAGGGAATTTCTATGTGCCTTCAATAATAGATCAAATGTAGGCTGTTTAAGATGAGAGAATGTGCTAGGGTTTATGATTTGTATCGACATGTTATCCAAAATTAAGGTTTGTTGTGATTAATTGATGTTGCTTATTTTGTTGAGAATGGAAATTTAAGGGAAATTGAAATGTAAAATAGTATGTGACGTAAATGATGATAAATTTGTAAAATGAGGATAAGAACAAGAAAACGTTAGAAATTGGGATTTAAATAAAATTAGGAAAGTTTGCTAACCCTTGAATTTGGAGGAGAAATGACTTGAGAATTGTTATTGTTGCTATAGGATAACCCCTTCGAAGGTTGAGAAGGGTTACCTTGGATTAAATTTCGGAATTGGGAATGAATACCCTCCCTAGAGGTGAGTGGACGGTTCATTGTGTTCTTAAATGAGAAACTTGTTTTAAAATTTGTTTTATAAACAATTTTGTAAGATTTTTACATATTTTATATAAATTGTTTTGTGATTGTGGGATGTCTGAACTGGATTGTGATATATGAATGCATCCACTGTGTTTATGAATACATGTGTGCCATATATTGATTGACGCTAACTCGTTTCTTCATGCGAGTGCTAGTAAAATCCTACGACTATGATTTGGGACTTCTTGTATTTTCAATGTTTTAATTGTGTTGAAAATTCTGGAACGGGTGGGATGGCCAATTTTGCATGCGTGCCTGTACAGGAACCCCCACCCCATTTGTGTGTCGACGCATGCTCGTGTGTACAGGGATTGACCGGATAGATCCTTTGCATGTGTATTGTTATAGGGTTTTCCTATTTCTGATGAAGTTGTGTATTGGATGAGTTATTGAGCTGATTTGTAGCCTTGCGGAGTCTCGGTATATGGGGAGGTTCTGTCCATGTATCGAGATAATGCGGCGGCTGTTACGTGGTCGGGGCGTGACAATGAGCCCCAAAGACACAAATTTACATAAACTTTTTAGATTCACTAGCGAGCAACTAAGAACTTGCACAACTAGTTTTTCAAAAGAACTGGGCATGGAAGTTTTGGAAATGTGTACCATGGGATATTGCCTGAGGGAGTCGAGGTTGCAGAAAAAGTCTCCCGAATAAAAGCTACTAAACTTATCCAAGAGATAAACACATTGGAAAGAATCGAAAAAAAAAACATCATAAGGTTATTTGGTTTCTGCCAAGAAAGAAATTTCACTGCGGTAATATACGAGTATATGCCAAATGGATCATTAGAGAGGTTCCTGTTTGACCCATCAGAAAAAAGATTGGACTGGGGAAAGCTTGAAGAGATAGGGATTACCATAGCTAAAGGTATTGCTCACATCCATGAATGTGGGATTATTCATCTTGACATAAAGCCTGACAACATTCTTCTTGATGTCAATTTCTGTCCAAAACTGTCAGACTTTGGCAGTGCAAAGTGCTATTCTGCAGATTTTCTACGTCGCAGGGATCATGTTGAAGGAACTGCAGGCTACCTTGCTCCTGAACTTTGGAATTATCGTGGTCATATAAGTTCCCCATGCGATGTCTACAGTTTTGGTATCTTACTCTTGGAGATTATATGTGGCAGAAGGAATTTTGATTTCCATGCAGGTAAGTTTAACTCATTTTCAGATTACTCATGGTTTAGGTACCAAAAAGGAAAATTAGGATCAGTCCTGATAGATTGTGGAAATGAAATGAAAGTCGGAAGAAAAGCAAAAAGAATGTGCTTGGTGGCCTTTTTGTGCTTGCAACGGTCACCTGCTGCAAGGCCTTCAATGAGCGCTGTGGTAAAAATGTTGGAGGGAAAAGCAAAAGTTTGTCGTGCTTATCAGCCGCCAGGTTCAGTTTTTCCATCTGGCAGCCATAGGCCAATGCGTGGAACTTTAACAATGTTTGGTGAGGATTTTCATGCTTGTATGGAAATAAATAATATTCCGGCAATTCGTTATGGAGAACCTGCATCAAGCATTATTAAAATTTCTAGTTTTAGTTATAGAAAGAATGATTTTGCACAAGGCACTTATGAGATTGAGTTAGTCACTGCTGGTTCAAGTTGTCCTTCACCTGAATCTTCCTTTAAGGCAATAGATGTTCTCGTTTTGAGTTCAACTTATGATCCTAGTATGCAGGCTCCTCTGGCAACCCATGCAACAGCCACCATGGATATTGTTCAGCATGATACTCAAGCCCCTCATATAGCTGGTGATGAAGTCATTTCTTCAGGTGGCTGCAGTGTTGATGTTGATCAATCAATAATTCATTTTATTGAAGGACTTGAGAATGATGTGAGGGCCGCTACTGGTGCCTCTTCTACTCAGGTTGTTGAGAAATCTTCCTCAAGGTTGGTTGATGCTAGAGGGGCTCTAACTGATCCCGGCACTTTCCTGGGAAGGACCTCACTACATTATCCAACGACCCAACCTTGTTTATCCTGCTCAGAAAGGTTCTGCTCTTCTTGTCAATCTTAAGGGAAGAAGATGGAATTCCAATCAGCACCAAGTCTGTTATTCTTCAAATTCAAGAGGAGTTTGGCCCTTCGTCAATGAATGTCACACCCCGACTCTCCCGTCGAGCACGTAACAACTGCCGCGTTATCCGGCATACAGGCATGACCTCCCCATATACCGAGATAACGCAAGACATTCCAATTTTTCCATAGATCTTTCAAAACAATAATCCCATCAAAATAAAAAAATTTATAACAACTTATACGCAAAGGACCCATCCGGTCAGTCCCTGTACACACAAGCATACATCGGCACACGATCGGGGAAGGGGATCCTGTACATGCATGCATACAGTGTGGCCGTCCCAGCCAATCCAAAGTTTTCGAGCATTTCATAAAATTTACAAAATAAGCTATAAATACAGAAATTCAAGGTAAATATTCCAAATGTCCCATTTCAAAAATAAATATCTTTTAAATATGATTTTACACAAAATAATGAAATTCCAAATTATAGCCGTTCGATTTTACCAACAGTTGCTTGAAAACTCAATCAGTAAAATCCACACGGTATGAGATATACAGAACTTCCTTTCCATAGACTAACAATCTACAACTCCTAAAATAACTACATAATTCATACCTACCCAAAATTAACAAAAATAAGCCTCCAATCCGCAATAGTGGACGTCATCTCCCTACGCGTCCTCTGAAAAGGATTTAAGAGAGAGGGTGAGTATTTTAAATACCCAATGAGTGGAGTGCAATGGTATGTAGTATATAAATGAGGGGCGAGTGTAGTGATGCCAAATATATGTATCAAATATCATTTAATGTAACAACGAAAAACATTTTTCATAAAATCATTCATATAAATCCATCATGACTCATATAATCAATTCAATCAGTTAAAACTCATTTTTTTTTCACCATTTTGGGGTTTACCAAAAACAATCTCCTACCAATGGCCGTTGGTAGGATCCGCTAAGGGGTTTTCCATAATTTTCATAAATTCCCCTCCACCTTGGCGTTGGCCCGGAAATTTTTCCATGGGGTGCCACCACGTCATCCGGCCGACTTGAGTGGCTCTCCAACCCGCCATCTTCAAGCCTCTAATTTAATCACAAGTTAGCCCAAACCACGCTGCCCCACTGGTCAGGTTCGTGGCAGGACTCAGACTATAGTTTTTTTCCAGTACCATGTTACCACAATCAATACCAAAATCAAATCATACTCTATGTATAAAATAGAGTAATATTTCACGACTCTTATGCGTATACCAACGTAACATGGTGCAAACAAATCCATATTCAACTTACGAGTCATGGATTTATCACAAAATTCATTTCAGGCTCACCACAATCACAAAACATTATAAATTTATTTCAGAATTCATTTCAAGATCAAATTTGAAAATCATATTAAAATTATTTACTCATTTAAATGAAGTATAACTATCCACTCACCTACAGGGAAGGTATTCACTCCCTATTTCCTTATTTCAGTCTAATAGAATCTCACTCTGATTCTCAATTGATTTTCCTAGGATTTTTCACAGTTCACAACCCTCGTCCGAATGCCTTCTTAGTTCAATCTGAGACCTGTAGTGCATTCCAAACCGACTCAAAACTTAGTAATTAGGCTTAAATTACCAAGAGAGGCAAAACCCTAAAGCTATAGTCAGAGCTGAGCCGAGCCGAGCCGAGCCAACCCTTACCTGCACAGAGAAGAAATCGCAGGACATCGCAGCCTAGGGTTTTTGACAGTGCTGCTACTGCCAGCTTGGAGCTTCTACGGTGGCCGCAGAAGGCTCTCAACAGAGAAAGCAGCGCGTGGTTGAGCTGATAGGGGAGGAAGGTAGCGTGGGCCGTCGTGCGGTGGTGATTGTCGGAGGAAGGTGTCAGCCGCAGGAGGTAGAGAAAGAAACAACAGAGAGGAAGAGAGAGACAATGAGTGACAGAGAGTGATAGAGAATTCGAGAGAGAGAGAAACAGAGAGTGGGAGTTGAGGGAGACGGGAGAGAACGAGAGAAACAGAGAGGGAGAGGTTGAAGGTGAGAAAATTTTGGGGAAATGGGTTTTCTCGGGAATAAGAGAGAGAGGGGGAGAGAGAGAGAGAGAGAGAGAGATGAGTGTTTTGTTTGTTTGTTTGTTTTTTTTTTGACTTTTCTTCCCTCTGTATTATAACACTTAACTCCCTAAAAGAAATTTCGTCTTCGAAATTTAAATTAAAATTCATACCTTAAAAAGGTGGGGGTGCTGTTTTCGCATCAACTCTTCAGTCTCCCAAGTCTCCTCTTCTACTTGATTACTTCTCCATAGTACCTTAACCATGGGGATTTGTTTGAGTCTCAATTGCTTGACATGTCGATCAACGATTTGCACTGGTTGCACTTTGAAGTTTAGATCTGGATTCAATTCTATCGAATAAGACTCAATTACATGAGAAGGATTCGGCAAATATTTCTTTAGCATTGACAAGTGAAATATATCATGAATTTTCTCTAAATCCGGAGGTAATTCCAATAGGTAGGCTACATTTCCAACCCTCTCAAGGATCTTTAATGGCCCAATGTATCTCGGATTCAATTTGCCTCATTTCCTAAACCGAATTACAGCCTTCCAAGGTGAAATCTTGAGGAAAACCATATCTCCGACCTCGAATTCCAAAGGTCTTCTTCTTTTATCAGCACAACTTTTCTGCCTATCTTGAGCCGCTTTCATTCTTGCTCGGATCACCTTCACCTTTTCTGTCGTTGCTTCTATTAGCTCGACACTTTCAATTTTTCGCTCTCCAACTTCGTCCCAACAAAGCGGAGTTCGGCATTTCCTTCCATAGAGAGCTTCATAGGGAGGCATCCCGATACTAGTTTGATAGCTGTTATTGTAAGCAAATTCAACTAACGGTAGGTGTCTATCCCAACTCCCTTGAAAGTCCATCACACATGCTCTTAACATGTCTTCCAACGTTTGGATTGTACGTTCGGATTGTCCATCCTTCTGTGAATGAAATGCTGTGCTGAATTTTAATTTGGTTCCCAAAGTCTCTTATAACTTAGGCCAAAATCTGGATATGAATTGGAGATCAAGATCTGATACAATCGATACTGGAACCCCGTGGAGTCGGACAATCCCATCAAGATACAACTTGGCTAATTTCTCCAAAGAATAAGTATTCTGAATCGGCAAGAAATGAGCCGACTTGGTGAGACGGTCTACAATCACCCATATGGCATCGTGACGGCTTGGAATACGTGGCAATCCCACCACAAAATCCATAGTGATGTGCTCCCATTTCCATTCTGGTACAGGCAATGGCTGAAGTGTCCCAGCTGGCTTCTGATGTTCGGCCTTGATTTGTTGATATACTAAACACCTTGCTACAAATTTGGCTATTTCCCGTTTTAATCCTGACCACCAATATGTTTCTTTGATGGTTCGGTACATTTTAGTGCTTGCGGAATGCATAGCATAAGCCGAAGAGTGTGCTTCCTCAAGAATGGCTTTCCGAAACTCATCATTTTTGGTAACACATATCCATTTCCCATGTGTCACCATGCCATCCTCCCGAATATGGAAATCACTAGTTTCACCTCTGCGAACCTTCTCTACTATCTGCTTTAGCTCCTCATCAGTTGCCTGGAGCTCTTTAATACGGTCCACCAAGGTTGGTCGAACTTCAAACTTTGGTAGTAATGCACCATTGTCATCATAATCAAATTTGGCTCCAAGAGCACGAAGTCCAACAAGGCATGAGAGATAAGAACCCGCTTGAGAATGAGAAGATAATGACTTGCGGCTCAGAGCATCCGCAATTACATTCGTCTTACCCAGGTGATAGTCAATCACCAAATCATAGTTTTTAATCAGTTCTAACCATCTCCTTTGCCTCAAGTTGAGCTCTTTCTGGGTAAGAAAATATTTGAGACTCTTGTGATCAGTAAAGATCCTGCAGATGGCTCCGTACAAGTAATATCGCTAAATCTTCAAGGCGAATACGATAGTAGCAACCTCTAGATCATGTGTAGGATAATTTAGTTCATGCTTCCTTAACTGTCGAGAAGCGTAGGCGATAACTCTGTCACATTGCATTAGAACACATCCTAGCCCTTGTTTGCTGGCATCACTGTAAACTATATAATCACCAGCAGTAGGTAGAGCAAGTATGGGAGCCGATGTGAGTCTCCTTTTGAGTTCTTGAAAACTCTGCTCACATTTATCATTCCATTCAAATTTAATCCCTTTCCGCGTCAAACTAGACAACGGAGCTACAATTTTGGAAAAATCCTCTACAAATCTTCGGTAGTATCCAGCCAAACCGAGAAAACTACGTACCTCGGTGACATTTTTGGGTTGTTCCCATTTCAGAATCGCCTTAACTTTCTTTGGATCAACAAATACTCCTTCTCCGGATACCACATGTCATAAAAAGCCAATTTCCTTCAGTCAGAATTCACACTTTGAGAACTTAACAAACAATTGCTTATCTCGGAGAGTCTGCAACACAATCCGAAGATGATTTGAATGCTCTTCATCATTTTTAGAATACACCAAGATATCGTCAATGAAGATAATGATGAACTTGTCAAGATAAGAATGAAATACTCGGTTCATGAGATCCATAAAAGCTGCCGAAGTATTCGTTAGACCGAAAGGCATCACCAAGAATTCATAGTGCCCGTACCGCATCCTAAACGCAGTCTAGGGGACATCATCTTCCTTTATCCGCAATTGATGATAGTCGGACCTCAAATCAATTTTTGAAAAGACACTTGCCCCTTGGAGTTGATCAAACAAATCATCAATTCTCGGTAAGGGGTATTTATTCTTGATGGTCACTTTGTTTAGCTGTCGGTAATCAATACACAACCGAAACGTGCCATCTTTCTGTTGTACGGATAAAACCGGAGCACCCCAAGGTGAGGTACTCGGTCGAATAAATCCCTTGTCCAACAATTCTTGTAGTTGGACTTTTAACTCCTTAAGTTCCGCGGGTGCCATCCTATACGGAGGAATGGAAATAGATGCGGTGCCGGGAATCAAGTCAATAGCAAAGTTGAACTCCCAAACTGGAGGTAAACCTGGTAGCTCGTCCGGGAAAACATCCAAAAATTCATTCACTACTGGGACATTCATCAATTCTGGACTTTGCACAGTCGTATCAATTATATGAGCAAGATAAGCTTCACAACCCTTGTGCACCAGTTTCCGTGCTTCGAATGCCGAGATTACACAACTCAGTATAACTCGTCGTTCACCAATAAATACAAGCGGAGGATATCCTGGTCTACGGAACTCTACCTCCTTCGTGAAGCAATTTACTGATGCTCTATGAGGGTGCAGCCAGTCCATGCCCAAAGCATCGAAATCCCTCATTTCTAATGGAATCAAGTCCGCTTCAAGAATTTCCCTTTCTACCTCTATTTCGTAGGCTTTAAACACGGTGCTTTTGTACAACCGTTCTCCCAATGGAGTGACAACCAATAACCCCTCTTCAAGTGGAGTTAAGGGTCTATTCGAGTGATTGGCAAACTCAGCGCTGACAAAAGAATTATTAGACCCAGTATCAATTAAAACACGAGTATCAACCCCAAAAATTTTCATCATACCTATACATAGAAAAATAAAGATCAATTTCTAAATCAACCAAACACACAATGTCGTCAAATCATCATCAATTATCAAAATCACCCCTATTAACCTTAATATCATACAACATCACTAATATTTCACATATTTAGAGTCAAGCAATCAAAATTTAATCATATTCACATTCAAATTTCTAAATCACCAATTTCAAGCTCTAGAAATTTACCTGTGACTATATCAAAGTTGTTCTGGGTATCCTCGTTAGTCATTGCAAATATCTTTGCTTGAGCTTTTGCCTGTGGACGCTGGTTTGGAGAAACTACTGTGTTACTCCCAGTCCCCGTCCAAGATGTACCAACTAAAGGTGGAACAGGAGCGTTTGCTTGGCTGCCCATCAATCCACTAGGGCGATCCCGCCTCATCTGACCTCCTCGTCCCAATTCCGGACAAATATTGCGAATATGGCCTTCCCTTCCGCAGTGGTAGCACCTTTTTAGCGTATTACAAAACCCTAAGTGAAACTTCCCGTAATGTTTGTACTGTTCCTTCCTATTTCCCACTGATCGGCTTCCTGACTTCCTGAAATAGCACTAGGGGTAGGAGCTTTAAATTGAGACACGAGTTGGCCTTGAGGAGAGCCAACCGGTCCTGAAACAGATCCACTACAGAAGGAGCCTATACTTCTATTCTTCTTAAAACTTTGGCCCAGTATGAAACCACTAGGTCTCTCCCTTTTCCCATGCTCTCGAACTTTTCCCCTTTCAATCACCATCTTCTCGGCCCATAGGGCCAAATCCAGAACATCTTGAAATGTGTGCCCTTTTGTGATTGACATCTTCTCCCTTATATTCAGATTTAGTCCCGATTCAAATTTCGCACATAGGGACTCCTCAGAGCTTACAAACTCCGAAACATAAGTAGCAAGTTCTCTTAATTCTAATTCATAATCGACACCGTCTTGTTCCCTGAACAAGCTTAAAGAACTCCTCTCTCTTCTGGTCCCTATAAAACCAAGTGTAATATTTTTCTTCAAAAGCTCTCAGAAAATTTGTCCAAGAGAGAGGTGTGGTTGCCCTAGCCTTCTCATTCTCCCACTAGGTTCTGGCTCCCTTATCCAACAATTTTACCGCCACCCATAACTTCATCTCATCACTTAATCTCATATCGGTGACGGTCTCCTAAACTTGGCCAATCCATTCACTACAAAATTATATCTCTATACTGACGGTAACTTTTATTATCGGTAACCTTTAACAACGGTTTCTTCTTACCTATACCGACGTTTTTTACAAAACCGTAGAAAAATATATACATATTTTAACAGTATAAATTATAATGTTGAGAAAAGTTTATAAACCGTGAGTAAAGTTAACAGAACCGTCGGTAAAAATGATATTCAATTTCTGATGATTATCTTTTGTCGTTGGTAAATATAATATTTTTAGAGACGATTTGAAAATAATCAGGTCTACTGGATCTACTTAACCATACTGTTTGTATAAATCTATAATTATGATAACTTGTATTCTACTATTTGCAAATGTTATATTTCTATATATATTTATATAATTTTTAGAAACAGTTTAAAATTTTAGAGTTAATATAGAAGAGAATAATTTATGATAACGTGTGTTATATGTATTGTAATACGTTATAATCTGTGATGACGTTATAATCTGTGATGTTAATAACGTGTGATAAGTAATGGTAACAACTTAAGTAGTGGTAACCTATAACTTGTGATAAGTAGTGGTAATAATTTGCGAGAAATTTGTAAAAATATAAAAAATTTATAAAAAAATTAGAATTATTTTGAAATACACAATATACCATTTTCTAATAATACATACATAATATTAGTACTGTATATATTAT
This sequence comes from Dillenia suffruticosa, assembly GCA_033439265.1. NCBI lineage: Eukaryota > Viridiplantae > Streptophyta > Magnoliopsida > Dilleniales > Dilleniaceae > Dillenia > Dillenia suffruticosa. The sequence goes on along the minus strand of JAVTVX010000011.1, from coordinate 11,688,793 downwards.
TATAAATTATAAATTATTGGAGAATATATGTTAGTTAATATTAATTTAAATTCTCTTATATTAACAATTTAAAAAATTTAAATATTTTTGTATAGAAAAAAAAAGAAAAAAGAAAAGTAGAAAAAAGTGTGGAAGGTTGAGAGAAAAAAAGAAAAAATAAAAAAGAGAGATAACTTTTTTTTTGTTATTTTTTAGTATTTTGACAACGGACATTTTTATTAATATGAAAGTGAGAAAAGTTGAGACTAAAAAAAAAAAGAAAGAAAAGGGACACGTGGTAAGTTTATGATATATAGTTGTGGTAAATAGTAAATAGAGTGGTTAATATATGGATGGTAAATAGTAGTAATTTAAGTTTTATTTTAATTTATATTTCAACTATTACATTTTATCATTTTATATTTTCATTAATTTAATTTGATTTAATTTAATTGTATTTGTATTTTTTTTCTTATTTTGTGTTTTTATAGAATTTATATAAACCATTTTATAAATAAGTTGTGATAATTTATAGAATTTATAGAATTTTTTAATTTATGATAAATTGTAATAAAAAAGTTAGTAATTGTGAAAATAAGTGGTAAGTAATGATAAGTTGTGATAAGTTGTGATAATAATATTGGTAATTGTGATAATAAGTGGTAAGTAATAATAATGTTGGTAATTGTGATAATAAGTGGTAAGTAATGATAAGTTGTGATAAGTTGTGATAAGAATATTGGTAATTGTGATAACAAGTGGTAAGTAATGATAATTTTGAATGAATGATATTATTATATTAGTGTGATAATATAAAATGATGGTTATTAATATTAATTTAAATTATAATATATTATTAATTTAATAAATTTATATATTTAATTATAAATATTTACCAAAATATAAAATATTAATAATTTATCATAATCTGTGGAAGGTAGAGAATAAAAGAAAAAAAGAAAAAGAAAAATGAGACACATGGCAAGCTGTGTCATTTCCGTTACTTCCATTTTTATTTAATTGTGTCTCTTTATTATTTGTTTTAATTTATTTTTTCTAATTTTTTGTTTTTCAAATGATATTTATTTGTGAAAAATTACGTCTGCAAAATTTATCTAAAATTTATTTGTCAATGATAATATAAAAAATCTATATCATCTTCAAATATAATATTCATCTAAACAATTATATATTATATTTAAATACCTGAAATTTGTAAACTGAAAAAAAAAAAAAGAGAACAAAAGGTTGAACGAGAGTGAGATAAGGAAAAAAAAAGGAGGCAGATAAGAAAAAAAAAAGGAAAGTGAAATAGAAAGAAATATCATCGGTATTTTTGAAAAAAAAAAAGAAAAAAAGAAAAAATTGGAAGATAAAAAATGTGTAATGAAAAAGGGCAGGAAAATTGTGTAATAAAAAAATATCCGAAAAAAGAGATTTTAAAATTTTATTTTGAAAATTTGTTTGTTATTAATTTAATTTGAAAAAGTGGTATATCAAAGAAGTTAAAATGAAAATTTAAAAAAATTACAAAAAATTGAGATACATATTCACCATTTTCCAATAATATAATAATATCAATCTTATATTATTATATAATATATATATATATATATATTGCTATATATATTACTATAAATTACAATGAATTTTAATATGATAATTATCGATATTAATTTATATTATAATATATAAAAAATTAAAAAATTTAAATATTTCATTACAAATTTTACCAAAGAGAAGAAATTTTATTTTATGGGTGAGAGTGGGATTAGAAAAAAAAAAATTGATAAGAGAAAGAGAGAGAAAAAGGAAGAGAAGAGAATGAGAAAAAAAAAAAAAAAAAAAGTTTGGCAGAGAAAGAGACTGGAATCGAACCTGGGCATTGGACATGATATCAAAAGATTCAACCACTACACCGCTTGACAGATGTAGCATAGGGTGGCCTTTGCCTTATATATTTTCTTCTTTTCCTCAATTTTTTGAATTCCCTTGCGCAGTTGCAACCGTGCAGCAGCACGGCTACAACCGCGCAGGCATCCTCATGCCAGCGCAGTTGCAGCCGTGTGCCCTGCGGCTGCAATCGCGAGTGCAGGGGCATGCCAGAGCCCCTGCGCGCGCTTGCGGCTGTGCCCCCCGCGGCTGCAACCGTGGGCACTATTGTTCATCTTTTTTTTTTTTTTTTCTTTTTTTTTTTAACTTCTTTTTTCATATATTTACCAATTTTTTGCTTTTTTTTTTTTTTACCCTTCACCCTTTCCTTTTTTTTGAACTTTTTTTTTCTTCTTCTTTTTTATTTTTATTTTTATTTTTATTTTTTTTACCTTCACCCTTCCGTTTTTTTTACTTTTTTTTGTTTCTTCTTTTTCTTTTCTTTTTTTTATTTCAGTTTTTTCTTCACCCTTTAATTTTCTTTTTTTTTCATTCTTTTTTTTTTCTGTTTCACTATTACAGGTTGCCCTTGTGTAGTGCGCCAAGAGAAATATTGATAATAATACATTAATTATCAATATTAATTATCAATATTATATAATTTTATATAAATTCTAAAAATATTTAATTTACAAATTTAACTTTTTAATATTGAAAAATTGATAACTCTACAATAAAATTATATTCTCGTCAAAATCAATTTTCTAATTTAATCAAATTTCTCTTTTTTGTGAAAAAAATATTTGTTTTTTTATTCTAATCTAATTATTTTTTTACCAAAAACAATTAATTCATTTTAGATAATTCAAAACAATGATTTTTTTTTTGCACCACATCACAAATTAACAATCAAACTTGATTGCAAAAAAATTTTATCATTATTTCAAATTCAAACAACTCAACTTTATAAAAGCTGGCGGTATAATACAGAGTAACAAGTGGTAATAAATAGTAATAACCGGTAACAAGTGAGATATGATACGTACATTTAATTTAAAAAATATTATTATAGTTGTTAAATTAATTAGTGATAATGAAAGTATAAAAAAATTATAAAAAATTTAGAATTATTTTCAGATACAAATGTACTATTTTCTAATAATATAATAATAACATTTGTAAATTATTACATAATACATACATATTACTATATATATTACTATAAATTATAAATTATATTATCGTTAAATGGAGAATATATGTTAGTAATAATATAAAATCATGATTATTAATATTAATTTATCAATTGTCCCGCATGCCAAAATGATGAAACATATTGGTTGAGTGTATTTGGAATAAATATATTAGTGGAATTATCAACGTTATATAATTTTAAATAAATTTCAAAAAAAAATTTATTTAATATACGAATTTAGTTTTTTAAAATTTTTCAGTGATAACTCCACAAATTCATGCCAAAATCAAAAACAATTCAAACAATGATCTTTGCACCACATCACAAATTGGCGGTTAAATTTGATAAAACTCCAAAATATTTTATCATTTTATTTCAAAATCAAGCTGCAAATTTTGTGAAAATTTCAAAAACATTTTATCATTTTATTTCGGAATCAATGTACCCGCAAAAAACTTTTTATTTTTTTTCCCATTTTCCATGAATATTTTTCATTTTACAAATCATGACTATTAATATTAATTTAAATTATAATATATTAATAATTTAAAAATTTTATATATTTAATTACAAATATTTGCCAAAATATATAATATTAATAAAGATAAAAAAAAGAAAAGAAAAAAAAGAAAAAAGTGTCATGATTTGCATTTTGCATTTTACATTATATATTTACAAAAAAAAAGAGAAAATATTGTTTTATCGTGATAACAAATAATACCAACATGTAAGATAATGTATTAATGCATGGTAATAAATGGTAACAAATAATAACAATCGGTAACAAATGATAATATATCATAATATAATGTATGATAACAAGTGGTAACAAATTGTAACAACCGGTAACAAATGATATTCTTATAATAAGTGATACAATTGGTATAAGTGTAGTAAACAATGTTAACAGAAATGAAAATATAAAAAAAATCAAATATAAAAATTATAAAATAAAATTCATGATGTAATAATAATAAAAACAGATAAAACAAGATAAAATTAAACTCACAAAAATAAAGATACACTATACACCAGTGGGGATAAGTATATTCATGAATAAGAGAGTAATAAAAATGTATATGGATCTAATATATCCAATTACATGATAAGTTTTTGAACATGATATGTTTGGCATGTATGATTCATTCATAGATTTACATGATCATTTACAAATTTACAGATAAACCAATTTCTCATGCATTTAATGTGGATGAAAATAAATTTCATGAATTATTTTTAGAATGTCAAAAAACCAATATATCCAAATTGAAGTTCACTATACTAATTTTAAATAATATTACATGTGAAATATTAGTGGTTGAAATTAGTGGTATGTGTATGTGTGTAATATGTAAAAGTTGTGTATATGGAAATTGTGGAGTGTCTATATAAAAGATTAAATTTTTATTTATTGTAAATTATATTTTGTAATTATAAATTATAATTGAATTTGAAATTCAATTTCTACCGATACAATAGATGCAAAACTTAGTGTTCTTCATTAATTATACCAATATAATTAATTACACCATTACATATAATTAAATTATATTATCATATTTTCAAATTATATTCAATAAATGTTCAAAACTATAGCACTATATTATATAAATTATTAATTTCATATCATTGCATTATTTAAATTAATAATATTAATAAGTTTATTATCATCGAATAGAATATATATTATTTTTTATTAATCAAATAGATATGATATTAATCAAATATAGTAACTAGTTAGTAAGTATTTGTTAATAAATAGTAAAAATTATAAGTGATTTTTTCAAAATACATATGAAAGACACATGTGAAAAATTAAGAAACGCGATAATGAAAAAAGATGCGGGAGAAAAAGCGCGAAGGCTGAGTTTTAAAATTTTGTTTGTAAAAATTATATATTATAAATCATACGTAGGCGAAAGTTCCACAATCAAAATTTCTCTATCCTTTCCTTGAAAGTTCTTCTCTCATAACCCGTTTAAATCTCTCACTCATACTTTGCAAAGTTTTATCAAAAGTTAATCATGTTTGGTATTTGAAAGGTTTGACGAACGACGGATAAATATTGTATGAAGAATCACAACAATTCCAAGAAAGAATAAGTTTAGTCGAACAAGCTCAATCATCCAAGATGTTATTCAGGTTTTAAAAATAAACATCTTATTTTTATTTTAATTTGAGATTTAATATTAAAATATAATTTTTAATTTTTTATTTTGGACAGTTGTGAAGAAATATAAACATCAATGCTATCAAGATATTTTGCATTTAGAAAAAGGAAACGCTCTCTGCTTACTTCTCAGGTAATATTTTCATTTACATTCATTATTTATTATTTATAATGATTTCATTATTTTACTATTGAGTTTTAATGAACAGATTGTCACGAAAGATTGTGGATAAAGACGTCTTCAAAAATTGTGATTGTGAATAAAGATATCTTCAGAAACTGTAACGAATATTTTTTGTTTGGACCATCTCAGAAGACATGTAATTGTGAGACATGTAATCTTTTTTCTATTTTTTTGTCTTATATGTATCAATCATTTTAGTTTGTATCAATTACAATTCTTATAATATTTATATTATTTTTATAATTTCTTTATTTTTCAGTATTTTAATTTACCTATCATCTTAAAAAAAAAAAAAAGAAACCGTCAATGTGATAATCATATGGTAATATTGGTAACGAGTAGTAATTTAGTGATAACAGAAATAATAAATTTTTTTAACATTTATAATAACTGAGAAAAAAAAAAGAATAACATTTCTAACTTAATATAATAATAAAAGAGAGAGAGTAACTTTCTGACGCTTATGTAACCGACGGTACAAAATAGTAACCATGACGATTAGTAACCATGTGGTAATCGACAGTAACATGATAATTGACAGTAACATGTAGTAATCTATAGTAATCTTGTAGTAATCTACAGTAACTTATACTAATATTTTCCAACCGATAAAAATAGAAATTTTTTCTCGCTTGTGGTAACCGATAGTACAAACAGTAATTTATACTAACATGTAATCAACGATAAAAGATAGTAACATTTTCTAACATATGTGGTAACCGATGATAAATGATAGTAACATTTCTTAACAGTTGTGATAACTGACGATAAAAGATAGTAACATTTCCTAACACATGTGATAACCGACAATAAAACCTAATAATTTTTACTGATATTTTGAAACTGATGATAAAAAATAATATTTTTACTAATACTTTTCTAACCGTCATTATAAATCAATCACATGCTCCAACGGTCATCAAAACCGTCAAGATAGATCTATCCCGACTGGTGTATAGCCGACTGAAAGTGTATCCGTTGGAGAAAGTTTTGCTGACGGTTTTAGTATGTTTAGCAAACGGTTTTTATCCGTCTGAATAATGCATTTGTTTTGTAGTGATTCCTTGGCCACTGAGGCATCACAAGTACCTGAAAAAGTATCGCATCCCAGCTGTCTTGCCTCTTTGAGTAGCTTTGACAACTCGACTGTAGGACGTTCAGTGGATGTAACAACTGGTGGAGTAGATGCTGTGGGAATACTAGGCACCACAGCCGGTGTAGAAGGAGAAACCAGCAGAGGAACAGAAGATTGGGGCGGAGCTTGATATTGTGCCCCATAAGAACTCCACCACTCCATCATTTGCCGGAGGGCGGCAATAGGTGGTGAAGGAACCCCGGTTGAAGGAGCCGGGTGTATGCTCGTGGCAGTTGGAAGAGAAGTTGGAGCATGTGAGGATGATTCATCCTCATGCTCAGGAGGAGGAATCTCATTAATATTGCTTGTCCTTCGTCTAGGCGGCATGGTTCCTACAAAAAGAAACACTATGTTGAGCTCACCAAATTGGGTATTGTACTAAACGTTTAATCCCCTAAAAATAAAAATTAAACCTAGTCCATAAGAATCCATGAAAAGTACTGTACATTTCTTAAAAATAAATCCTTAAAAGATTAAAATTTTCAAAACAACATACATTTCAAAATCTTTAGAAAACGTTGGGACATTTGGGAGTAATTCAAAACTTTAAACATTTAAAATCGTGAACCTGGCTCTGATACCAATAGAATTGTCACGCCCTGACTCTCCTGTCGAGCACGTAACAACCACCGCGTTATCTCGGCATACGGACATGACCTCCCATATACCGGGATAACGCAAGGCATTCCAATTTTTCCATAGATCTTTCAAAACAATAAACCCATCAAAATAAAAAAATTTATAACAACTTGCATGCAAAGGACCCATCCGGTCCATCCCTGTACACACAAACATACATCAGCACACGATTGGGGAAGGGGATCCTATGCATGCATGCATGCAGTGTGGCCGTCCCAGCCAATCCAAAGTTTTCGAGCATTTCATAGAGTTTACAAAATAAGCTATAAATACAGAAATTCAAGGTAAATATTCCAAATGTCCTATTTCAAAAATAAATATCTTTTAAACATGATTTTACACAAAACAATGAAGTTCCAAATCATAGCCGTTGGATTTTACCAACAGTTGCTCGAAAACTCAATTAGTAAAATCCATATGGTATGAGATGTACAGAACTTCCTTTCCATGGACTAACAATCTACAACTCCTAAAATAACTACATAATTCATACCTACCCAAAATCAACAAAAATAAGCCTCCAATCCGCAATAGTGGACGTCGTCTCCCTACGCGTGCTTTGAAAATTATTTAAGAGGGAGGGTGAGTATTTTAAATGTCCAATGAGTGGAGTGCAATGGTATGCAGCATATAAATGAGGGGCGAGTGTAGTGATGCCAAATATATGTATCAAATATCATTTAATGCAACAACGAAAAGCATTTTTCATAAAATCATTCATGTAAATCCATTATGACTCATATAATTAATTCAATCGGTCAAAACTCATTTTTTTTTCAGCATTTTGGGGTTTACCGAAAACAATCTCCTACCAATGGCCGTTGGAAGGTTCCGTCAAGGGGTTTTTCATAATTTTCATAAATTCCCCTCCACCTTGGCGTTGGCCCGGAAATTTTTCCATGGGGTGCCACCACGTCATCCGGCCGACTTGAGTGGCTCTCCACGACTCTTATGCGTATACCAACATAACATGGTGCAAACAAATCCATATTCAACTCACGAGTCATGGATTTATCACAAAATTCATTTCAGGCTCACCACAATCACAAAACGTTATAAATTTATTTCAGAATTCATTTCAAGATCAAATTTGAAAATCATATTAAAATTATTTACTCATTTAAATGAAGCATAACCATCCACTCACCTACAGGGAGGGTATTCACTCCCTATTTCCTCATTTCAGTCTAATAGAGTCTCACTCTGATCCTCAATTCATTTCCTAGGGTTTTTCACAGTTCACAACTCTCGTCCGAATGCCTTCTCAGTTCAATCCGAGACCTGTAGTGCATTCCAAACTGACGCAAAACTTAGTAATTAGTCTTAAATTACCAAGAGAGGCAAAACCTTAAAGCTATAGTCAGAGCCGAGCCGAGCCGAGCCAGCCCTTACCTGAACAGAGAAGAAATCATACGACATCGCAGCCTAGGGTTTTTGACAGTGCTGCTACTGCCAGCTTGGAGCTTCTACGGTTGTCACAGAAGGCTCTCAATAGAGAGAGCAGCGTGCGGTTGAGCGGATAGGGGAGGAAGGCAGCGTGGGCCGTCGTGCGGTGGTGACTGTCGAAGGAAGGTGTCAGCCGTGGGAGGTAGAGAGAAACAACAGAGAGGAAGAGAGAGACAATGAGTGACAGAGAGTGAGAGAGAATGAGAGAGAGAGGGAAACAGAGAGTGGGAGTTGAGGGAAGACGGGAGAGAACGAGAGAAACAGAGAGGGAGAGGTTGAAGGTGAGAAAATTTTGGGGAAATGGGTTTTCTCGGGAATAAGAGAGAGAGAGGGGAGAGAGAGAGAGAGAGAGAGAGAGAGAGAGAGAGAGAGAGAGAGAGAGAGATGAGTGTTTTGTTTGTTTGTTTGTTTTTTTTTTTTGACTTTTCTTCCCTCGGTATTACAATGAAGCTCCAGGGTGCTCAACATATCATCAACGATTTTGAGACAAATGTGGAATTTGAGAAGATGTTCTCGTTTTGAGTTCAACTTATGATCCCAGCATGCAAGCTCCTCTGGCTACCCATGCAACAGCTACCATGGATATTGTTTAGCATGACACTTGAGCCCCTCATATAGCTGGTGATGAAGTCATTTCTTCAGGTGGCTGCAGTGTTGATGTTGAGCAATCAATAATGCATTTTATTGAAGGACTTGAGAATGATGTGAGGGCCGCTACTGGTACCTCTTTTACTCAAGTTGTTGAGAAATCTTCCTCAAGGTTGGTTGATGCTAGAGGGGCTTTAACTGATCTGGGCACTTTCCTTGGGAAGGACCTCACTACATTATCCAACGACCCAACCTTGTTTTCCCTGCTCAGAAAGGTTCTGCTCTTCTTGTCAATCTTAACGGAAGAAGATAGAATTCCAATCAGCACTAAGTCTGTTATTCTTCAAATTCAGGAGGAGTTTGGCCCTTTGTCAATGAAGCTCCAAGGTGCTCAACATATCATCGACAATTTTGAGGCAAATGTGGAATTTGAGAAGATGTTAAATGTTGAGATCGTAAAGTATAGGGAAATGTTGCAACATTTGTTAACTGAACATGTGAAGAAACAGGATTCATTGTCCGAACTTGAAGCCAAGAAGGCTGAGTATGAAGAGCAAGTTAAGGCCTTAAATGAAAAGATATTGGCCATCGGTGAGAATATTTCAGAGTTAAAATCTGAAGTGACTTCTGTTTCACAAAAGAAAGATGGCGTCTTGAAGGAAGTTAAAACACTTGGAAATCAATACAAGCAAGTCTTCTCTCAAAGATCGTCTTTGGAGGTCAAAATCAATGGGCTAAAGATACTGTCAAAGAGGTTGAAGCTAAATGGATTGGCTTCAAGCGACTACTAGAGAAAGAATTAAGTTAATGTAACTTTATCGAATTGTATAAGTTTCCCTTGTGTTGTGATTGAAATATTTCTGTATATATAAAGTTTGAGATCAAATATGAACTTATAACATAAATGCAAGAATAAACATTGTATTCTCTTTCAGCTTAATCTTCTGGAGCAATTTGTGGAAGGGAAAAAAAAATTGAGACAGGATTTAACATAATGGTTGTTCACATGGCTAAATAAGTCGACCTGCTCAGTTAATTGTCTCAAAATTGTGACTGATATTGCTTGGTGGTCAAAGAATCCATGACACCCATATTCTATTTTAGAAATTAGAATGACTAACAATCATTCCTTTTTTTTTTTAATTTCATTAATTTTATATTTAATTTTTTTATTACTTTTGTAATATTTCAAATGTGTATTTTCAACATCACTATATCGTCATACCATATCAATCCTGAGCTTTTTTTGCTTTTTTTTTTTCATTTAATAGTATCACATTATTACTCTTATTAATTCAATTAACAAATATCTTTAATCGAATAGAAATGTATAATTCATGTTCTCAAATCAACAAATCAAAAACTAATGTCTTTAATCATACCACCGATGATTATAAGTTTACCATCTAATTTTGTAACACCAAACTAAAAAAAAAAAAAAAAAAAAAAAAAAAAAAAAAAAAAATATTGGAGACGCAGCGTTTTGGGACAAAACGCTGCGTCCCCAATTTGGGGATTAGGGTTAAAACCCTAACCCCCTTTCACTCTCTCTCTCTTTCCCTCTCTCTCTCCCGACCTTTCATCTTCCGCGGCTGTCCGTCTTCCTCCGCGACCGTTCGCCTTCCTCCGCTACCGCCACCGCCATCGCCACCTTCCTCCTCCTTCTTCTTCTTCTTCTTTTTCTGCTTCTTCTTCTTTCTTCCCGCGGCTCACTCTCCTTTCTGCAGTCGCGATCGTTCGCGATCTCACCTCCTCCGCAAGCTCCGCCGAGCGCCGCCACCGCGCAATCTCGCTTCCGTCCGCGAACAGCCACCACTAGCAGCAACCCCCTTCTTCTGCCACCATCGCGCGAGCTTGAGCGCTCCATAGCGCGATTCCTCCACGCGAGCCCGATCGTGCCACAGCGCGCGATTGCTGCTTCCTCGCGCGATCGAGCCACCGAGTGCACCCTCTAGCCCACAGCGCGAGCCAGGCCCCGATAGGACCCAGGCCGCGAGTGCGAGCGAGGCCACGAGCGCACGCAGCCCAGCGTGCACGGGCGCGCGGCCCAGCGTGCGAGCCAGCGCACGAGCGCGCTCGCGCGTGCTCTGTAACCCACGAGCCCGCGACGGCCCGTGAGCCCGTAACAGCCCACGAACCTCCACGCAGGTAAATGACTTAGGGTTTTGCTTCGGAGCTATGTGTTTAGATCTAACAAATAAACCTTGTTTTGATAGGAAACCCTACAGATTTTGGAGTGACCGAAGCGACTTTCGAACGAGACTCGGCGCTTCGAGAAAACCCTAGGTGAGGAGATTTCGACTCTAATTGATAAATTGGATGAATCTAGGATTGAATCCAAGATGAAAGGTTTTGTATATGTTTAGAGTGTAAGTAGAATGTGAATAGAATACAAATTATGAGATGATTATTGTGATTTTGAAGGTTAAGTATAGAATGTTACAGAAACTAGATGGTCTGATACGGAAGAAGCATGTTATAGAATCACAAAATCATGTCGGGTGAATTCGAATGGTTTCCCTTAGAGTTAAACTCTGAAATATGCATGAAAATATCTGGGTAGTAGGGTTGGATTGAAATGAGCAGTAAAGTGGAAGATATTGTATATTTCATGTCTTTCGGATAAACCCTAAAGATGCTTGAGAAAATGATATTCAATTTTGATGATCTGATTAGGTTGATCTTTTTGGAGACTCGAGAAAGCAGATCAGATTTGATTGGTTTTGAAAATAGGGAGTGACCACCCTCCCTAGAACTGTGAGTGGGACTTTGACATTCGCTATTGATTGAAAACCATGTTTCAAAAATACTTTTAAATGACATATTTCTGCGAATGTATGATTGTTAGAATTTTCAAATATTTGATGAAATGTTTTGTGATTTTTGGAGTGTCTTAAATTCTGACTTTATTGATATGCATCTATGAGTTTTGATAATTGAATATTGTGCCATAATTTCGACATATTGATATGTTTTAATACTTCCACTGCATTGGCACATAGTTTTAAATAGATTTACTTACATATTTGGGCTGTATGCCCGGCCGACTTTATGATATTATGTTTTGGGCTGTATGCCCGGCCGACTTTATGATATTATGCATTTGGGCTGTATGCCCGGTCGACGTTATGATATTATGCATGGGGCTATATGCCCGGCCGACTTGGTGATGGGATGCATGGGGCTACGTGCCCGGCCGATATGATATTGTGATCCGTAGCTACGAAGGACATCTGGTAGAGGCACCCCTTGTGTCCGGATACGCTTCGGCCGGAGGTATCCGCCAAATCGTCGTGTGTATGGGTGCCCCAGGTTGACCCTCATCGGAGAGGACGTTGAGTACGGCTCCGTCTAGCACCAGGCGGGGGCACCATACACGGCCGACTAGTTATATGTACATTATTATTATTTACAGACTAGTTGGGGTAGCCTGTGGCCAACATTGGGGCAGAGAGCCATTATTTAATACTTGCATTTGGAAAAACCCCCAATGCGCCGTCCTTGGTCGAGGTAAACCATTACCGGGAATATTTCATTGGCCGGCTCTTCACGACATTGATGTAAATATTGGGTGCATATCTTGCTTTCTGATGTGTGCGTATTATATGTGATTTTGAAATAACATGATCGGTTTGCACACTGTGGATATTTTCTTATGCTTTGACACTCCAAGTTCACCCTAGATATTGATAGTATGATGTCAATCCCCTCACTTACTGAGTATCCTCCCATAGATACTCGCCCCTCACTTTCTTTCCCACAGGATTAGTGTTGGACCGAGGAGATATCACTGGGTTTGGGTATGGATGTTTTCCATCTTTTCCACTACGATGATTAGTGATATTATTATATATTGGAGATTTTAGTTTGACCAATGTATTTATATAAATTTTTTGGGATGACTGTATAAATTATGGACATTTATTCTTGAAACTCTCGTATTGATTTATTTTATTGCATTGAGGCATTTGTAAATATTTAAAAATAACTTGGGAATTTACTTTATATATACGTAGAATTTAAGTACGCTCGGTGTGGCGGCTGCTCATACTCTAGTTGGGTATGACAGTAGAGGTCTGTTGCTAGGACTGTTAGAAACTTTATAGTTTTGCGTTGTTCTGGATGTTGGTTGTGGTATTTGTTGAATTTGGAGAGGCCGGGATGGCCAATTGTTTATTTTTACAGGATGAATGTCATATACAGGTGAAATTATACATGGAAACCTCCGATTTATGGGGAGGTTCTGCCCGATTTTCTGTAAAAATACAGTCAGCATCCAAAGGCAACGGGCGACTGTTCACGATCCCGGTTCGGGGCGTGACAAATTTCCCCATTCTGAACCCTCAATTCCAATTTGTAACGAAAGAGCCTGCCAAAGATTATTTAATATCATTCAGACAACTTACGTTTCGTGAATTTAATGATATAATATTAAACTCTCTTAAATAAAATATTGAGTTCGAATCTTAAGAATAAAAAAGAAGGTAATGGAAAAATTCATTCTTAAATTGGATATCATAATATTCAAACTGATTAATTAAGTAAATTGGATACTGACGGTAAAAAAAAAAACCATCCTTAGCATTGAATGTAAATTGGGCTTTAAATTAAGAGGGCCTAGAAAATAATATTGAGCCACCTTCTATGGTGGAACGAGTGTCAAAAAAAAAAAAAAATAGACATGATTTTTCTTGTATAAAAATAGAATAATAAAATACTAAGAGTGATTTTCCTCCCTCTTCTTCCCTACTTCCTCTTCCTTTCCTGGTTGCCGAGAATGGCGATCGATGATACTAATTCATAGAGTTGTAAAAAATCAACAATCAATTGATTTAGTGGGATGTAATAATAGGTTCCCTAATCAAAATTTCAAATTTGACATACGACTTGGATATAAAGCAAACTACGTTAGGAGGTTGTCCCACTAAATAAGCCACTTTAAATCCTGAACTAAATTAGTCAGAATATATATTTAGATATCGATTGATATAATAAAATAAAAAGTAGAGTTGCAGCAATACCATAGAACTTCGGGCCTAGTGGTTACGGTCCCGCTTGGGAACTTGACCTCAGGCCATGGTTCAATTTATGGTACCGCACACGCAACTAAGAGGTGCAGAAATATTCTTTTTAAATTTGAATCTATTTTTTTTTTTAAAAATTGAATATATTTTTTATTTTTTAAAACAAAAACACAATTCTAGTAATTTTTTATTTTAAAATAAATTCTTCTTCCGAAACGAAATATGTAAAATACGAAATTTAATTGCTTAAAATAATCAAAATAGTTTAGAAATTTGATTCTAAATTTGATAATTAAAAATATTAATCAAGTAATTTTGGATCATAAACTTCACTAGAGTTCATTTACAAATTATCTAAATTAAATATTTGCAAAGTAGTAATTCAATTATATACATATTTTTTAGTTCTAGACAATAAAATTTAAAAGTAGAATTAAATTTTATAAATTTTTATGAAATTTGTTTCAATCTAAATATGTTTTATGAATACTTTTACGAATACTTTTTCCTCAAATTTTTTGCTAATCACTCTCTCTCTCTCTCTCTCTCTCTCTCTCTCTCTCTCTCTCTCTCTCTCATATCAGGTATTGGGCTGGCTAGTGGCAATATATTAGTGGTTCTATTTATTTATTTTTTATTGGGTTTTGTTGCCCAAAACTTTTACTTCGATGGAACATTGTGGGTAAATCAAATCCAAATTTAAGATGTTGTATTTTAAGAAGTAATTATAAGGTAGTGATTCTACTTTTTCCCTCAAACTAAAATGATATCCAGACGCAATTCTATACTTGCAAAACTAAATGAAATATTCATTGCGGGTAAATCAAACATTATGAGCATTATTATCGAAACTCCATTTAATATAAAATATTCATTGCAACTAGTTGGACAACCATTGTCACAAATATAAACTCATTAGTTTAGTATTCAATTGTTATCAAATAATTATGTGGGATAGTATTCTATTGTCAAAGGTGATAGTTATAAAATACTCGTATTGATTTCATGAAGTTACTACGTTCACATCTCAAAAGTTCTTAAAATGTCTGAATAATTATGTCGCTAAATTAGCGACAGATAATTTTCGTCGCTAAAATCCGTCGCTAATTTAGCACAAAAAGCGACGGATAATTTTTTGTCGCTAAAATCTGTCGCTAATTTAGTAAAAAAAATTATCATTCGTTAAATTAGCGACAAAAAAAAATCCGTCACTTATCTGTCCTAATTTAGCGACGGATTAAATCCGTCAGAGAGTGCACGTGCACGGGACGGGCCCTGCCCACCCAGCACTTGCCTACAAGCCACGTGCCTGGACGGCCCCGTCCACCCGAGCCAGCACTAGCTTGCAATTCAAGTGCCTGGACGGGCCCCCGCCCACCCGAGCCAGCACTAACTTGCAAGCTACCCGCCCGCCCGAGACAACACCCCGACCTGCAAGCGCGCCCCCTCTTGCCCGAGCCAGAGCCAGCACCCCTGCCTGTAAGCGCGCCCGGTCTGGCGTTAGCCCTCCTCACTTAATTGCTGTTGGAAAATGCCTCCGCTTTGCCTCCACCGTGGTTTGAACTCCTGCACGCTGTAAAAGCATTTAATCACCAAACCAAATGTTAGTATCTGATATAAATTTTTTTTTTTTACTTATTATCTTTCCTTCACATTTTTCTAATAATAATAAAATAATATATAATAATAATTTAAAATAATAAATATAATAACTTTCTTTACTTATTATTTTTCCTTCATATTTTTATAATAATAATAAAATAATATATAATAACAATTTAAAATAATAAATATAATAACTTTTTTTACTAAAACCACCGACCTAAAATAATATTAATTAAAAATAATAAATATGATAATTTTTAATAAAATAAAAAATAATAAAATACTAATTTAAAATAAAATAAATAATTAATTAAAAAATATATTAACATTATATTTTGTTTTCTTCTTTTTTCTTTTATTTTATATTAAAATAAAATAATATTAAATGATATCTTAATAATATAAAATTATAATTATCAATAAATTATAATATATTAATAATTTAAAAATCAATATATTTAATCACAAAATATTTTTATTCGTTTGAATATATAAGTCAATATAATTATTATGTATAAGAAATTTAATAATGAGAATAGAAAGGAAAAAAAAAACCCAAAAATAGAGAGTAAGAGGAAGGAAAAAAAAATGAGAATAGAAAAAAAATGAGGAGGAAGAAAGAAAAAAAAAATATTATCACACAAGATTTAACAGTAATACAGTGGTTGACATGTCTTCCATTAAAATCTGGGACCAAGGTTCAAATCCTTTCAATAGCATTTTTTTAGCATTAAAATAATGAAGAGCGAGCACCCGTGCTTTCATGCGTGGGCGCGCGCGCCCGAGCAGGAGAGCGCTCCCTCACCTGAGCAGGCGTGCCCACTCATGCGGGCGCCCGTGGGTTCATGCGTGGGCGCCCGCGCAGGCTCGCGCGCCTGACTATGCCCGGCGCCCGTGTAGGCATGCCTGCATGCTCCTGGCGCCCGTGTAGGCATGCCTGCATGCGCCTGGCGCCCGTGCATGCATCCGCGGGCGCCCGTGCAGGCTTGCGCCCAGCCCTAGATTAATATTAATTAAAAAGTATTATAAATGATTTGTATTATTGAATAAAATAATACAAATAAAATAAAAGGTACCTAATAAAAAGTATTAAATAAAACAAAAAAAGAAAAAAATAATAAATTAATTAAAAAATATATTAATATTATTCTGAGAAAAATAAAATATAAAAAAATAAAATAAAATGCTATTTTAAAATATTATAACAGTTCATATGGTTTTAAATAATATAATTTAAATAAAATAAAATATATGGTATTTTTAAGATTTAAATAATATTATTCTATTAAAAAAATGAAATATAATATAATAAAATAAAATGTTAAATTAAAATATTATAAAATAATAATATAATTTGTTAATATAAATTAATAAAATAAAATAAAAAATATCGCTGATTCAGTGAAGGACTTGGAATCTGTCGCTGATTCAGCGATGGATAAGGCAAAATTTAGCCACGAAATATTATTCGTCGTTAATTAACGACGAAAAATTTTTTGTCGCCAATTAGCGATGAATTTAGTCACGAAAACTTTTTTGTCACTAATTAACGACGAAATTAGCCACGAATGATATGTCCATCACTAATTTAGCCACTACTTCATTTTCGTCGCAAATTTTATGACAAATTAGCGACGAAAAAGTTTTTGTCACTAAATTCGTCGTAAAATAGCGACGAATTTTTTTCGTCGCGAAAATTCATGACTAAAACCGTGTTTTTTTGTAGTAATTGCCATGATTCAAATAGCTTTGATACCATATAAATTTTAAGTCACTTTAAAGATACATTCTGATCAATGGGTTTTCAATAAGAAGCAGCCCATATTTGATCAATGTGATTCGTGTTGCAGAGCATTGTAGAGATTAATTATAGCAAGGCGAGGACAGTGACAGTCTTTGTTGGGAAACCTAATGGAAATGGAGATCATGAGCCCCGAAGACACAAATTTGCGTAAACTTTTTAGCTTCACAAGTGAGCAACTAAGAACTTACACAGATAGTTTTTCAATAGAGTTGGGGCATTGAAGTTTTGGAAATGTGTACCATGGGATATTGCCTGAGGGAGTCGAGGTTGTAGTAAAAGTCTCCCGAATAAAAGCTACTAGTCAACTTATCCAAGAGATAAACACATTGGGAAGAATCGAAAACAAAAACATCTTAAGGTTGTTTAGCTTCTGCCAAGAAAGAAATTTCACTAGTATACGAGTATATGCCAAATGGATCATTAGAGAGGTTATTGTTTGACCCATCAAAAAAAAGATCGGACTGGGGAAAGCTTGAAGAGATAGCAATTAGCATAGCTAAAGGTATTGCACACATCCATGAAAGTGTCAAACCTGGGATCATTCATTTTGACATAAAGCCTAACAACATTCTTCTTGATGTCAATTTCTGTTCAAAACTGTCGGACTTTGGCGCTGCCCCTCCCCCGGCTTTGTTTCAACAGCGGGGGAGGCACCGCAGTGCCTCCCCCCTTTGAGATCCGGCCGCGCGGCTGGATCTGGGGAGGGGACGGCCCTCCCCTTCGGTCACCGAGGTGACGGGGGAGGGTCGTCCCCCTCGCCCTATCTGGCGCTATTGCCGCTGGATCTGGGCAGGGGAGCGCCTCCCCCATCCCCCTTTATTTTTTTTTCTTAGAATTTATATATTATATCATTAAATTTATATATAATTTATTATAAATTATTATATATTATAATTTTAATAATATTATAATATTATATATTATAATTTTAACATATATAATTTAATATATTGTATATGTTATAATGTATTATATATTATAGTTTAAACATTATATCATATATGTTAATTTATAGTTTTTATATATAATTCTATATGTTATATATATTATATATTATAATTTTAACATTATAACATATATTATAACATATTATATTTTATAATATTATAATATTATGTATTATAATTATTTTAACTTATTTTATATATTATATATTATAATTACGGTAATTATAACATAATTATAATTATATAATTTTATATAATGTTTTCTGATATATATATATAATAATATATAATATATATAATGCAGAATTTGAAATGGATAATGTTATCTACATATTTAAAAATTTATAATACATATAATGCTATATATAGTTAATATATATTGTTAATCTTATATAATATATTTTAATATTAGATTAATTCTAAATAACATTAATGGTTTTGTATTGCAGATGTGTTTGCTCTGATTGGATGTGTTGTTCAATTAGAAGGGAGAAATTCTTGTTTTGAAGCGGTCGAGATATATATTTTTTCTTCGCATATTTTCTTTTATTTTCTTTATTTTATATCCCTTGTTCCTAGTTTCCATGTATGTATGTTGTATATTTGCGAAATGCGATAGTTATAAATTATTTTGTTATTTTTTCCGATTCAACGTTTTTATATTTGTTAAATTTTCCGAAAATATGTTAATATTTTTTAAATGTTTGGTTATTAGATGTTCATTATTTCTTATTAATGTTTTTTTTTTCAATATAATATATAGTTTGTTAATATTTTATTTATTAATATTTTATAAATTTTGTTTTTGTAAACAGCGACAATGCAAAACGAAAGAAATTGGATGTATAATAAGAATTTACCTGAACATCGTGGTTTAACCGATGAGCTTATTTGTGGGGTGGAACAATTCTTGAATGTCGCTACTAGTAAAGTTGAGTTTATAGATGGAAATAAGTTAAGGTGTCCGTGTAGAAAGTGTGGTAATGGCAAATTTCATGTATGTGATAAAGTTAGGGAACATCTTTGTAGATTTGGTTTTACTTTAAATTACTACAATTGGACTTGTCATGGTGAACCGTTTATATCTGATGAAGAGTATATGCGAAATATGGATTGTTAAGTTAGAGGGGATAACAATTATTATAATCAGTTAAATCCATATCAGCGGATGGTATTTGATGCAGCGGGTCAAAATTCTGTTCCCCAATCAAACTATGCAAGTTCTAGTTTTGTACCAACAAATCAAGATGTACCTACAAGTTATGCATCACCATTGGAGGGGGTAGAAGCAACATGTGTCGATGAGAATGTGCAAGATGAAAATTATTTGTCAAACCAATTTCAAGAAATGTTGAGAGCTGCAGATGAACCGTTATGGGTTGGTTGTGACACCTACACTAAGTTGTCATTAACGGCTAGAATATTAAATGTTAAGGCAGAGCATAATTTGTCTGAGAATTGTTTCAATGATATTGTTCAAGTAATGGGAGAAGTATTGCCTCGTGACCATATAATGCCGAATGACTTTTATAGTATGAAAAAGTTGGTGAATGACTTGGGTCTTCCGGTGGAAAGAATTGATGTATGCAGAAATGGTTGCATGTTTTTTGGGGAGCTGATGAAAATGTACAATTTTGTAAATTCTGTAACCAAAGTAGGTACAAGAGTAATAGGAGAGCAGGTCATAATCAATGACCTAAACCATTCAAGCAAATGTTTTATTTTCCCTTGACTCCTAGATTGCAAAGACTTTATGCATCGAAAGCTACTGCTGAATATATGACTTGGCATGCAAATCATCAAACAGAAGAAGGGTTAATATGTCATCCTTCGGATACAGAGGTATGAAAAAATTTTGATATGACATATCCTGAATTTGCAAGAGAGACTCAAAACAATAGGTTAGGTCTTTGTGCTGATGGGTTTGCTCCATTTGGAAAATCAGGAAAAACTTATTCATGTTGGCCAGTGATATTAACTCCGTATAATATTCCTCCGGGTATGTGTATAAAAACACCATATATGTTTTTGACATTGGTTATACCGGGCCCGCAAAATCTAAAGAAGTTGATAGATGTTTATATGCAACCATTGATTGCGGAGTTAAAACAATTATAGGATGATGGTGTTCTTACGTATGATGTTAACACTAATCAGATGTTTGTAATCAAGGCAACTCTTCTTTGGATGATAAATGACTTCCCAGCTTATGGCATGTTATCGGGATGGAGTACTGCTGGGGTTTTAGGATGTCCAATATGCATGGAGAGATCTAAGTCATTCAGATTGAAATATGGTAAGAAAGCAAGTCATTTTGATTGTCATAAACAATTTTTGCCACAAAAACATAAATTTAGAAGAAATAAAGAAGAGTTTACGAAAAATAAAGTTAAAAAAACACCTCCTCCGTTGAGATTAACTGGTCAACAAATTTGGGAGCGAGTGGCTCACTTTCCATCTGTTATTGAAGACCCACATGGTACAACGTATGGATATGGAAGTGTGCATAAATGGACCAAACGGAGTATATTTTGGGATTTACCATATTGGAAGACCCATCTGATTCATCATAATCTCGATTTGATGCATATCAAGAAAAATGTTTTTGAAAATATGATTAATATATTGATGGATATCTCTGGAAAAACGAAAGATAACTTGAATGCGAGAAAAGATATGCGGTTTCATTGTAATCGGCCTACACTTGATGTGGATGGAAGTAGTAAGGGACCAAAACCAAAGGCAATTTATACAATAAATAAGGATCAGAGACGGAAAGTTTGTGAATGGTTGAAATTACTTAGATTTCCTGATGGTTATGCCTCAAATCTTGGGAGATGTGTCGATATGAAAGAATGCAAGTTGATTGGTTTGAAAAGTCATGATTATCACATATTTATGGAAAGATTGATTCCGATTGCTTTTAAGAAACTATTACTAGATTTTGTATAGGGCGTCATTACAGAGTTAAGTATTTTCCTGCATGATATTTGCTCGACAGCATTAAAGAAATCACATATGGCAAAATTAGAGAGAGATATCCTATCATTTTGTGTAATTTAGAAAGGATTTTTCCTCCATCATTTTTTGATTCCATGGAACACCTTTTGGTTCACTTGCCTTGTGTGGCCAGAGTTGCAGGTCCCGTCCAATATCGATGGATGTATCCATTTGAAAGGTAAATTTTGCACCTTCTCTTCATAACAATATTTAGAGTGTATGCCATTGTACTAAATTCATTATATATCATTTTCTGATACACTTTATTTAATTACAATTAGATTTTTATATCATTTGAAGAGAAAAGTGAAAAATAAGGCACGGGTTGAATTCTCTATTGTTAATGCATACATTGCGGAGGAAGTGACAACTTTTGTTTCATATTATTTCGAGCCTCATGTCCAATGTAAGAGACGCCGAGCGGGCAAAAATGACGAGGGTCCTATTGATCCTAATTTAAAATCATTCTCTATTTTCAACTATCTCGATCGACCAAGTGGGTTATGTAAGATTAGATATTTAACTGCTAAAGAATGGCGGGCAGCCCATACATATATTTTACTGAACTGTCCAGAAGTTACATCATACTTCGAGTAAGTCCTTTTTTCTCAAATATAAAAAATGTATTCTTTGTTTTGTTAAAATTGTTGACATAAATCGTCTTCTTTAATCGTAAGATTTTTCAACATTCACGGTCTGAACTATCGATGCATGAGTTCAATCGTGTGTGCGATGAAGAATTTGCAGCATGGTTCAAAACATATGTTAGTTTTGCAAATGTTAAATTTTATAAATATTTGATTATTAAAAAAATAACACATTTATTTTACTTCAGGTTCAATGTAATTAAGATCAAGTTGAACAAGAATTGTTAAATAATCTGTCATGGGGTCCAAATTCAACGGTACAAACTTGGCCATCATATTTTATAAACGAGTATAATTTTCACACTCAAGAATATGAAACCGGAAAAGCTACTATGAATAGTGGTGTTTGCGTTCAGTCATCCAACGATGGAGGTATAAAAGATGAGTTTTATGGTTTGTTGGATGAAATTATTGAAGTAGTGTACATTACAGCAGAGTTGCGAGTCGTTTTATTTATGTGCCAATGGTTTGACCCCGTAAAAGGGATGGATGTGCATCCAAAGTTTAATTTGGTTGATATAAATCATAAAAAATTTTATAAAAGATTTGAACCATTCGTATTGGCACAACAAGCGATTCAAGTGTATTATGCATCATATCCTAGTTTGAAACGTGACAAAATTGATTGGTGGGCTGTTTATAAAACGAAAGCACGAAAGAAAATTGAGGAACTTTGGGAAGACATAGCATATCAACAAGAGGAAATTGCCAATACGTTTCAGACAGAGAAATATATTATTCCAACATTACGAGATCCACGTGGAATAATGATAGATGTGGATCAAAATGAAATTCATGAGGCTGGCGATGAAGAACCTGATTTTGAGACAGATGATGAAGATGAGGATGAAAATGAGGATGAATTTGATGTTGAAGAATCTGATAATGAGGATGATGATGACAATGATGACTTTGATTTTTTATCGTCGGTAAGTATTGTTTTTTTAAGATTTATTATAATTGTCTAACATCAGATTAAATTTTATTTTACTGTTTGAATATTAAAATACATTTAGATTTGCATATTTCGTTTCTCAATTTGTATGTTATATTTAGTGCCTCATGTTTCATTTTCGAAATATTATTTGCTAATACGTTGTTTTTTTTTATAGATCATTTCGGACGACAATTTAAATATGGTATGTTTCTTCATATACTCTATTATATTTTTTATAAACATGCAATTTTTATTGTTTGCAAGAAAAAACTCTTGTTACAGTTTCAACGTGGAGGACATAGACGATCTTCTGATGCAAGACCAAACTCTTCGGCGTCACCGTCTGTTTCAGCTGCACCTTCCCATGCCCCTTCGCCTTGTACTGATACACCTTCACCGTTTCCTTCAGTTGCACCTTCAGTTGTACCTTCAATGCAAGATTCATACGTTGAGGGGGAAGATACGCGAGAGGTGATATCCACTTGCGGAGATTCGTAAGTAGTAAATCTTGAAATATTATCACAATAGTTTCTTTATTTATATAGTTGATTAGTTTATTTAAATATTTTTTTTACTAATCATTTTTTTGTTTCTAATTTTATGATAGATTCACAAATTCTGTGTATGTTATTCATGAGCTGAATAGAATCATTAACAACCATTGGGGAGGAGCATCGATGTCTTACACAAGTACTCCAGATGATATCAAAGAGTTATGGTGGAGAAAATTCAAGGTAAATGGGGTCTCTAAGTTTAAATATAAAAATAAGTGTATAATTTAAATATAACTAATTGCTTTTTTTTAATTGAAGCGAAAGTTCAATTGGGATGAGACCGAGGAGCTTGAAATAAGAAGAATTTTTAAGAAAAAATGCAGTCATCACATCTGAGGTGTACTAAATCATGCAAAAAAGAGCCGAAAGAAGCCACACTGCATCACCGAAGAAAATTGGCTCAAGATTTTAAACTTCTGGGATTCCGATGAGAGTCGACGGAGGAGTAAGCAGAATAAAAAAAAATCGATCTTATAATTCTGGGGAATCATCTGCTACTTATGCGGGAGGCTCAATCAATATTGATGAGCATAGAAATAGAATGGTAATTTCGTTCAATTATTATTTTTTTGAATTTAATTCATTTATTTTTTCATTAATTCATCTAACAGTGTTTTATTTTTTTAGACCAAGGAAATGGGATCACTGCCATCATTTAGAGAGACTTTCGCACGGACTTTTCAGAAAAAAGACAAGACCTGGAGTGGGGAGAGAGTTAGAGCGGTTATGGTATGTAATTTCAAAATTTTAAATTGTTTTATAAAAACTTTGTAACAAAGATTTTAACATATTATGCTCAATTTATTATAACAACATTAGAATAAGAATTTAATAGATTTGTCTATTCCAATATTTTTTCCACTACTTAAATTGAACTTTTCATTTCTAATTTTTATATATATATTTTTTTCATTATTAATCAAAATTAGAGAATACATAATATCAGATTTGTTACATCAATTCCAAATGGTTGGTTCATTATGTTACGTACTAGTATAACTTTTTCCTTTATTCGATCTGTTATAGTTTCAAACTCGTAATAGTAGTTGAATTTTAATTTCAATTACAACACTCCTCATTATCTAAATATCATTCTAATGGATTAAGCAACTAAATATATAAATATAAGTATGTGTAATTTTAATTCCATAAGTTTATTAAATTTATAATAATTGATTCACATATTAATTTTTGTGTCTTATTGTTTATTGTCAATTGCTTAATGAGGAATACAATTTTGTATTTTGAATTTATTTGTTGGATATTTTATTACATTGTTAAACTTTAATTGACACTTGTATTTCTTTCGTTGGATATTTAGTATATTGTTATTTTAATTTTCTTCTAATTTCTTTTATGACAATGCAGGAGAAATATGATCAGCTTGTACTTAGAAATTCCAGTGGTAGTGATGATGCTGCTACGTCTGAGCCATCTGTTAATGATATGGCTTTATGGCTCGAGGCAACTGGTGCAGCAAAGCAGGGAAGAGTACTTGGGATGGGCTCGTTGAGCAGAACTTGCAGACTCAGTGGTCTATGTTCTTCCGCCCAGACACCAGTTAGAGCAGAATTAATGCAAATGAACCAAGAGCTAAGCCACATAAAGGAGCTTTTAGCACAAAAAGACAATGAACTTCAAGCCATGCGCGTAGAACAGCGGCGAAGAGACAATGAACTTCAAGCCATGCGTGTAAAACAGCAGCGAAGAGGCAATGAATTTGAAGAGTTTCGCGCACAACAGAGGCTTATAATGCAGCATCTTCAGTTAATCTCCGCTTCAAGTTCGTTTCCCCATTTTCTATCTCCTCCAAATGATGGTGATGATGATTATGACATATTTGGTAATGGTGATGGTGATGGTGACGGTGGCGGTGACGGTAACGGTGATGGTGACGATGATGGTGATAATGTTTCTTGAAACAGTTTTTATTTCACATTTATATTTAATTAGACTTGTCATTAGAATTTGGTTTATATTTCTAGATATTTGATATTCTGTTACTTATTTATTACTGTTTATTATTATTTTATGAAGATGGTAGTATTTTTATAATTATTATTTGATTGATACTATTAGATGGTTAGTTGTTTGAATGAGTAGAGACTGCATAAATGTCGTATTATTGGCTGTTGGATGGTATCCTGGATGGTTTTTTGATGAGAATGTTGGCGGTTTAGTTTATAAACTAGTTGGTTGAGACTATCAGGGAGGAATATGATATATATGGAAATTTGGTGCAAAAATTAAACAAATCAAATTTTTTTGTCGCAAATTTTCCAGATTCGTCGCTAATTTCGTCGCTGATTCTGATTTTCATCGCAAAATTTGTTGCTGAATTTTTTACATTTCGTCGCAAAATTCGTCACAAAATACGTCACCGATTTTGTCGCAGAATTGTGACAAATTGTACGACAAATAAATATTCGTCGCACTTCAACGACGAATAAAATTTGTCACAAATTGCGATGCAATTATTTTTGTCGCAAAATTTGTTGTAAATATTAGCAACAAAAAATCTTTGTTGGATATTTGCAACGCAAAAAATTCGTCGCTAATTTGTGACAGAAAATATTCGTCGCAAAATTGCAACAAAAAAATTTTTGATGCTAATTTATCCGACGAATTTTGCGACAGATAATTTTGCAGCAGAATTTTTCATCGCAAAATTGGTTGGAAAATTGCAACAAAAAAGTTTTGGTTGCTAATTTTTGCGACGATTTTTGCAACAAAAATTTTGTTGTTGGAAATTTTTCTGACAAATTTCAGGAAACAGTTTTTTTCGTCGCAAAATTTGTCAGAAAATTGTAACAAAAAAGATTTGGTTGCTAATTTTTGCGACGAATTAATATCCGTCACTAATTTGCGACAAATATGATATTTTTGGTCGCAAAATTTTGCGACGAGTTATTAGCGACGAATTACTTTTGTCGAAAAATTTGTCGTAAATTTATTTAGTGACGAATTTTTCCTAAATTTTCATCGCAAAATTTGTCTCAAAATAACTGTTTTTTTGTAGTGGCACTGCACAGCCCGTAGTGCGTGGCTTCCCTCCCACGTTGCTACAGCCCGCGAGCGTAGCGGCTTCTGCCCGCGAGCAGCTCCACCTCGCGAGCGCTCCAACGCGCGCTAGCCGCGACTCCTCTCCCTCGCGCGCGAACAACCCACTGCTTCTCTCCCTCGCCTGTTCGCGTGCTGCCCTCTGCCGAGACACTTGCTGCAACCCCAAAAGAGACCCCAACTCGGCAGTCATCGGTAAGCCCTCAAGAACTCTAGCCGAGATTTCAATTCATCCCCTATATATGTGGTATGAATTTCCGATTGATATATTCTAGGATTTCAATTTCCTTTGGTGATTGAATCTAAATACTAAATTTTACTTCAAATCGGAAGCATTGCAGGTTTCGAATTAAATCAAACAGTGCATGAAGATTTGGTAGGCAAATGTGAAAACCCTAGGTCTGAATCTGTACTCCTTTCCCTACGCAGGTAAGGGCTAATTTCTGAAAATAACTCTAGGATTGTGAAATAATTGCAATATGGTAAAATTGGAATGTATGTCCATGAATTGGAAAAATTAGAAGAAACTAAGACTATGTTAATTTAAGAAAATCTAGGAGAGTTGTGAATATGAATTTTGTAAAGATGTAAATGGCGATAAATTGGTAAAATGAGGATAGGAACAAGAAAATGTTAGAAATGAGGGTTAAACAAAATTAGGAAAGTTTGTGAACCCTTGAGTTTGGAGGAGAAATGACTTGAGAATTGTTGTAGTTGCTTCAGGACAATCCATTGGAGTTTGAAAGGAGATTTCTTGAGTATGGATAGGGTATAGGGAGTGAATACCCTCTCTAGAGATGAGTGGATGGTTCATTGTGTTCATGAATGAGAAACTGTTTTAAAATTGCTTTATAAATGATTTTTGAAAGATTTTACGTGATTTATGCGAATTGTTTTGTGACTGTGGGCAGTCTGAACTGAATTATAAAGTATAATTGCATCCATTGTGTTTAAAAATGATTCTGTGCCATATGTTATTTAACATTGCTCTATGAATTGATTTAGCATGAGATTGTTGATTATTTGATGAAAAATTATGGCACATTGCTTGTGAACTGGATTGATTTAGAAATGAAGGGTGCCGCAGATGACTATAGTCATATTCCCACCACGGAGCGACCCGACGAGGTAGCGTGGTTTGGGGTTTGGATGTGCAGGGGAGTTAGAGATCCCTCCCTCTGCCAAAGTCGTACTATATCTGGTGCACCCCGGTGAGGTACGAGCCAACGCCAAGGTAGGGAGTTTCTTTTGAGACATTGGATAGAAAAACCCTTGGCGGGATTTCGTCTGGGTTTGGCCGCCCTAAGACGGAAGTGTTTTTCAATGGAACCCCAAGATTTTCTGAAATGATAATTGACATGGATGCATATTTTGTAAATTGTGATTTATTGAAATGTTTTATACATATGAACTGTTATTTATGAGATATGCTTTGACTGCCCCACATTTACCCATTATTTATGAATACAATCATACAATTGCACTCCACTCACTGAGTATACCCCTATACTCACCCATCTCTTCCCCTTTTTCAGAGAAGACTTAGTTGGGAGACTACTCGACGGAACTTGTGCAGTATTTTTGTAGATTGTATGGGTATTTTGCACATGCAGGATTACTTTTGGAGATTTATAGATCTTAAACCATGGAAAGGGAAGGCTGTACATCCCCTGCCGTGCGGATTTCATTGATACTGGCCGAGTTGTTGGCAAATATTGATAAAATCCGTTGATTTTTGATTTGTTCTTTATTATCTTAATTACTCGATTATTTTTGTAAAAAACCATTTATATCTGTACTGGGACATTTGGACTGTAAATCTTAATTTCGATACTTTTCTCTGATTTTGTGAAGTTTTGTACAACTCATACCGTTAGGACTCTACCGATACTGGCTTGTCTTCCTCAAGTAAGTGTTGGTAAAATCCGACGGCTATGTTTTGGGACTTCTTGTTTGTCACACGCTTTATTGAGGTAAGAATTCTGAATGGCTAGGATGGCCACATCGCATGCGTGCTTGTACAGGATCCCACTCCCCGATGTGCCAATGTGTGTGTTTGAATGTTCAGGGATGAGCCGGATGGGCTCCTTGCGTGTGTATTGTTATATGATTTCATGTTTTGAAGAGTCTTATGCTTTCGATGATTTATTGTAAATTTGATAGCCTTGCGGAGTCCCGGTATACGGGGAGGTTCTGCCTATGTATTGAGACGACGCGGCGATTGTCGCGTGGTCGATCTGAGGGTCGGGGCATGACAGCTTTATTGGTATCAGAGCCAGGTTCACGATTTTAAAGGCCTGATGGTTTCGAAATGTTTTGAAATGTTTCCAAATGTCCCGAAAGTTTCTAAAGGTTTTGAAATGTTTAGTTTTTGAAAAAATGTTAAGCTCTTTTAAAGGGTCTTCGAAAATTGTACAGAACTTTCCATGGTTTTGTTAGGGAATTAAGAATATTTTTTTAGGGGGTTAAGTCTTAGTCTTCGCTTAACTCTTGACTTAATTTTAATTTCTTATTTTGTATAGGTTGCAATGCCTCCGCGAAGGAAAATGAGGAATATGAGCGAAATTCCTCCACAGGAGCACGAGGATGAGTCGTCCCCGTATGCTCTTCCTCCACCTACGTCCACACACCCGGCTCCTTCTACCGGGCCTGCTCCTCCTCCTGTCGCTGCTCTTCAAGAAGTTATGGAGTGGTGGAGTACCTTTGGATCACAGTGCCGAGCTCCGCGGCCGACTACAGCTCCACCACCTGTTCCTCCTTCGGTGCCAGCTGCTGCACCCAGTGCCCCACTAGCACCCACTTCTCCGATTGCCACGCCAAGCAGCCACTCTCCAATTCAATTGTCCAAGCTGATTAAAGAAGCAAGGCAGCTTGGTTGTGAAACCTTCTCGGCATCTGGTGATCCTACGGAAGCAAAGAAATGGATCAAGAAGGTTAAGAAAGCTTTGACAGACATGGGGATAGAGGACAGCGTGAAGCTCCTAGTAGCCACAAGACTGTTGGATGACGATGCCAGCACATGGTGGGACGGATTAGAGGAAAATGCAGTTTCACCTCCCACTTGGCACGACTTCCTTAGGGAATTCGACCAGAGGTTCTACACCCACTTTGATCGGGACTTGAAAAGGAGAGAATTCCTTCGGCTTTGTCAAGGAAATATGTCTGTGATAGAATATGAAGCCAAGTTTAGAAGTCTATCTTCCTTTGCACCTGAGTTAATCACCTCTGAGGAGTACAAGCTTTTTAAGTTTCAAGATGGCCTGAATATAAACATCCGAGAGAAGATGTCTGTCACAGATGAGCACACGTATCGGAACGTGTTGCAATTGGCCTTGAGGGCCGAACAGATAGTGTTGGAAAGCGAAAAGGTTAAGGACCACAGTGGGAAGAAGAGGTCCGGCGGGTTCACACCGGGCCAGAGCTCTAAGAAGGTCAGAACTACAGGCTTCCAAAGTGGTGGATTTGCTTCGGGATCGATTGGATTCCCTCAAAGCCAATCAATTCATAGATCGAATGCCCCTGGTGTTGAAAATGTTGGATCGGGAGCAAGACCCAGAGGAGGTGGAATGCAGACTTGCCCTACTTGTAAAGGGTATCACAAGGGTCCGTGCAGAGGACCTAAGAGGTGTTATCACTGCGGGAAGGAGGGATACCTCCATTATTCTTGCCCTGAGTTGACAGAAGAAGGGCAAGGGAGTCGGCAAGTTAGAGGTCCCTCTAGTGGCTCCAAAATTGGTCCAGCAGGTTCGATGACACCTTCCACTAGTACCATCCCTAGGACGGGCACAGGAAGCAATACAGTAGCTACCCCCTCTCAGCGACCTCAGCCGAGAGCTCAAGCTAGGGTTTTTGCCATGACGAACGAAGAAGCTCAGATTAATCCTGACGTAGTCATAGGTAAATTTTCATTTAAATTTAAGTTTGAAATTTGAAAATGTGGTATCTATGGATTATAACTATGATTTGATGATTTGTGATTATGAATGAAAGAGTATGATGATATGATTATGTTTATGTTTATGGTTTACATTTATAGGTATGATGAAAATTTTTGGAGTGGATGCTCATATACTCATTGATACCGGATCGAATAATTTATTTGTAAGCTCGGGATTTGCAAGACATTCTGATAGGGATTTAGTTCCTCTTGATGAAGAACTGTTGGTCATTACTCCCTTAGGAGAGCATATGATTCGAAATTTTGTACATAAGTCTTGTGAAGTGAAAGTTGGTGAAACAATCCTTGAAGCGGATTTGATTCCGTTGGATATGAAGGACTTTGACGCCATCCTAGGCATGGATTGGCTAAGTCTTCACCGAGCTTCAGTAAATTGCTTCACTAAAGAAGTGGAATTCCGTAGGGCAGGACATCCACTACTTGTGTTCGTTGGTGAACGGCGAGTATTGCCGACCTGTGTGATTTCAGCTCTTGAGGCATGGAGATTAGTGCATAAGGGCTGCGAAGCGTATTTGGCTCATATCATTGACACTACGGCAGCAAGCCCTGATCTGAGCGATATCCTTGTGGTAAATGAGTTCCCGGACGTCTTTCCAGAAGAGTTACCGGGGTTGCCACTGATTCGGGAGTTTGATTTCACTATAGATCTTGTTCTTGGTACGGCACCAGTCTCCACTTCTCCTTATCGAATGGCACCGGCAGAATTAAAAGAGTTGAAAGTCCAACTCCAAGAGTTGTTGAGAAAGGGATTCATCCGACCGAGTACTTCACCTTAGGGCGCTCCAGTTCTCTTTGTCAAGAAGAAAGATGGTACTCTTCGATTGTGTATTGATTATCGACAATTAAATAAGGTGACCATCAAGAACAAATACCCTTTGCCGAGGATTGATGACTTGTTTGATCAACTCGAACGGGCCAGTGTATTCTCCAAGATAGATTTGAGGTCCGGCTATCATCAGTTGCGAATAAAGGAAAAT
The DNA here is from genome assembly GCA_033439265.1 of Dillenia suffruticosa. Taxonomy (NCBI): domain Eukaryota; kingdom Viridiplantae; phylum Streptophyta; class Magnoliopsida; order Dilleniales; family Dilleniaceae; genus Dillenia; species Dillenia suffruticosa. Next base: position 11,657,072 of record JAVTVX010000011.1, on the reverse strand, counting down.
AATGTCCCCAAGACTGCGTTTAGGACGCGGTATGGACATTATGAATTCTTGGTGATGCCTTTCGGCTTAACGAATGCTCCAGCAGTTTTCATGGACCTAATGAATCGAGTTTTTCACTCCTATCTTGCCAAGTTCGTCATTGTTTTCATTGACGACATCCTTGTGTACTCCAAAAATGACGAAGAGCATTCAAATCATCTCCGGATTGTGTTGCAGACTCTCCGAGACAAGCATTTGTATGCCAAATTCTCAAAATGTGAATTTTGGTTGAAGGAAATTGGTTTCTTGGGACATGTAGTATCCGGAGAAGGGATATTTGTTGATCCGAAGAAAGTTGAGGCAATTCTGAAATGGGAACAACCCAAAAATGTCATTGAGGTGAGAAGCTTCCTCGGATTAGCGGGTTACTATCGAAGATTCGTAGAGGGTTTTTCCAAAATTGCATCTCCGTCGTCTGGTTTGACGCGGAAAGGAATCAAATTTGAATGGACGGATAAATATGAGCAGAGTTTTCAAGAGCTCAAGAAGAGACTCACAACGGCTCCCATACTTGCCCTTCCTACCTTCGGTGATGATTATGTTGTCTACAGCGATGCCAGTAAATAGGGGTTAGACGCGTCTTGATGCAAGGCGGCGGAACTATCGCCTACGCTTCTCGACAGTTAAAGAAACATGAGCTGAATTATCCTACACATGATTTAGAATTGGCTGCGATTGTATTTGCATTAAAGATTTGGCGCCATTATTTATATGGAGCCACTTGCAGAATCTTCACCGACCACAAGAGCCTCAAGTACCTGCTCACCCAAAAGGAGCTCAATTTAAGGCAAAAGAGATGGCTAGAGCTGATCAAAGACTACGATTTGGTCATTGATTATCACCCGGGCAAGGCAAATGTAGTTGCTGATTCCTTAAGCCGCAAGTCCTCATCTTCTTCTTAGACTTAGGGAGACGCTTACCTCTCATGCCTGGTGGGATTTCGTGCTCTTGGAGCCAAAATTGCTTGTGATGACAGTGGTGCATTATTAGCGAAATTTGAAGTTTGACCAACCTTGGTAGACAGTATTAAAGAATTTCAAACCACTGATGAAGAGTTAAAGCAAATAGTGGAAAAGGTTCGCAAGGGTAAAACTAGTGATTTTCATGTTCGGGAGGATGATATTGTCATGTATGGGAAACGGATCTGTGTTCCCAAAAATGATGAGTTTCGGAAGGCTATTCTGGAAGAAGCACACTCTTCGGCTTATGCTATGTATCCCAGAAATACTAAAATGCACCGAACCATCAAAGAAACTTATTGGTGGTCAGGCTTGAAACAGGAAATAGCCGAATTTGTAGCAAGATGTCTGGTGTGTCAACAAACCAAAGCTGAGCATCAAAAGCCAGCCGGAATGCTTCAACCATTGCCTATACCTGAATGGAAATGGGAGCATATTACTATAGATTTTGTGGTAGGATTGCCACGTACTCCGAGTCGTCACGATACCATTTGGGTGATAGTTGACAGACTCATAAAATCGACGCATTTCCTCCCAGTTCAGAATACTTATTCCTTGGAGAAGTTAGCAAGGGTGTATCTTGATGAGATTGTCCGACTCCACGGGGTTCCGATATCGATTGTATCAGATCGAGACTCCCGATTCACATCCAAATTCTGGCCTAAGTTACAAGAGGCCTTGGGTACCAAATTGAAATTCAACACTGCATTTCATCCGCAGACAGACGAGCAATCTAAACGTACAATCCAAACGTTGAAAGATATGTTGAGAGCATGCGTTATGGATTTCCATGGGAGTTGAGATAGGCATCTCTCGCTGATTGAATTTGCATATAACAATAGCTACCAAGCTAGTATTGGAATGCCTCCCTATGAAGCTCTCTACGGAAGGAAATGTCAGACTCCACTTTGTTGGGATGAAGTTGGAGAACGCAAAATTAAAAGCATAAAATTGATTGAAACTACCAAGGAAAAGGTGAAGCTAATTCGGGAAAGAATGAAGGCAGCTCAAGATCGGCAAAAGAGTTAAGCCGACAAAAGGAGAAGGCCATTGGAATTCACAGTGGGAGATATGGTATTCTTGAAGATATCTCCTTGAAAGGGCATAGTTCGATTTCAGCAACGAGGAAAATTAAACCCTCGTTATATCGGACCCTTTAAAATCCTTGAAAGAATTGGAGCGGTGGCATACCGACTAGATTTGCCATCAGAATTGCAGAGGATCCATGATGTTTTTTATGTGTCGATGCTGAAAAAGTATTTGCCGGATCCCTCACACGTATTGGAAGTTCCTCCAATAGAACTGAAAGAAAACTTGAGTTTCAAAGTACAACCGGTGAAAATCATTGACCCGCAGATCAAATAGTTGAGGAGTAAGCAGATTCCTATGGTTAGGGTGCTGTGGAGAAATAATAAAGTAGAGGAACGGACTTGGGAGACTGAAGAATTAATGCGGAAGCAACACCCGTAACTTTTTGATGTATAAATTGTATTTTGAAATTTCAAGAACGAAATTTATTTTTAGGGGGTTAAGAATTGTAAAACCGACAAAGTAAAAAAAAAAAAAGGATTTTGGGAAAGTTACTTTCCCAATTCACTTTCTCCTTCTCCCTCAATTTCTCTCCCCCTCATTCTCTCCCGCGTTCTCTGTCTCTCACCCTCTCACAAATCTCTCCCTCCCTCCATCACAAGCTCTCTCTCTCTCTCTCTCTCTCTCTCTCTCTCTCACCTATTGTCTCCATCCATCATTCACAAGCTCTCTCTCTCTCTCCGATTCTCTCTCTCTCTCCTGCGGGCGCTGCACAGCCCGCAGCGCGCGGCTTCCCTCCCACGCTGCTATAACCCACGAGCGCAGCGGCTCATGCCCGAGAGCAGCTCCATCTCGCGAGCGCTCCAATGCGCGCCAGCTGCGACTCCTCTCCCTCGCGCGCGAACAGCCCACTGCTTCTCTCCCTCGCCTGTTCGCGTGCTGCCCTCTGCCGAGACATTTGCTGTAACCCCAGAAGAGACCCCAACTCGGCAGTCATCGGTAAGCCCTCGAGATCTCTAGCCGAGATTTCAATTCATCCCATGTACATGTGGTATGAATTTCCGATTGATATATTCTAGGATTTCAATTTCCTTTGGTGATTGAACCTAAATACTAAATTTTGCTTCAAATCGGAAGCATTGCAGGTTTCGAATTAAATCGAACAGCATACGAAGGTTTGGTAGGTAGGCAAATGCGAAAACCCTAGGTCTGAATCTACACTCCTTTCTCTGCGCAGGTAAGGGCTAATTTCTGAAAATAACTCTAGGATTATGAAATAATTGCAATATGGTAAAATTAGAATGTATGTCCACGAATTGGAAAAATTAGAAGAAACTAAAACTATGTTAATTTAAGAAAATCTAGGAGAGTTGTGAATATGAATTTTGTAAAGATGTAAATGGCAATAAATTGGTAAAATGAGGATAGGAACAAGAAAATGTTAGAAATGAGGGTTAAACAAAATTAGGAAAGTTTGTGAACCCTTGAGTTTGGAGGAGAAATGACTTGAGAATTGTTATGGTTGCTTCAGGACAATCTATTGGAGTTTGAAAGGAGATTTCTTGAGTATGGATAGGGTGTGGGGAGTGAATACCCTCTCTAGAGGTGAGTGGATGGTTCATTGTGTTCATGAATGAGAAACCTGTTTTAAAATTGCTTTATAAATGATTTTCGAAAGATTTTACGTGATTTATGCGAATTGTTTTGTGACTGTGGGCTGTCTGAACTGAATTATAAAGTATAAATGCATCCATTGTGTTTAAAAATGATTCTGTACCATATGTTATTTGATATTGCTCTATGAATTGATTTGGCATGAGATTGTTGATTATTTGATGGAAAATTATGACACATTGCTTGTGAACTGATTGATTTAGAAATGAAGGGTGCCGCAGATGACTATAGTCATATTCCCACCACGGAGCGACCCGACGGGGTGGCGTGGTTTGGGATTTGGATGTGCAGGGGAGTTAGACGTCCCTCCCTCTACCGAAGTCATACTATATCTGGTGCACCTCGGTGAGGTACGAGCCAACGCCAAGGTAGGGGGTTTGTTTTGAGACATTTGATAGAAAAACCATTGGCGGGATTTCGTCTGGGTTTGGCCGCCCTAAGACGGAAGTGTTTTTCGATGGAACCCCAAGATTTTCTGAAATGATAATTGACATGGATGCATATTTTGTAAATTGTGATTTATTGAACTGTTTTATGCATATGAACTGTTATTTATGATATATGCTTTGACTGCCCCACATTTACCCATTATTTATGAACACAATCACACCATTACACTCCACTCACTGAGTATACCCCTATACTCACCCCTCTCTTCCCCTTTTTCAGAGGAGACTTAGTTGGGAGACTACTCGACGGAGTTTGTGTAGTATTTTTGCGGATTGTATAGGTATTTGGCACATGTAGGGTTACTTTTGGAGATTTATAGATCTCAAACCATGGAAAGGGAAGACTGTACATCCCCTGCCGTGCGGATTTCATTGATACTGGCCGAGTTGTTGGTAAGTATTGATAAAATCCACTAATTTTTAATTTGTTCTTTATTATCTTAATTACTTGATTATTTTTGTAAAAAACCGTTTATATCTGTACTGGGACATTTGGACTGTAAATCTTAATTTCGATACTTTTCTCTGATTTTGTGAAGTTCTGTACAACTCATACCGTTAGGACTCTACCGATACTGGCTTGTCTTTCTCAGGTAAGTGTTGGTAAAATCCGACGGCTATATTTTGGGACTTCTTGTTTGTCACACGCTTTATTGAGATGAGAATTTTGAATGGTTAGGATGGCCACATCGCATGCGTGCTTGTACAAGATCCTACTCCCCGATGTGTGCCAATGCATGTGTTTGAATATTCAGGGATAAGCCAGATGGGCTCCTTGCATGTGTATTATTATATGATTTCACGTTTTGAAGAGTCTTATGCTTTCGATGATTTATTGTAAATTTGATAGCCTTGCGAAGTCTCGGTGTACGGGGAGGTTCTGTCTGTGTATCGAGACGACGCGGCGGTTGTCGCGTGATCGATCCGAGGATTGGGGCGTGACACCATTGCTCCTGAACTCGGGGATTATCATGGTCATGCAAGTTTTGCATGCGATGTCTACAGTTTTGGTACCTTACTCTTGGAAATTGTTTGTGGCAGAAGGAATTTTGATTTCCGAGCAGGTAACTGTTTCTCATTTTCAGATTACTCTTGGTCTAGGTACCAAAAAGGAAAATTAGGATCAGTCCTAATGGATTGCGGAATTGAAAAGAAAGACAGACAAAAAGCAGAAAGAATGTGCTTGGTGGCATTTTTGTGCTTGCAAGAGTCACCTGCTTTAAGGCCTTCAATGAGTGCCGTGGTAAAAATGTTGGAGGGAAAAGCAATAGTTTGTGAAAGCATTCTCTTATGCATTTACAGCGAAATAAATGTTGAATGTCCCAAGATCTAGGGTCGGATCACTAACCTTTTCGATGTACGGGTCCGAAGAATGTCACCAATGGATCAATCTCCTTTCTCTTTCACAATCCAAGAGCCCTTTTGATAGAATGGAATTATGATGTATGTAGATTTTCTTCCTTACTTTTTTCTTTTTTCTCTCCCAACCCTCTAGAGCACCATTGATGGAATGGGGATGGTTATTAGGGAGTTGGAGTTGGTTTTTTCCATAAAAAACCACTCCCTCCCTTCCCTCCTTTGGCAAATTCAAAATAAGGGAAATGGGTTTGGGTCAAACCCACATGGGCGACCCAACCCGGTTTTTCCCCATAACTTACATCTCCCACTCGCACATGAGGGTTAGACCTACATTTTGCTCAATCACTTCCATATTCCATCGATTTCATATAGACAAATGGATCGTGTGACCAGTGAGTACATCAAGAGCTCATAGCTACACACCGTTTAAGGATATATAGCAGCTCAAGATCTAATACTATGAGGACATCAAGTCTCGCTATACCCCAGACCTCTTTTTACTATATATATATAGAGTCACTGTACCTCTTATCCCTCTATTAATGAACGAGAGCATACTTGACTCATCTCACTTATGCATTCACAATTATGTTTCAGAATATCAAGTTAAAAACACAACTGGCCAGTTTGTGAATACAAAAATTACGTACAAACTTTAAGACAGTCTTCCTTTCGCACTACTATCTTTCCACTTCATTTTAGCTGCTTTCCTAGTCATGCACCGCAAAACCGAATCAAGCATGATATATTGGTTACATGCTAAAGTAGCAACACTAAAATAAACTTTCAAGAAACAGACGAAAGTCTTAAGGGTATTACATGAGGTTAATTACAAACCTCTGGGTCTCACACAATGAGATAGAGGGATTTATCAACTCATTACCCATAGGGTCACTGAAAGCACACGTGGTATGAACACGTGCTACGATACCTTTTCTATTTATTTAGAAGCGTATGTCTATTTCAAAATTATAATACATCGTACAGGTTTTAGTCAAGTATATCACGATACTGACTTGATTCTCTCTTCTTATAAATCCTAAAAAAAAAAACACTTTTCCAAGAGAGAACCACACCTGGCTTCTAGACAAGTGTAATGGATTGTGGGAAATCCATTTCGATTATCAAATAAGTAAATACCAATGATAATCTCATCTTAGTTCTGTACTAAGGTGGCTAATTTATGTTAATTACACAAAATTAACATTGCCTCATCTCTACATATCACATAGATATTAGAGGCGATTGCTCGTGTGAGAGAGCCAATCTTCCAAACTTGTCCGACATACTTTTTAATCAAGACATAAGAACTCGCAAATGCAAAGAAATTCAAATGTCATATAATAATGAGCATTACATCACGTTCATTGCTTATACATACAATTACACTCTACGCAATCCTAGAGATTTTACATGTTTCAGAAATACATCTCTAGGTATCGGTTTCGTAAATGGATCAGCCACCATTAAATGCGTAGATAAATACTTCAATGTCACCTCTCCTTTTTCAACAATGTCTCGAATAAAGTTGAATTTCGTATCAATGTGTTTGGTTTTCCCATGATATTTGGGATCTCTCGTATAAGCGATTGCTGCTTGACTATCACAATAAATTGTCACAGCTCCCACTGTGTTGCTTACGATCCCTAAATGTTGTAAAAAACGTTTCAACCAAACACACTCCTGAACTGCTGAAGCACAAGCTACAAACTCTGCTTCCATCGTCGACAGTGATATACATGTTTGTTTCTTACTTCTCCAAGAGATGGCGCCTTTATTTAGCAAGAAAACATAACCTGAGGTGGACTTACATTCATCTAAGTCACCACCCCAATCAGCATCTGTGTATCCGCTCAATAACAAGTCATTTCCTTGATAACAAAGGGAATAATTCGCAGTTCCTTTCAGGTATCTTAGAATCCTCTTCACAGCTGTCCAGTGACCTTTACCTGGATTGGATTGATACCTGCTGACCAAACCCACGGCATAGCAGATGTCAGGGCGAGTATACATCATAGCGTACATCAGACTCCCAACAGCGCTGGAATACGGTACTTTTGACATCTCATATTTTTCTTCAGCGGTCTTTGGGCACATTGCTAAACTTAAACTTTCGCCTTTAGCCACAGGAGTATCAATAGGTTTACATCTATCCATTCTAAATCGTTCCAAAATCTTTTTAATATAAGATTCTTGAGACAAAGCTAACAATCTCTTAGAACGATCTCTGTGGATCTTAACACCCAATATGTACTTTGCTTCACCCATGTCCTTCATTTCAAAATTTGATGATAACCAACTTTTGAAATTCAGGACATACTCTATATTATTTTCGGCTAACAATATGTCATCGACATACAGACTTAGAATTACAAACTTATCATTGGTCTTTTTCACATAAACACAATGGTCTTCGTCTATCATTACGAAGTCGTAAGAGATTACGGATCTATGAAATCTCAAATACCATTGTCTTGAAGACTGTTTGAGGCTATAAATTGATCTATTCAATTTACAAACTTTATTTTCTTGACCTTTAACAATGAAACCTACTGGTTGTTCCATGTAGATTTCTTCTTTAAGTTCTCCGTTGAGAAACGCAGTCTTCACATCCATTTGATGTAATTCTAAATCTAAATTGGCTACAATGGCTAACAATAGGCGAATAGAGGCAAATCTCACTACTGGTGAAAATGTTTCGTCATAATCAATACCCTCTTGTTGGGTATAACCTTTTGCCACCAATCGAGCTTTGTACCTCTCAATTGTTCCATCAGCTTTACGTTTAACCTTAAGAACCCATTTGTTCCCAATAGGTTTGCGCCCAGGTGGAAGATCAACCAGTTCCCAAACATAGTTGGAATCCATCGACTCTATTTCTTCCTCCATTGCTTTTATCCACTCATCCTTGGCAGGACAAGATAAAGCCTCGTTCACATTTTTCGGCTCATCCTCGTCATGTGGAGAAATGATGAAAGTGTGCCCTTCAATTTCGTAATGATATTTGGGCACACCTTTCCTAGTACTTTTCCGAATTGATGATTCAGTTGGATCGTTAGAATTTGAATCCCTCCCACTGGGATCATTTGGGGATTCAACTTCTCGTAATTCCCTTGATCCATCCTGCACGGAACCATCATTTGAATTATTTAATTCAAACAAAGGTTCTCCTTTTGTTATATCACCTTTACTAGGAAAATCATTTTCCAAGAATGTCATATTTCGTGATTCAATTTCGGTTACAGTACCATCTTCTCTTTCACCGATGAACACATAACCTTTGGACTGATGAGAATATCTAATAAAGATACATTTCTTCCCCCGGGGACCAAGCTTTCCAAATTTATTAGAAGGGTCATGAACATATGCTGCCGATCCCCAAGGTCTAAGATCAGTCAGACTTGGTGTCCTACCAGTCCATAGTTCGTACGGTGTTGTGGGTACTGTTTTTGAAGGCACTCTATTTAAAATATAGGTCGCAGTTAATAATGCATCTCCCCAAAAGGAAATTGGCAAGTTAGCCTACGCCATCATAGATTTCGTCATTTCTAACAACGTCCTATTCCTCCTCTCAGCAACACCATTTTGTTGAGGCGTGTGGGGAATAGTCAATTGTCTAATTATTCCTTTTTCATTACACAGATCATTGAACTGATCTGATAGATATTCACGCCCTCGATCTGTCCTTAAGGCTTTAATCGTTCTATCCATTTGATTCTCTACTTCATTCATATAACGTCGAAAACACTCAAGTACTTCAGACTTGTGAGTAATCAAATAGAGATGACCAAAACGCGTGAAATCATCAATAAAAGTAATGAAATATGACGCTCCATGCCTAGCCTTCACATTCATTGGACCACAAATGTCAGAGTGAACCAATTGTAATGGAAGTTCAGCCCTCACAGCTTTTCCAAAAGGTTTTCGAGTCATCTTCCCGGCAAGACAATATTCACAATTCGGTAAATCAACTTTAGTAAGCGAACCCAATAGTCCTGCTTTCAGAAGTCGATTCATCCTGTCCTGCCCTATGTGACCAAGTCTAGCATGCCATACTTTGTCATCTATATTGGCATTACTAGAAGAACAAACATTTAACGAAATATAACGATCAGTATAACAGTTAAACATTTGTCTGTCACAATCTAAAGTAAGAAATCCATTTAACAGATGTCCAGTACCATAAAACACACCACTATTATAAATACAAACCCTATCACGAGTAAAGTTCAAGTCATAGCCTAGTTTAAGAAAAACAATAACAGAGACTAAATTTCATCGAATTTCTGGTGCAAAGAGAACATCATGTAAGATTAGAGTTTGACCACTTCGTAACTCCAGTTTACAAGTGCCAATTCCTTTGACTTCTACTCTTATATTGTTTCCTACGTATATCCATCTTGCACCAGGAGGAACTCGACGAAAGTCTACGAACGCTTCTCGATCTCTCGTCACATGGTCTGTTACTCCTGAGTCTATAATCCACACAGGATATGATTCAGAAAGTAAAACAGTGCTAGAGACATATATAACACTTAGAGAAGCGTTACAAGGTACTACCTTTTTCGGCTCGGGACATTCTCGAGCGAAATGACCAAGAGCTTTACAATTGTAGCACTTCAGTTTGCTCTTATCCTTCTTTTTCCAAAACCGCTTGCGCTTGTTCTTGCGGTTGGAATTGCTCTTCTTAAACCCTTCCGCAATGTCCTTCCCTTTCTTGCCCTTATTCTTGTTCCCTTTCTGTTTAAAGTCCGCAACTCTCTGGGAACTTGACTCAGCTACAAAGGCATTAGAAATCGATTTTGCAGCACCAAGCCGCTCATCTTCGAGTTCTACGTGGCGAGCAGCATCAGCGAAAGTCTTAATGCTATCATTGTGAGTCAGATTGACCTTCAAGTGCTCCCACTGGTCTGGAAGGGATCGGATTAAAGCTTGAACCTGTTGTTCATCAGATAAAACATGACCTGCTGACTTCAATTCCCTTATCATGTTTGACATGGTTCTGAGGTGTAGTTTGATATTGTGATCAGACTTCTTTTTGTACGTGTCAAACTTGATAGTCAACTATCTCAGACGGGTCACACTGGTACCTCCATACTTCTCTCTGAGGTATACCCATATGTCATGAGCAGTAGGGAATTGCTCACATTCATGTATGAGATCATCAACTACAGAACTAACCAGAATGCCACGTGCAGTGGAATTTTTTTTTTCCACGCCTGGTAAGCTTCTTGATCTCTTCTCTGTTGAGCAGTATTTCCAATTCCAGGGTCTTGCATGATATGGTTGATACCCTCCAAGGCATCCTGCTCTTCCAGCACATACCATATCTTGTGGCGCCAAATGTCATAATTATCGCCATTAAACTTATCACCTTTATTCAAATCTGCTATTATTGATTTCGATGCCATGGTCTGGGTTTTCAAAGAGAGACTATTATAAGTATTCATACTCATTCATTCATATAATTTTGTACATGAAATCTAATAAATTTATCATAAACGAACATAAGGTGTAAACTCGAAAGATCACTAAGTTCCCAATCATCATCCATCATCCAAATGTTTGATTATCATAAATTTGATTTCAAAGTAACAAAATTCTTTTAGTCTTAGGTGAGAATTACTTAAATTCTTCCAACCTAAAAACTCCCACTAAAAATCATGTGAATTTAGAACATATCTCTTCACATGCTCGCATAAATATACAAAGTATGCACATTGTTGATATATATATATATAAAAAATTACATCATATGTTCATGGCATTGTTCTCATTACAGTAGGTAACTATATACAAAGAAGAAAAAGAGAAAATATATATATATAATCAAATTTCTCTTTTCTTATCTTCCATATACATGCGAGTGACCATATTGACCATCCCAACTGAAAGTCTATCTCTCGGAGTGAATCTCCTAACAGCTTGGGGTGTAGAGTCGTTGATCTTTAGAGATAATGTCCTTTTCATTTTAATCTCTATCTCCTTAACTCTCCACATCTTAAGTAATTTTAGTCTGAAATCTTTAAGGTAGAGACACTTATTATCCTCTAATATTTTGTCAGCCATTCCAACCAAATGATCAGAGAGGGAGTTTCTTATAATTTTAATCTCGGCTTCGTCGCCTCCAAACCAGTGACCCAAACGCCGAAGTTCATAACGTTTTCGACTCATAACCCACAAATGTTGCGGCAAAGTATGCGTTGCTTTTGTAACACCAAGCTTAAAAAAAAAAAAAAAAAAAAAAAAAAAAAAAAAAAAGAAAAAGAGGGAGAGCCAAAACGCAGCGTTTTGGCCCTGCCCCCAATTGAATTAGGGCTAAATCCTTAATTCGTTTCTCTCTCTCTCTCTCTCTCTCCGCCGACCCTTCGCCTCCCTCCCCCACCGCGGCGCTGGTCTTCCCCGCGAGCTCCGCCGGCATCTTCTTCTCCTTCTTCCTTCTTCTTTTTCTTCTTCTTCTTTTTCTGCTTCTTCTTCTTCTTCCCGCGGCTCACTCTCCTTTCTGCAGTCGCGATTGTTCGCGATCTCACCTCCTTCGCAAGCTCCGCCGAGCGCCGCCACCGTGCGATCTCGCTCCCATCCGCGAACAGCCGCCACCAGCAGCAATCCCCTCCTGCCACCATCGCGCGAGCTTGAGCGCTCCACAGCGCGATTCCTCCACGCGAGCCCGATCGTGCCACAGCGCGCGATTGCTGCCTCCTCGCGCGATCGAGCCACCAAGTGCGCCCTCCAGCCCACAGCGCGAGCCAGGCCCCGAGCAGGACCCAGCCTGCAGCGTGAGCCCAGGCCGCGAGCGCGAGCCCAGGCCGCGAGCGCGAGCCCAGGCCGCGAGCGCGAGCCCAGGCCGCGAGCGCGAGCCCAGGCCGCGAGCGCGAGCCCAGGCCGCGAGCGGACCCAGCGCACGAGCGTGCGCGGGCGCTGCGCGGCCCAGCGTGCACGGGCGCTGCGCGGCCCAGCGTGCACGGGCGCTGCGCGGCCCAGCGTGCACGGGCGCTGCGCGGCCCAGCGTGCACAGGCGCGCTGCCCAGCATGCACAGGCGCGCTGCCCAGTGAACGAGTGTGCATGGGCGCGCGGCCCAGCGCGCAGCAGCGCACGAGCGCGAGTGAGCCTGCGCACGAGCACACACCAGCACAGCGCACCAGCACAGCGCACCAGCGCACGGGCGAGCACCAGCTCGCGAGCCACTGTCGGCCCGCAGGCCCATCACGGCCCGCGCTCGTCCAAGCCCGCAGGTCCAGTACGGCCCGCGGCCCAGTTCATCCCATCGGCCTGCCAGCCCGCAGGCCCATCAGCCGCCGGCCCGTCGACCCGCTAGCCCACTGGCCCGCAGACCAGCGAGCCCGCTAGCTGTAGCCCACGAGCCCGCGACGGCCCGTGACGGCCCGTGAGCTCGTGACAGCCCACAAATCTCCACACAGGTAAATGACTTAGGGTTTTGCTTCGGATCTGTGTTTAGATCTAACAAATAAACCTTGTTTTGATAGGAAACCCTACAGACTTTGGAGTGACCGAAGCGACTTTCGGACGAGACTTGACGCTTCGAGAAAACCCTAGGTGAGGAGATTTCGGCTTTAATTGATAAATTGGATGAATCTATGATTGAATCTAAGATAAAAGGTGTTGTATATGTTTAGAGTGTAAGTGGAATGCGAATAGAATACAATTTATGAAATGATTATATATGAATTGAAGGTTAAGTATAGAATGTTACAGAAATTTGATGATCTGATTTAGGTTGATCTTTTGGAGACTCGAGCGGTCAGATCCGATTTGGCTTGTCAGTAGGGAGTGACTTCCCTCCCGTAGAACTGTGAGTGAGACTTTGACATTCGCTATTGATTGAAAACCATATTTCAAAAATACTTTTAAATGACATGTTTCGGCAAATGTATGATTGTTAGACCTTTCCAATATTTGATGAAATGTTTGTGACCTTTGGAGTGTCTTAACTGCCGACTTTATTGATATGCATCCATGAGTTTTGATAAACGTATATTGTGCCACATTTTCGACATATTGATATGTTTTAATGCTTCCACTGCATTGGCACATGATTTTAAATGGATTTACTTACACATTTGGGCTGTATGCCCGGCCGACTTTATGATATTATGTTTTGGGCTGTATGCCCGGCCGACTTTATGATATTATGCATTGGGCTGTATGCCCGGCCGACGTTATGATATTATGCATGGGGCTATATGCCCGGCCGACTGGTGATGGGATGCATGGGGCTACGTGCCCGGCCGATATGATATTGTGATCCGTAGCTACGAAGGACATCTGGTAGAGGCACCCATTGTGTCCGGATACGCTTCGGCCGGAGGTATCCGCCAGATTGTCGTGTGTATGGGTGTCCCAGGTTGACCCTCATCGGAGAGGACGTTGAGTACGGCTCCGTCTAGCACCAGGCGGGGGCACCATACACGGCCGACTAGTTATATGTACATTATTATTATTTACAGGCTAGTTGGGGTAGTCTGTGGTCAACATTGGGGCAGAGAGCCATTCTTTAATACTTGCATTTGGAAAAACCCCCAATGCGCCGTCCTTGGTCGAGGTAGACCATTGCCGGGAATATTTCATTGGCCGGTTCTTCATGACATTGATGTGAATATTGGATGCATATCTTACTTTCTGATGTGTGCGTATTATATGTGATTTTGAAATAACATGATCGGTTTGCACACTGTGGATATTTTCTTATGCTTTGACACTCCAAGTTCACCATAGATATTGATAGTATGATGTCAATCCCCTCACTTACTGAGTATCCTTCCATAGATACTCACCCCTCACTTTCTTTCCCACAGGATTAGTGTTGGACCGAGGAGATATCACTGGGATTGGGTATGGATATTTTCCATCTCTTCCGCTATGATGATTGGTGATATTATTATGTATTGGAGATTTTAGATTGACCAATGTATTTATATAAATTTTCTGGGATGACTGTATAAATTATGGACTTTTATTCGTGAAACTTTCGTGTTGATTATTTCATTTCATTGAGGCATTTGTAAATATTTAAAAATAACTTGGGAATTTATTTTATATATGCGTAGAATTTAAGTCCGCTCGGTGTGGCGGTTGCTCATGCTCTAGTTGGGCATGACAGTAGAGGTCTGTTGCTAGGACTGTTAGAAACTTTATAGCCTTGCGTTGTTCTGGATGTTGGCTGTGGATATTGTTGATTTTGGAGAGGCCGGGATGACCAATTGTTTATTTGTACTGGATGAATGTCATATACAGGTGAAATTGTACATGGGAAACCTCCGATTTATGGGGAGGTTCTGCCCGATTTTTTGTAAAAATCCAGCCGGCATCCAGGGACAACGGGCGGCTGTTCACGATCCCGGTTCGGGGCGTGACAGCTTTCATCTTATAATGCAATATCATATATAGCTTTGCTAAACGTTCTGGAGTCCTCTCATCTCTGCATCTCCCCCGAAGAGGTGCAAGGGTACGTCTGATTCTCACCATATCCCTAAAATGGGGTAAATATTAGATTGGACACGAAGCCAACCAAATAAAATTTTTTTTTTTTTTTTTTTAAAAACACCATCCACAATTTATACTTAAATTAATGAGTACAAATCAAATATGTGTTATAAAAATTTAATTCAAGTAGACATAATCCAGAATATATTTATATATATATTTTTTAAACATGTGAGAAATTTTCAGAATTTTGTCTCACTTGTTAATTGATTTTTCTGCAATTTTCAAATAAAATTTATAACTTAATGAATATTTTCAGTCAAAAAAATAATTTAAAATACAGAAAAAACAATCAAAAAATAATAAAAATAAATTAAAAAAAAGGGGCCTGAGAGGGTGCTTCACGCGCCGCTTGGTGGCGGCGGCGCGTGGGTGACTCGATCACGTGCCCAGGCGGCGCGTGAAGCCCACGCGCCGCCTTCCCGGCGGAATCCGGCCACCGGATTTTACCTACCCCCCCCATTTTTGGGGTCTCTGAATCTAATGGTGCTTTCAGTTTTTTGATCTGAGGTCTGGATCATGACGTTTGGGCTTCATAACCCACGGCCCGAGAGTGGGATTTGTGCTGACGTCACCGCTGACGTCACTGCTGACGTCACTTCGTCTTCTTCATGCAGAAAAATTTTTTTCCTGCATTTTAACCCTAATTTCCCTAAACCATATCTCATTAATTTCTGAACCGTTTCGCATGTTCTTTATATGGTTGGAAAGGATTTTTGATGGGGAATTTAACCATATAAATATTAAATCATGAAACCTATCATGCAAATAGATATGAGCATTTTTATTTTCGACTAGGGTTTCATTTTTCTCCAAAAATACATAACGGCTATGCATGAAACTTTGCAGATCAATTCCTAACATCATGGGTATTCTACCTTTCAAATTTCAAAGTATTTCGTGATCTATAATGAAAGTTATCATTTTCAATTTTTTAAGGAAAATAAAAACTCGAAAATACATCAAAAATAGGAAACACCCTAAATCATGCTCTGATACCAATGAAAGCATTCTCTTATGCATTTACAGCGAAATAAATGTTGAATGTCCCAAGATCTAGGGTCGGATCACTAACCTTTTCGATGTACGGGTCCGAAAAATGTCACCAATGGATCAATCTCCTTTCTCTTTCACAATCCAAGAGCCCTTTTGATAGAATGGAATTATGATGTATGTAAATTTTCTTCCTTACTTTTTTCTTTTTTCTCTCTTAACCCTCTAGAGCACCATTGATGGAATGGGGATGGTTATTAGGGAGTTGGAGTTGGCTTTTTCCATAAAAAACCACTCCCTCCCTTCCCTCCTTTGACAAATTCAAAATAAGGGAAATGGGTTTGGGTCAAACCCACATGGGCGACCCGACCCGGTTTTTCCCCATAACTTACAGTTTGTTATGTTCTTCCGCCACCAGTTTCAGTTTTTCCCACTGTCAGCCATTGGCCGTATGGAACTTTAAAATTGGCTCGTGAGGCTTTTCATGCTTTTACGGATATAATTGAAATTCCGGCAATTCGTTATAGAGAACCTGCATCAAACATTATTAAAATGTCTTGTTTTAGTTATAGAAAGAATGATTTTGCACATGGCACTTATGAGATTGTGGCAGTCACTGATAGTTCAAGTTGTCCTTCACCTGAATCTTCCTTTAGGGCAATGGATGTTCTCGTTTTGAGTTCAACTTATGATCCTAGTGTGCAGGCTCCACTGGCAACCCATGCAACAGCTACCATGGATATTGTTCAGCATGATATTGTTGAGAAATCTTCTTCAAGGTTGGTTGATGCTAGAGGGGCTTTAACTGATCTGGGCACTTTCCTTGGGAAGGACCTCATTACATTATGCAATGACCCAACCTTGTTTTCCTGGCTCAGAAAGGTTCTGCTCTTCTTGTCAATCTTAACGGAAGAAGATGGAATTCCAATCAGCACTAAGTCTGTTATTCTTCAAATTCAAGAGGAGTTTGGCCCTCTGTCAATGAAGTTCCAAGGTGCTCAACATGTCATCGACGATTTTGAGGCAAATGTGGAAATTGAGAAGATGTTAAATGTTGAGATCATAAAATATAGGGAAATGTTGCAACATTTGTTAACCGAACATGTGACGAAACAGGATTCATTGTCCGAACTTGAAGCCAAGAAGGCTGAGTATGAAGAGCAAGTTAAGGCCTTAAATGAAAAGATATTGGCCATCGGTGAGAATATTTCAGAGTTAAAATCTGAAGTGACTTCTGTTTCACAAAAGAAAGATGGTGTCTTGAAGGAGGTTAAAACACTTGGAAATCAATACAAGCAAGTCTTCTCTCAAAGATCGTCTTTGGAGGGTCAAAATCAATGGGCTAAAGATGCTGTCAAAGAGGTTGAAACAAAATGGATTGGCTTCAAGCAACTACTCGAGAAAGAATTAAGTTAATGTAATTTCAACGAATTATGTAAGTTTCACTTGTGTTGTGATTGAATAATTTTTTGTAATATATAAAGTTTGAGATCAAATATGAACTTATAACATAAATGCAAGAATAAACATTGTATTCTCTTCTAGCTTAATCTTCTGGAGCAATTTGTGGAAGGGGAAAAAAAAAATTGAGACTGGATCAAGTTTAACATAATGGTTGTTCACATGGTTAAATAAGTTGACCTGCTCAGTTAATTTTCTCAAAATTGTGATTGATATTGCTTGGTGGTCAAAGAATCCATGACACCCACATTCTATTTTAGAAATTAGAATGGCTAACAATCATTCCTTTATATATGTATATATATATATATAATTTTTTTATTGATTTTGTAATATTTCAAATTTGTATTTTCAAGATCACTATTACCTCATACAATTATTATTATTATTATTTTTTTCATTTAATGGTATCACGTTATTATTTTTATTAATTCAATTAACAAATATCTTTAATTGAATAGGATTGTATAATTCATGTTCTCAAATCAACAAATCAAAAACTGATGTCTTTAATCATATCACCGATGATTATAACCTTACCATATAATTTCCCCATTCTAAACCCTCAAATCCAATTTATAATGAAAGAGCCGTCAAAAATTATTATAATATCGTTTTAGATAATTAACGTTTCGTGAATTTAGTATCAAAATATTAAACTCTATTGATTAAGCTATCGATTTCGAATCTTGGGAATGAAAAAACAAACAATGGGAGAGCTCGTTTTTAAATTAGATTTCATGATAGTCGAATTAATTAATTAAGTAAATTGAATACCGGATGGGTCAAAAAAAAAAAAAAAAAACATCCTTGGCATTGAATATAAATTGGGCTTTAAATTAAGTGGGCCTGGAAAATACATATTGAGCCATCTTTTATTTTTTTTTTGATACCATGTCTTGGATACCGCCCGGTATCAGGAGTTTCGCCCCGACTAATTTGGACCGACGGTTGCAGTAGCTCCTTTCGGAGGGCGGGTCTTCCATGGGGAACGCTCCATACACCTGAGAGCCCGATACTCCCAGCGGGATTCGAATCTCGGTCATACTTAAGGGAACTCAACCCCACATCCAATTGAGTCAATCCACGGTTGAGCAATCTTCCATTGTGGAACGAGTGTCCCAAAAAACAAAAAACAATAGATATGATTTTTTTTTTGTATAAAAATGGAATAATAAAATACCAAGAGTGATTTTCCTCCCTCTCCTTCCCTCCTTCCTCTTCCTTTCCCGATTGCCGACAATGGCGAGGGATGATACGAATTCATAGAGTTGCAGAACTACCATAGAAGCCCTACCAAAAAAAAAAAAAATGGAACGCCCTACCAAAAAAAAAAAGAACTACCATAGAACATCGGGCCTAGTGTTTATGGTCCCGCTTGGGAACCTGACCTCGGGCCGAAGTTCGATTTATGGTGCCACAAACGCCCAAGATTTGCAGAAATATTCTTTTTAAATTTGAATCTATTTTTAAAAAAATTTAAATTTACTTTTTTTTCTTTTTTAAATAAAAACACAATTCCAAGTAATTTTGGGATCATAAACGTCACTAGAGTTCATGTACAAATTATCTAAATTAAATATTTGCAAAGTAGTAATTCAATTATATACATATATTTTAGTTCTAGACAATAAAATTTAAAATTAGAATTAAATTTTATAAATTCTTATGAAATTTTTTTCATTCTAAATATCTTTTTTGAGTACTTTTACCTCAAATTTTTTGCTAATCACTCTCTCTCTATCTCTCTCTCTCTCATATCAAGTGTTGGGCCGGCTAGAGACAATATATTAGTGGTTCTATTTATTTATTTTTTATTGGGTTTTGTTGCCCAAAACTTTTATTTCGATGGAACATTGTGGGTAAATCAAATCCAAATTTAAGATGTTGTATTTTAAGAAGTAATTATAAAGTAGTGATTCTGTTCTTTCCCTCAAACTAAAATGATATCCAGACGCAATTCTATACTTGTACAACTAAATGAAATATTCATTGCGGGTAAATCAAACATTGTGGGCATTATTATCGAAACTCTATTTGGTATACAATATTGATTTTTTATTATAACTATTATTACTTTTAAGATGAGTTTTATATTATAGTTCTATCTAAATATCAAACGGTTGCAAAAGTTTTCTTAGGGCACGAGACTGAAATATATTTTCGCAAGGAATCTCCTTTAAGTTATAAAATATTCACTGCATCTAGTTGGACAACCATTGTCACAAATATAAACTCATTAGTTTAGTATTCAATTGTTATCAAATAATTATGTGGGTCCAAAAGGTGATAATATTCTATTGTCAAAGGGAATAGTTATAAAATACTTGAGCTCCTATTTAGATGCAATTAAAGACTTTTGAATAATTAAAACTTTAGTTTTTCCTCTACAACTTTACATTGTGCTCTCGGTCATGGGGTTTTGATATGCAATAAAAACAAATCACAACTTTTACTGCGTCACTCCAAACCTTATTGGTGCAAAGTTCGCCATAGAGTTCTAAAGGTAACTCCTAGTTGCCTAGTTTTAATAAAGGGAGGATCATACAAGGATTTCTAATAGCTTTGATAAATGCAAAGAATCGGGCCGGAAATGGAAGTATATTTAATAATGGTGTCATTGAGTTTTGTTTGTGGTGGAGGCAATGAAGTTTGGTAAATTTTATTTTTGTATAGAGACCGCTGTGATAGAAAGGAATCGGCGCGTATCAAGGTGGATAGATCAAAATCTCTCTTCAAAGTCATGAAACGCTATTGAATTAATAGCGGGCAAATTCCATACTCTGCTCCCTTCACAGAATGAGTGCTTAAGTTTTAGAAGGTGAAAGCTTAGGAAGAGAAGACAAGAAAGGAGAGATGTCACGGAGGTTCATTTTAATAATAATAAGTTTTAACTTTTGTTGCCAGGAAAAAATAAAGATGGCTTAATGCTAATTGCTAATGGTCAAAGACGACGAATTAGGTGTTCAGATTTAGAAAACTCATGAAAGAGGCAGCACATTTCCTTGCCCGACAAGGCATGACCATTGAACTTGCATTATGTACATGTGTACCTCAGAGAACCCTTAGGCACCCACCACATGTCATGACAAAACATCAATAGTTGCACCTCGCAATCATAGAGAATATTAAATCAAATTTAAGAGAAACCCTTATCTTAATATACAATCGGTGACGAAGCATCTAAGCAAATTTCATGTGGCCGCATTCGTCAACTTGACAATGAGTCAAAGGACTTAGAAGTAAATCAAATTATACCCTTTTTTCAATAAATCTATCAGCCCACAGGCACATATATGGAATTGAGAGGAAGACTTTTACATAGCTAGATGCTTTGCTCTGCTCACACAGTACAGATCTCTGGCGAGAAACTTGTGGCGGTGGTTTCCTCTCTGAAGAAGTAAGCTGCTGCTCGGATTACAAGGAAGAAGGAACATCAAAAGAAATTGAGAAGGTTAGTGTAATTCAAACACAAGCACCGTCTTCACGTTCTGCTCAAGATCAATACAACTGATCGCGGGCATTTTAGATATGAAGCACAGCAAACATTAAGTAGTGTAAACATTTCATATTAGGAAAATCTTAGAGAAAAGACATCTATTCACCATGGATTTTCTTGCTTTCTGAAGATTTTCTCAATCTAATGTCAGAATCCTAAGCCCACCCAGGCATGGAAGGCCATCTTAACTGGAGCCAATAATCTCCACATAGATTTCATAAAAGTAACAATCCTCCCACATAGATTTCACATAAAAGTAACAATTGGTCGCACCAAGCACACCCTCTTACTTGCTTCTTCAGTTCTTATGACCTTGTTAGCACCAGCAAACAGAAAAGAAAAATAAAGTCCTAGAAGAAACCAAGCAATGTCTCTTCCATATATAACATGCCTGTGCATACATCTGAAGTACTAATAATTTTGGCAACTAATTCTCACATATTGCTCAAACAGATGGCTCAAGCAAATCAATCTATACATCACAAAAAGCCAATGGGTAAGTACTCATCCTTTCTTGTTAATCTGGAAATTACAGTCTAGAGCTTTGAACAATAAAAAGAAGCCTTTTTTTGTTGTTGTCTACTGGTTGTGCAATAATTTACAACTTATCCTCCTTCCACAGAGAAACTAAAGCAGTTAACAAAAGTATTTGCCCACTCGACAACAACTTCCCCAGTTATGTCTTTAACTAAATTAATCATAGGAAAAGAACGCGCAAGAACTGTGTTCCATGATTCAGGGGCTGAAGGACGCATTATGGAGATGTTCCTCCAAAACATCACAAAGCAGGGTATTATCGAATTCACATCTCGACAAATTTATATCTACACTGACAATTTCAAAACGAATGTGGGTCGTGGAAATTCTGGTGCAGTTTACAAAGGGCAACTGCCTGAGGGTATGAAGATTGCTGTAAAGGTCTTTAATGGGACTTTAGATGAATTAGCTAAAGAACAATTCATGGCTGAAGTTTGCACAATAGGCAGAATGCACCATATAAACATTGTCAAACTAATTGGTTTTTGCTATAACAAGAAGTTAGCTGCGCTTGTGTATGAGTTTATGGAAAGGGGATCACTAGCCAAGCATTTGTTTGATCCAAGGCAAGGAATGGAATGGGTGAAACTGCATGAAATAGCAATAAGGGCAGCAAAAGGAATTGCTTACATGCATGAGGAGTGCCACGAACATATCACTCATTATGACATTAAGCCACATAACATTCTTCTGGATGCCAATTTCTTTCCCAAAGTGTCAGACTTTGGGCTCGCCAAGCATCACAACAGAGATTTGCCCCCAGATACCATTACAGGTTACAGAGGAACTCCCGGCTACTCTGCGCCAGAGCTTCTGCTTCGTAACCATGAGATAACAAATAAGTGCGATGTTTACAGTTTTGGTATGGTTCTATTTGAGATTGTCAGGAGGCGAAGGAACACTGATGTTGATTCATCCGATAGCATTCACTGGTTCCCAAAACATGCTTGGGATGAGTATGAAAAAGGATATTTAAGTTCGACAATTTTGGCTTGTGGAATCGAAGAGAAGGGTAGACAAAAAGCAGAAAGAATGTGTATGGTGGCATTTTGGTGTGTTCAAGACTCCCCTGATGCTAGGCCAACAATGAGTAGTGTGGTGAAGATGTTGGAGGGATGCGTAGAGATTAAGGTTCCTCCCAAACCATTTCAGTATTTAAGCTCACCTGTGCCCAATACTTTTAAGTCTTCAAGTGAAACAGATAAATCAATTTCAAGCTATGCAAGTCATGAAGATTATAGCCAGAACTCAATTGAGTGCTGTGTTGGCCCTAGCACCTCCTTTATAGTCAATATTGCTGCGCAGTCTGCGGATGTTCCTTTTTTGACATCAACTCCCGAGACAACCGTTCATGTGCAATCTCTACTTGATGACACCATCCTTCCTGCAACAGGCTTGAGCAAGGAAGATCAAAAAATAATGAGGTATATTGAAGCACTTTTGGATGATGACTTTATAACAACTGTGCCCCAAGCCATTGAAGTCCTTGAGCAGTCTTCTTCGAGGATGGCTGAAGTTCAACATGCTTTGAAAGATCTAAGCACTCTACTGGGTAAGGGATTCACCAGAATGTGCCTAGATCCAAACCTCCTTGTCCAACTGAGATGGGTACTTGGCTTCTTATCAACCTTGTCAGACGTTGAAGTCTCACCCATCACCAAATCTCTCATTCTTCAAATTCAAAAGGAGACCACTCCATTAGCATTGAAACTCCAAGGTGCTCAGCACAAAATGCATAACTTTCAGGCCAAGGCTGAGTTGGAGAAGAAGATGAAGCTTGACATAATAAGGTGGAAAGAGACAATGGAAACCACGATAGAAGAACTCAAGGAAGAGAAGGCATCATTGGCCGAACTTCAGTTGATCAAGGCTGAATACGAAGAGCAACTTAAAGCTATAAAAGGGAAGATTGCATCTGTAAATGAGAAGATTTCATGGTCAACCTCAGCAGTGATCTCCGCTTCTCAGAAGAAAATGAAAGCATTTGAAGAACTTAAAAGACTCGGAAATCAGTACAAACAAGTAGTTTGTGAGAGATCAGCTCTACAGGGGCAAAATCAAATGGCCGAGGATATCATTAAAGAGGTCGAGGATAAATGTGCGCAGTTCAAAGAGCAGCTAGAGAAGGAACTAGATTCTTCGTGAAATTGACTTAGTAAAAATATCCATCTTTAAGACATATATGCACTCTCACTCCATGCCAATGGAAATGGTTACACTTGTACACGTGATCTCCATTTCCCGGAGAACATGAGATACTTTGCATTTAGCACGAGAGAAGCAAAAATGAGAGAGCCAATATAGTCTGAAACCACAATTAGATAGAGGGAGTGGGGGAGAGAGAGAGAGAGAGAGAGGCTAAGCGGCAATTATTGGGAGAGAGAGAGACTGGGTGGAAGCTCTATTTTCTTTTGTTTTTTTGTGTGTGAGTGGATATGGCAACGGCAACAACTCAGCAGACCTGCCCATTACATTGTAACGACCGCATCATCAATGATGTCAAGTGAACACCTAATTGGATTATATTTCAATGATATCAAGAGAGCACCTAACTAGACCATATTTTGAAATTCAAAAATTCAACCATAGCAAAATTAACCCCAGGGAACCAATTGAAATTTTAGGCATAATTTTCCCTTGCTAAAAAGAGAAAGATAAAAATTAATGATTTTTAAGTAACAAAATTCAAAATAATTTAATTCACTAAATAGACAAAATTAATTTTCTAATTTTAGAGAGAGAAAATTTAAACTAATATATTTAGAGAGAAAAAATGTAAACTAAATTAATTTTTTTAAAAAAAAAAATTATTGAGTTTAGTTTTAAAGATGAACAAAGTTATTAAAAAAAAAAAAAAAAAAGCTAAGGACCGAGAGTCCAACACTTTGTGTTTTCCCCCTTTTCTTAACCTAATGAGCTAACAAGTCTACTCCAAACCTTAAGGGTTCAACTCTGGGTATACTTAACCATAAGATCCGAATTAACCTAGCATATACAACAAACAAAATACAATGACACAAAAAAGCTAAAATACATATTTTATGTCATGCTCATGTAAATGAACAAAAATGTAATGCATGTGAAAAAGGGTTCCTAGATTTTTCTTCCCTAAATGTTGATACTAAGAAAAGTCACCTAAAGTCTTGGTGCAAAAACACGTCATTTGTGTGTCATAACCCGATTATGTATGGTTTGGACACCTCTCAAATATATAAATCAATTCTGATTATAACCATAATATCGTGATCAATAGTTACATGTTTTGATGATCTAAACCTATACCAATACACATACTTTGATCATTTAAACATTAATTTAAGATATCAAACCTATTTAGCTATCTGATTCACTTTTTTAACTAAATCAAACTTTATAAAATTTTAGCTCAAACCACAATTAAAACTCCACATCATTTCTATCTTATTAGACTATTTCAAAAACATAGAAAACTAAGGTGTGCCAAAGGATTTCATTACTTTTACATATCCATTATATATTAAGACCAAGAAAGAACCTTTAATCCTATTTAAAACACAATTTGACATCAAATACTGTAAGCATCTCTCTCTCCTTTTTTTTTTTTTTAAAATATAGGTGCTGCGCAGTGCACAACTTTAGGGTTTCATTTGGATATTTGAAAGCACAAACGAAAAAACAAGAAAAGGGTATGAGACCTAAAAATGTGTTTTTTTCTTTTAAAATTGCATTTTTGGGATTATGAAACGACAAATACTCAAAAAAGGCATTTGTGAGCAATTTTTGTAGAATTTTTCTATAAATAATATTTTTTAAAAAATTTGAACTTCTTAAACACAAACCTTAGTCATTCAAATTCTCACAACTATTTTTGAACCTTAATTTACTTTCTTTACTTCAAATAATGTTTATCTTAAACTGATTTTCCGATTTACTTGAATCCCTTCTCGGTTAACTTAAGAGTCAACCCTAATTTCTGTCAAAACACTAACGCTACAACTAAATCTAACATGCATATCACATCACAACACAGGCATATTCATAAACAACTCTTGCAAACTATGAATTTAATCATGAAAATGGGATAAAATGCATAAAATGAAATTTTCTAGGGTTTTTTTAATTTGAATCCTCACATTCTTTCCCCTTAAAAGTTTTAGTCTCTAAATCAAATCTATCCACTAAATCAACAACTGTAGTTTCAACCCCATGTTTAGTGCTTAGCCATGTGTCATGTATGTATATCATATCAAATCTAAGATGCGTATTAGACAATTTCTATATGTGTGATGGTAGTGCTAAATCAGATGCTCTGTTACCTTTAATATCTGTCCTGTTGAGTAAAATAAGTTTTGATAATAATTAGGAGTAATAAAAATTGATTTTGAGTTAATTAATTAAAATTGGAGAAAATAAAAAAAAAAATTATTAAAATTGAATTTTGTATGAGGAAGTCGACTTGTTCTAATAACAGAAGTTGACTTGAGGGCATAAATGAGTGAAAATTGGTTAAGTACAAACACCCCAGGCGACCCAGCCAATAACATAAGATGACTTGAGGAAAATAAACCTTAGAAGCCTATGTCTGCACACATCCAAGTCGACCCAACCAATAACACAAGACGATCTGAGGAAAACAAGTCTCAGAAGTCTATGTTTGCACACATCTAAAGTGACTCAACCAATAGCACAAGACGATTTGAGAAAAATAAGTCTCAAAAGTTTATGTTTGCACACACCAAAGGTGACCCAACTAAAGGCATAAGACGACTTGAGAAACATGAGTCTCAGAGACTCATGTCTGTACAAAGTCAAGGCGAACCCATCTGACTACAAGATGACACGACCATAGAAATCAAAAGGCATAAGTTGACCCAAGGAAAATAGTAAGATGACCTGTCAATGAACAATCACAGAGGTCTGAGTTTGTGATTAAGATAAGTAGACTTAGAATCTATCCAAGGTGACCTAACCTAAATGAAATCAGGTACATAAGTCGCCTTATCCAAAAATGCTAGTTGCCTTGTGAATTGAAAGTCACAAAAATTGGTCTCTACACACTTGACAAGTCAACCCAAGGCTAAGTGAGTCTACTTGTGGTATATGTTAAGGCGGCTCAACTTACCCTTTAAAAGACTTGTGAATCTGTAAGTCCACTCATTGTATAGACAAATCCTCTTGTTTCTCAAATTTGAATTTTGGCAAGTAGATTTAAGCGCTCACCAATCCAACCCAAAAATTCAAAATGTAAAGCCAAGTCTACTTAGTTTCAGGAGATCGACTTGTTATGTTTAACATTCATTTGTTTAGAAAAGCTATTTTGAATTAAATGCACTATTCACCAAGCTCACCAACCTCTGCGATGTATTCAATGAACTTCAACGACTAAATTTTCTTCTCCAACTATAAGAACAATTCAAAGATGAAGAAGAAACTATCTTTTGAAAAGCCCGTATAATACTTAGAACATTTCATTAGACTCTATTTTTATTTCTCATTTTGTAAATTGTTTGAATTGTTGTAAGTATCGTCTGAAATCAAAACTCCTATCCTATTTGTTGTAAAAGATCATAATCTTGACATTCTTGATCTTGGGCGAAAGTTAACAAGAGAGAAATCAGATTAGGTTTTTTTTGCTCCTGTAAAAAGCAAGTGGAAGTATTTTGAAAAAATACTTGTAAAGTTCACTAGTACCTTGAGAAATGAGTTTGTAAATTGTTGGTTAGAATAATGGATTTGAAAATCCATGTGAAATCTGGGAGTGGATGTTTACCAAGAAGATGGAACCACTATAAATTGTATATATCGTTTTTTATTTTGGTTGCTTTACTCTTTCCAAATAATTTTTTTTTAAACACTCAAAAATTACTAAAAAGTTTTAGATAACCTATTCACCCCCTCTAGATTATTATATTTAGTATCTAAAAGTGATATCAGAGCAGATCTTCTGAAAAGGGTTCAACAACCTCAGATGTAAAAATCAAATAGGCACTAAATGTTCCATTCGAATTTTGTTCAACCAATAGGGCACCATTCTTCAATGGCAACATTTATAGTTATTGGAAGTAAAGAATGAGAAACTTCATAATTGCTCAAAATGACTCAGTATGAGAAATTTATAGAAGAAAAATTGAATTTTCAACTAAAAAAATTGATAGGGTAAGAGTCCTTGTAAAAATAAAGAACATGATTCCTGAAAAAAAAGAAAGCTTACAGAATCAATTGTAAAGCAATCAATTTATTGTACCTAGTCTTGAGTCTCAATGAATACAATAGAATTTCATCCTGCATTATTGCAAGAAATATGAGAGAGGTAGGAGGCTACCAACGAAGGTACAAATAAAGTAAGAAAGAATAATATGCACTACAAGACAAAATTGTACATAAATCATAGTTATCATTGTTGTATACATTCACGTTACGAGAAAATATTGAAATAAATAAAGACTACATCGTTATATCATACTATTAGCGGTTCTATTTGTTTATTTTTTTATTGGGTTTTTTTTGTCCAAAACTTTTATTTTGATGAAACATTGAGGGTAAATCAAATCCAAACTTAAGATGTTGCATTTTAACAAGTAATTATAAGGTACTGATTTTACTCTTTCCCTCAAAAAATCCAAACTTAAGATGTTGCATTTTAAGAAGTAATTATAAGGTAGTGATTTTACTCTTTCCCTCAAACTAAAATCATATCCATACGCAATTCTATACTTGCAAAACTAAATGAAATATTCATTGCGGGTAAATCAAACATTATAGGCATTATTATCAAAACTCTATTTAGTATAAAATATTCATTTTTTTATTATAACTATTATTTTTAAGGCGAGTTTTACTTCCAGGATGAAATTCAAATATATTTTCGCAAGGAATCTCCTTTAAGTATACTTGAATGTAGGAGGTTGAAGTTATAAAAAATATTCATTGCAACTAGTAGGACAACCTGGTTTAGTATTCTATTGCTATCGCTACCAAAAAAATAAAAATGAAAGACTTTTAGCAGCAGTCAAAAACTACTGATAAAGAGCTTAAAAACCGATGGTAAAGGTTGAAATTTCCACCGGCTATACAGGTGCCAGTAAAGGGCTATGCTAACAGACATGACTGCTAGCAAAGATTTGGACCTATGCTAGCAACCAGGATGACCAATGGCATAGGTCTAGACCTTTGCCAATGATCATGGCCGCTATGGCCGTTGGCATAGGTCTAGACCTTTGCCAGTGGTCGTGGCCATAGGCATAGATTGTATTCATCGCCATCAGTATTTGCTATGAGTGCTTTGCCCTCTTTAAAGACCAAAGAAAATATATATATACATATGAAAAATATCAAAATCTAGTGAAGATACTTGCAAGAGGATAAGAATGAAAGAGAACAAATTTCATTTACAAAAAATATGTTGTCCTTTGTTCTGGTTATCTAAATCCTCTTTTACATCTCAAACCAAAATAAAAAGCACTTTGAATCTCTCCTCCCCTTCCAACCAATAGAACACCTAAAATATAATCATGTTCTTGTTCATTGTATTTCCTTATCACCCTTAAAGAAAAGAGATTTGCACACATATTGATGCATATATAAAAAAGGGGGCATAGGCCAGTATACAAAATATTATTCATTGTGAATCGGCCACTGTAACAATTGGAACAATAACTGCACCGTGTAGAGATTTGCAAAGGCCTGCATCACCAAACAAAAAGAGTTACACTAGCAACTGTATTATTTCAGTGAGAAATAAAAATTGAAGAAATCAGAACACCATGGATCAGAATCAACCACAAGTTCATTGAAAAAAATAGTTGCTGTTTGCAGTTCACTCGCATTCAGGAAATGTAATTTTTAGTTTAATTCCCCATCATCTCCAATCGTGCTTCAATTTTTCTCTTCATTTTAGTAAATATTTATCATCAGATGTCAAAATCTGTGGAATCACCTTAAATATTGCCAGAATCAAAAGTGGTTGCCCAATCCTGAAAATAATTTGTTGGAAAATGGAGGCGGGTCCGCCCATGAGGGTAGACCCACCCCATGATTTAACATTTTGAATGTTGTGGGGAAGGAGTGGTTATTGTGAAACCACCCCCTCAACTCCCTCATGTGCCAAATGGAAAGGAAAAACCTCCCCCCCTCTCTCTCTTTTTTTTTTGGAATGCATATTCTTTTCTCACTTCCTTTTTGGGGTGACGTGAACACAAAAAAAGGGGATAGAGGCCATTCCTTTTTTCCTTTTTTTTTGGTTTTGGAAGAAAGAGAATGTAGAAGAGAGAAATTGTTTACATTTGAGAAACAACAAGAAGAAACCTTGAAGAAGGGGTTTGAATTTGTTGATCATTACCACCAAAAGGTATTTGGATTGTGAAAAATAGAAGTTGATCTAAATTTGGTGACATCTTTTAGACCGAGGATACCCAAACGTCGAAAAAAGGTAAGTGATTCCTATCCTATTTAGATCCAAAAATTTTCGCATGAAAAACTGTTTGTTGGTTTATATGAAAACCTTCATTGGTATCAGAGCCATTTAGGGTATTTCTTGCCGCTTTAGTTGGGTATTAAAAATGAAAATACCTAGAAAAATTGTCAAGATTGATTAATGGCAATTTGAAATTGGCTTAATGGAATACTCTCAATTTTATACAGTAGGATGCTTGTTGCATGAGAATAAAATCTGTAAAATTTGGCATGAATTTGATAAGTATATCATGAGATATTACAAACCCTAACCGAAACTTAATTTACTCGGATCTGTAAAAATATTGCGTTTCATGACATGCAATTTATATAGTTAAATTTCTCTTGAAAAATACTTTCCAATCATATAAAAAACCCAAAAAATGGTTAAGAATTGAGAGAGATATGACTGTTCAAAATTTGGGTTGAAAACCAGAAATTTGGAGAAGAAGATGAACAATATCGGGGCAATCCCACTCTCGGCAGCAGCAAGTGAGATCCACCCCCTAGGCTAGAGACCTCCGATTGAAAATCCGAAAGTACCATTGAACTCAGAGAGATTGAAAAAGAGGGGGTAGCCAAAATTTCAGAGCCATCCGGTGGCCGGAAGGCGACGCGTATATGTCACGCGCCACCTAAGGAGAGTGGGCGCGTGTCCATTTTGACAGCCCACTCTGGCGGCGCGTGGGGGAGCGTGAAACATCTGTTTCGGAGGGAATTTTCATCGGAATAAGTTTTTACTCCCTCTGAATTTTTCTGTTAATTTTAATTTATTTTTTAGATTGAAAAAATAATTTTTATTAATTTTTTTGACTTAGAAATTATATAAAAATACGGAAAAATTATTTTCGGTGCACGAAAAATTCTGAAAATTTTTATATGTGGTTAAAAAATTATTTTCTTAATTTTGGCTATCTGGATGAAGGTTTTTTTTCACTAACCATTTGTTTGAATTTTTAACTCAATTATTTATGCTCAAAATTAGTTTTTCTAATATAAAATTATTTTAAGTTTGAGCAAATATTTGTAAAATAAATACTCTGAGATTTATTTTAATGTTATGGTTGGCTGCGTGCCTAACCTAATACTGTTCTCAATTTTAGGGAAAATTGTGATAATCATATACCTATTGAAAGTCTTCCGGTCCTCTAGGGGAGGGAAAGAGATTTGAGAAGTTCAGAACATTTGATGAAGTTGGGTCAAATGTTGACTTATAGAATGGACCCATCTCATACTTTGCCAGATCATTTGGAGATCATGAAAGTGAAACTCTTGAAACTTATTTAGTTAGGTCATGCCTTTTGGGGGAATGACGTAAAATACTGAGAAACTCTCTGTCTCCTTAATGGACTAGCGTAGTTGATGAGTTGATTGCCGAGAATAAGCACATAATTCTGGATGATGTGAGATCGTTATTAATAGAAAAGTGGAAAGTCAAAAATATACAAAGCCAAATAAAGAAAAGGTTATCCCAAAATATAAATAGTTCTCCACGAGCTATCAAGAGATTTGCACCGAGGGATAGACTATCTAAGGGAATTGCAAATATGGTATTCCGAATGAATTTGTTCTGAACGAGAGAGTTTATTTATATGTTTTCTTTTGCGTGTTATGACTGTTGGCTAGGAGCATGATCATGTAAAAGATGAACTTTTAATTCTTTTTAATGCAAAGTTTCTTTTTAGCAATTGTTGTCTTTATTTATTAAAGTGTATGATCATGTAAGTAAAAGAAAACTAGGATCCCTTAGCTGAAAATTTTGGATTGATAAAATTTGAATAATTCTCATCCGAAATTAAAATGTTATTTAAATACTTTGTGTATTTAAGTTTGAGGTTTTTTAGTTGACAGAATTTGAGTAATTCTTACCTAAAACCTATTGAATTTAGTAATTTCAAATTAAATTTATGATAGTGATGCATTATGATCATAGATCATGATTGGAAATCTAGTGAATTTTCGATTCTATACATAATGTTGATCTGTCATGAATATTAATTTTTTTAAATACAAAATTATTTGTATGGTATGAGCATTAGTATAAGTGTCAACCCTCTTAGAAACCCAAACCATAACATCAAAATCCATTATTAGGGATTTTGAATAGAGATGACAAATTGAATAGCGACAATCACGAGATATGACGCCATAAAATTTGAAATATGCTGAAAGAACAAGATACCTTGGAAGGTATCAAACATGTCATTTAGGATCTTAGTATGGGCAATGTTGCTCTGTAGAGGAGAGAACAAGAGGTTTACTAGATATAGAAAATGATAGATTCTACTATTCGTGCAACCCTGGTTAGCTCTGTGATTAATGACATGATACCCAAGCATGAGCAATATGTGACTGCTCATGATATTTGGGTATATCTCATGGTAAAACATGGGGGAACCGATGATTCATCTTAGACAAATAACCATAATATTTGATACCTATGAAAGTAATATTGTAACACCAAGCCTAAAAAAAAAAAAAAAAAAAAAAAAAAAAAAAAAAAAAAAAAAAAAAAAAAAAAAAAAAGAGGGAGAGCCAAAACGCAGCGTTTTGGCCCTCCCCCCAATTGAATTAGGGCTAAAGCCCTAATTCGTTTTTTTTCTCTCTCTCTCTCTCTCTCTCTCTCTCTCTCTCCCTCTCTCCGCCGACCCTTCGCCTCCCTCCCCCACCGCGGCGTTGGTCTTCACCGCAAGCTCCGCCGGCAGCTTCTCCTTCTTCTCCTTCTTCTTCTTCTTCTTCTCCTCCTTCTTCCCTCTCGGTTTTTCTCTCTCCCTTCGCGATCCCTCTCGCGATCGCTCTCTCTTCGTCGTTCTCTACCCTCCTCCGCGCGCCACCGCGCGACCCGCTTCCCTGCACAATCGCACCACCCGCGACCTTCCGCAGGCACCACCACCACAGCAACAGTGATTCCCTCCCTCGTGCGAGCGCGCGATCACCCGAGCACGCCGTAGCGCGAGCGCGACTGCTCGCGAGCGCGCGACCCTTCTTGCGCGAGCGTGAGTCCGAGTGCGCGGCCCAGAGTGCACGGGCGTGCACGGGCGCGCGACCCAGCGCACGAGTTTGAGCGGCCCAGCGCACGAGCGCGCGGCCCAGTGCACGAGCGAGCAGGCGCGCGAGCAGAGCGCGCGAGCAGGCGCGCGAGCAGAGCGCGCGAGCAGAGCGCGCGAGCAGGCGCGCGAGCAGAGCGCGCGCAGAGAGCGCTAGCAGAGCGCGCGCAGAGAGCGCGAGCAGAGCGCGCGAGCGCGCAGGGGCGCGCAGCAGCGCGCGAGCGCGCACAAGCCAGCGTGCGAGCGCGCACGAGCCAGCGCAGCACACGGGCGAGCACCAGCCCGCGAGCCACTGTCGGCCCGCAGGCCCGCCAGCCTGCAGGCCCATTAGCCGCAGGCCCATCAGCAGCAAGCCCACGGGCCCACCAGGCCCGCCAGCCCGTCCAAGCCCGCAGGTCCAGTACGGCCCGCGGCCCAGTTCAGCCCATCGGTCCGCCAGCCCGCCGGCCCGCTACCCCGTAGCACGCAGACCAGCGAGCCCGCTAGCTGTGGCCCACGAGCCCGCGATGGCCCGTGACGGTCCGTGAGTTCGTGACAGCTCACGAATCTCCACGCAGGTAAATGACTTAGGGTTTTGTTTCGGATCTATGTGTTTAGATCTAACAAATGAACCTTGTTTTGATAGGAAACCCTACAGACTTTGGAGTGACCGAAGCGACTTTCGGACGAGACTCGGCGCTTCGAGAAAACCCTAGGTGAGGAGATTTCGACTCTAATTGATAAATTGGACGAATCTAGGATTGAATTTAAGATGAAAGGTTTTGTATATGTTTAGAGTATAAGTGGAATGCATATAGAATACAAATTATGAAATGATTATCTATGAATTGAAGGTTAAGTATAGAATGTTACAGAAATTTGATAATCTGATTTAGGTTGATCTTTTGGAGACTCGAGCGGTCAGATCCGATTTGGCTTGTCAGTAGGGAGTGACTTCCCTCCCGTAGAACGGTGAGTGGGACTTTGACATTCGCTATTGATTGAAAACCATGTTTCAAAAATATCTTTTAAATGACATGTTTCTGCAAAATGTATGATTGTTATGACTTTCCAATATTTGATGAAATGTTTTGTGACCTTTGGAGTGTCTTAACTGCTGACCTTATTGATATGCATCCATGAGTTTTGATAAACGTATATTGTGCCACATTTTCGACATATTGATATGTTTTAAATGCTTTCACTGCATTGGCACATGGTTTTAAATGGATTTACTTACACATTTGGGCTATATGCCCGGCCGACTTTACGATATTATGTTTTGGGCTGTATGCCCGGCCGACTTTACGATATTATGTTTTGGGCTGTATGCCCGGCCGACTTTATGATATTATGCATTGGGCTGTATGCCCGGCCGACGTTATGATATTATGCATGGGGCTATATGCCCGGCCGACTGGTGATGGGATGCATGGGGCTACGTGCCCGGCCGATTTGATATTG
Organism: Dillenia suffruticosa; assembly: GCA_033439265.1. Taxonomy (NCBI): domain Eukaryota; kingdom Viridiplantae; phylum Streptophyta; class Magnoliopsida; order Dilleniales; family Dilleniaceae; genus Dillenia; species Dillenia suffruticosa. The sequence goes on along the minus strand of JAVTVX010000011.1, from coordinate 11,622,651 downwards.
TGATCCGTAGCTACGAAGGACATCTGGTAGAGGCACCCCTTGTGTCCGGATACGCTTCGGCCGGAGGTATCCGCCAGATTGTCGTGTGTATGGGTGTCCCAGGTTGACCCTCATCGGAGAGGACGTTGAGTACGGCTCCGTCTAGCACCAGGCGGGGGCACCATACACGGCCGACTAGTTATATGTACACTATATATATTTTTTTACAGGCTAGTTGGGGTAGTCTGTAGCCAACATTGGGGCAGAGAACCATTCTTTAATACTTGCATTTGGAAAAAACCCCCAATGCGCCGTCCTTGGTCGAGGTAGACCATTGCCGGGAATATTTCATTGGCCGGTTCTTCATGACATTGATGTAAAATTTTAGGATGCATATCTTGCTTTCTGATGTGTGCGTATTATATATGATTTTGAAATAACATGATTGGTTTGCACACTGTGGATATTTTCTTATCTTATGCTTTGACACTCCAAATTCACCTCGATATTGATAGCATGATGTCAATCCCCTCACTTACTGAGTATCCTCCCATAGATACTCATCCCTCACTTTCTTTCCCACAGGATTAGTGTTGGATCGAGGAGATACCACTGGGATTGGGTATGGATATTTTCCATCTCTTCCGCTATGATGATTGGTGATATTATTATGTATTGGAGGTTTTAGATTGGCCAATGTATTTATATAAATTTTCTGGGATGACTGTATAAATTATGGACTTTATTTCTCGAAACTCGCGTGTTGATTATTTCGTTGCATTGAGGCATTTGTAAATATTTAAAAATAACTTGGGAATTTATTTTATATATGCGTAGAATTTAAGTCCGCTCGGTGTGGCGGCTGCTCATGCTCTAGTTGGGCATGACAGTAGAGGTCTGTTGCTAGGACTGTTAGAAACTTTATAGCCTTGCGTTGTTCTGGATGTTGGCTGTGGATATTGTTGATTTTGGAGAGGCCGGGATGGCCAATTGTTTATTTGTACTGGATGAATGTCATATACAGGTGAAATTGTACATGGGAAACCTCCGATTTATGGGGAGGTTCTGCCCGATTTTCTGTAAAAATCCAGCCGGCATCCAGGGACAACGGGCGGCTGTTCACGATCCCGGTTCGGGGCGTGACAAATATTCTCACATTATCAAACAGTATTTAAAAGTCATGTCTAATTAGAGAGTGGTAGTTAGTTGGTTATGTTTTCTCTGATAAACAGAAAGTTTAAATCTTGATCTGATCTCTTCCTACCAAGTGGGAGCATTTGAAAGTCAATTTGACTCACAATGATAGTGTGAAGACTTTCTCAGATGTTTCTTGCCACATTGAGCTTGAGGATGAGCGGCTTGATGCTGTAATATCCCCAACTGATGCTTTTGTTATAGAGTCTAATTTCAAGAGAGTTTCGGACTCTAAGTATGAAAAGGACTAGAATGAAAATAAGATAGGAATGGAGAATGGAAAAAGATCACAAAAGAACAACTCTAGAGATAAGAATAGACTGAGAGACACTTGAAGATTTTCGTTGAATGTCTTCTAGTTGGAGATAGATCGGTGTGGAGAACAATGCAAAAATGGAGGTTAGAGAAATAGACACTTGTAAATTGAAGTTACAAAGTTGCTGAGCTCTCATTTTGCGTGATGTTCTCTGCATACCTGAAATACAATAGAATCTTATCTATTCTTGTTTTTTTTTTAACTTAGTTATATTTTGAACTTTCAGAAAGACAAGGTGAATTTGCAACTGAATGACATGTGTTGGTTCTGGACAATTTGCAACAAGTTTTATAATTTTGCAATATAATAGATGAATGTTTAACTACTAAGTTAGACTTTGTCATGCTTGCAAAATAATGAGAAAACCATTTGGAAAAACCATTTGGGTTAAATTTCATTGCTATTTGTCCATTCAAACATTTGTGATTCAATGAGTATGTAGGCAAGAAGATATAGAATTTTGTGTTTCATTACGTTCATAGATGATTTCACGTTATTTGGTTGTGTCTATTTGATTTCTCGCAAGTCTGAAATATTTGAGTGTTTTAGACATTATATGAGCAGATTAGAGAATCAAATGGACAGATGGTGTGAATATCTATCAGATCGAGTTAAGGATTTGTGTAACGAAAGCAATATAATCCAACATTTGACTATTTCTTAAATATCTCAGTAAAGTCGTGTTGTAGTAAGAAGAAATATGATATTGTTGGATATGACAAAATTCATGATAGTGTAAGTTGACTTGTCGATTTCCTTTTGGGGAGATACCTTGTTAATTGCTGGTTATATTTTGAACAAACTATTTTCGAAATCAGTACTGTTGACATTATATGAACTTTGAACCGGTAAAAAGCCCATTCTGAGTAATCTTAGATTTTAGGGATCGGCCGTCTATTCTTATATGTTTAGAAAATTGGGTCTCCATAAAAGTAAGAGTATCTTTATAAAATACTCACACCAGTCTAAAAGTTAAATGTTAATTGGTGAACAAAAAAATTTGGCTCTGTAGCAGAGATTAAATCACGGATATCATATTTTTTAGAAAATGAATTTCCTAACACAAGTGACAAGAAAGACATGAGTTTTTATTTGAATTAGTTGATTCAAAGAATAGCTCTGTCTATAGTGGATCATTGGAATGATATTGATCCAGTGGGAGGGATCCAAATTCTATCGATCCAACTGAGTCCCAAAATTTAGAAAAAACGTTAGGAAAAGTGTGTCCAGACATTATTTTGAGAATAAAAGGACACATATTTATTGTTACTCCAAAAGATGAACAAAAGCCTAAAACATAGATTAGCCTCCATCTGATCCTGCCAAGGATGAGGGGATAAAAGTAATGGAAGAAGAAGAATTGAAGTTATTGAGTTCTATCCATACATTGAGATTGGTTGAACTTCTATTGGGGTTCAAGGTTATTGGGAACAAGTGGATTCTCAAAACCAAGTGTAGAATAGATGGAACTATTGAAAGGTAAAAGACTCAACTGATAGTAGGAGGCTACACTCTCTAAAAAAGGGTGTTGATTATGAGGAAATCTTTTCCTGGTAATGAGATTTACCTCCTATCGCCTATTGTTGAAAATAGTGGCTAATTTGGATTTAAAATTACATCAGATGGACATGAATACTGCATTTCTCAGTTAAGAACTTAAGGAAGAAGTCTATATGGTACAACCAAAGGGTTTTGTCATTGAAGGCTAGGAAAATAGAGTATATAAATTTAGTAGATCAATTTATGGCTTTCAGCAGTTTTCTAGACAATGGTATTTAAGATTTCACAAAGGTGTGATATCCTATGATTTCGTCATGATGGACGAAAACCATTGTACTCATGTTGAGATGTCCGATAACAATTTAGTAATTCTATCTCTGTATGTCGAGAACATATTATTAGTCGCGAATAATAAGGAGTATGTCCTTCAGATCTTGAAATAGTTGTATTCCAATTTTGAGATGAAGGATATGGGTTAAGACAGATTAGAAATTAAAACCCATAAAAATCATTCCAAGAGATTATTTGGATCATCTCAAAAGTCTCATATTATAAAAACTCTAGAACGATACCAAATTAAAACTGCAAACCTATTAAATACTCTTGTGACTAAAGGCGATAAGTCAAATGATGTAATACCAACATTCTTGATTAATAAATGAAATGTCCAGAATGTAACATATTAGCACAGTTGGGAGCTTGAAGTACGCTATGATGTGTACTCGTCCCGATATTTGTCATGCTATAGATTTGGTTAGCAGGTATCCGTCCAATTCAGAAAATAATGATTGGATTGATGCGAATAGGATATTGAAATATTTGAATGGAATTACAAATTATTTCCTTTGTAATTAAGGAAATGGTATAGTATTGAAATGATACACGATAGTGATTGGCGAGATGATTTAAATGAAAGAAAATCTACCTCTGGTTATGTTTGCTTGCTCAATGATAACGCTGTCTCGTGGAATAGCAAAAAACAAATTTGTGTATCTCTTTCTATAGTGAAAGTAGACTTTGAGATCTGTACTTTCACACTTTAGAAGATATTTGGTTATATAGATTTTTTGTAATATTTGAGAGTAGTAAACAATTCAGTGGGAGTTATAACTTAGTGACAATAAGTCAACTATTGCTTACTTTGAGACTCCAAGTACAATGATAAAACCAAACATATAGACACAAAAATCAATCTTATTAGAGACATGATTAAAAAGAGGAAAATGACACTAAAGTACATGTCTATGCATTTGATGGTGACTGATCCGCTTACAAAGTCAGCACCTGAAGACATGTTTGTGTGACATGTTGATTTCTTGAGTTGCGTAGATTATTATGACAGTATTGTGATTGTGATTGTAATCATATACAGAGTATATATGATGTAATGCTCATATTCGATGACATTTGAATTTTGTTTTTGTATCCAAAATTTTGGTATCTAAGTTAAAATTATATCGGACAAGTTTTGAGATTGGCTCTCTCACATGAGCAATCGGCTCTAATGTCTGTGTGATATGTAGAGATGAGCCTGTGTTAATTTGTGGTGGATTAACATACATATATGCCGCCTTAGTTAAGTGCTAAGATGAAATTACCGGTTGAGTATACATATGTGGTAATCGATATGGATTCCCCACAATCCATTGTACTTGTCGAATAGCTAAGTGTGAGTTTTTCTTGATATTGTGAGACTTTTAAGAACTTGTAAGAAGAAAAACTCAAATCAAGTGTTGTGCACACTTGAACTAAGACCTGTACGATACTTAATTTTAGAAAACAAGACATACATTTTCAGATGGGAAGATAGCGCATCGTAGCACGTGTTTCATACCACGTATGCTTACGTGACCATATGGATAATGAGATGGTATATCTCTCTTCATCTCATTATGTGAGACTCGAAGGTTTAAATTTAATCTCAAGTTATACCCTTAGAACTTTTGTCTATCTTTTGAGATTTTATCTTGGTGTTGCTACTTTAGCATGTCATCAATTAATCATGGTTGATTCGGTTTTGCGATGCATATCTAGGAAAATAGTTAAGATAAAGTTAAAAGCTAGTAGTATGAAAAGAAGACTGTCTTTGACCGACACATTGCTCTGTATTCATAGACCGGTCAATTATGTCTATGACTTAGTGTTTAGAGATGTAATTGTGAATACATGAATAGACTTGAGTCAAGTATACTCTTATATTATTTTGAGAGATGAGAGATACGTTGACTGTGTTGAGTAAAAGAGATCTGGGGTATAGCGAGATAAGATATCCTCATCACCACATTGACGATGAACTACTTTATATCCTTAACTGATGTATAGTTCTAGAGCTCTTGGTATTCTCACAGATCACACGATCCACTTGCCTGTATGAAATTTATGTTTGATAGTAATGATCATACTATGTACGAATCTAACCCTCTTGTGTGAGTGGGAGATGTTGGAAAATGGAGACGGGTCCGCCCATGAGGGTAGACCTACCCCATGATTTAACATTTTGAATGTTGTGGGGGAGGGAGTGGTTATTGAGAAACCACCCCTCAACTCCCTCATGTGCCAAATGGAAAGGAAAAACCTCCCCTCTCTCTCTCTCTCTCTCTGTTTTTTTTTTTGAATGCATATTCTTTTCTCACTTCCTTTTTGGGGTGATGTGAACAAAAAAAAAAGGGGGACAGAGACCATTCCTTTTTTCCTTTTTTTTTTTGGATTGGAAGAAAGAGAATGTAGAAGAGAGAAACTGTTCACATTTGAGAAATAAGAAGAAGAAACCTTGAAGAAGGAGTTTGAATTTGTTGATCATTACCACCAAAGGTATTTGGATTGTGAAAAATAAAAAGTGATCGAAATTTCATAACATCTTGTAGACCGAGGATATCCAAACGTCAGAAAGAGATAAGTGATTCCTATCCTATTTAGATCCAAAAATTTTCGTATAAAAAATTATTTGTTGGTTTATATGAAAACCTTCATAATTAGCGTGCTAATGTCCCTTTCCCAGTCTGGAAATTAATCTATTTCTTTCTAATTCTCTCTTTTGTATATTCCTTTTTTTTCCCTTACTGAAGGCATCCAATCGGGTGGCCTCCGTGATCTTCATAGTCCTATTAACATGAAAAGGAAAAATGGAATATATAAATTATCACTTACCTTCAACTGACAACAAGAAGAAGATGTTGTACTTGCAGGAATGAACATAAATAGTAAAAACCTATATTGAAATTAAAAAACCAGCCCTATCAGAGAGTTGGATAAACATATTATCACTACTTCCACCAGTATTCTTACATGATAACTCAAAGCCGACTGGCAAGATACGACAATACACTGACAGAATGCCTGTTGACAAGAAAAAAGGAAAAGTGGAGTAAAGAATAACTAAGATTAAGATTTTGTATCCCTATGTGTACAGAATGACTATTATATACAAGACTTTTTTACAGTGGCTAGAGTTCAACTTAAGAAATCAGTGCCACAGACAAAGGGTTCAACTAAGTTTATAAGATGAAGAAGGGGAGTGTGTGATTGTATTAGAGAAGAAATCAGTGCCACAGCAGGAGGATGGTCCATGCCTTTTTGTTCCCATTTCTATTTTGTCAAGATGGGATTCTTGTCTTTGTGCTTCACAGATTGATAAAGGCATGGTCATGTTTTATTGCTTTCGCATTCTCATCTCTCCCTTATCCCAACTTGCTCCTATAAGAAGCATATGAAGGCAAAATTTTGATTTCAATGAAGTGACATATGAGCCTTTATGGGCATGGAATACAACTTGGAGGACATCTACTTTTATCCAAATTCAAACCTCTTTTTCTTAATAGAAATTTAGACCAAGTTAGGATGTTTCTTCAATTCTATTATATATATATTTCACATTCTCTAGCAATGATCTAAATCTTTTTCTTCTCATCAATAAACTCCTATTTCTTATTGAAGTGGCCACAGTCTCCAATGTAGATCTCCATGAACAATTACTTCCTAAACAATTTCTTCTCATCAATAGTTGTGCATTGCTTATCATTAATTTCTAAATCATCCGCTACTTGTTTCCACCTAGAAGCACCACAGCTGAAGCATATTTCATCTTTCTCCTCATCTTTTCAAAAAAAGATGCAATAATTAGAACAAGTATGAATTTGCTCATACCCCAAACCCAAACCTGAAATGATTTTCTTGAATTCATGAAAGGTATCTAACAAAGTATTATCCCTTGGGTAACAAATCCTTTAAGAACTCTAATAAACTGGTAAATGAACTATTTGTCCACCCATTCAAGCATTTAAGATGGAATAAGTGTACCATTGTTGAAAATTTTGTATGTCTACTACAATTTGGGTATATTTGTTGCTTAGCATCTTCAAGCAACTCAAAAAACTTGTCTGAGTTATGACCCCTTTGTTCCCCTTGATTAGTTTTAGAAGTTTGGTTATTTTCTCGACTCATATTATTATCCCTTGTTTCCTCCATCTCATTCAACATGAAGGTATCATGCAGCAAGCCATGCATATCATGTTCAAATAATTGTTTATCTATAATAGATTTGACATTGGAACTAGAAGCGCTAACGTGATCCTTACCATGAAAAATCCAATTGACATAACTTTTTAGAAAACCATTCCATATAATATGATTCAACACGGTGGCTCTAGGAAACAAGTATGTATTGAAACGTTTTATACACGGACATAAAATTTTTCCATTAGGGGGTTACTCTTAAATTCAAAGTTTAAAACTCAATAGCTCCTTAGACATATTATAGACTTGTTTTGCATCCAGACATATCCACGATTTATCCATCTTATGATAATATTCAAGAAACTAACACATAATATAAAATAAATTAGTTGATTTTTAAATATACACAATTAGAAAATAATGAATTACAATTTAGGAAAAATAAAATATGCATATTTAAATATTGTAATTGAATTATCACCAAAAAAAATATTGTAATTAAATGTAATTAGAAAATAATAATCTCCTCAAAAAATAAAAGATATAAAAGTAGACGTTTAATACATTGTGATCATTTACCTCAAACTAAAAAATATTTGTTTAATATATATATAAAAGATTTGGACAACAAAACTCACTACCAGCCCAATGCCTGATGTGAGAGAGAGAGAGAGAATATGAGTGAAATTTAAAATATCTCAGCATTTAGCTGGAGTTATCGGTTGAATTTTCACTCCCGCGTATGAATGGTGACAATGTTGACCCTGAAGCATGCCGACGTTTGTTTAGGAAGACTTGGAACTTTCCTCCCGTCGAGGTCTTTTTCTCTCATACTAACCTAGAAAATTCCCCCCGCCCCCTCTCTCTGAGCTTTATGTATATAGGTGCTTGGGATTTCTCTCTGAAGACGAGGAATCTTGAACTTTAAGGTCCGGAATAAGGTTAGTGCTCTTTCCCTTGTTCATCTAATGCTAGTAGAAGATTCTTCAATTTATTTCTCCTGCTTTTTATCGTCCTTAAGCAATGTATCTTAATTTTATGGGCCAATGAAAGAAATTTATTAGGACTCTCCCTGATATGCTAATTTTTTTGGCTAGATTTACCCATCAAAGAATTTACCTTTTTCTTTTTATAATATATGAAGGTTATGCCTAATTATGAAGTGTCATGGCGGGGCACGAGTCTCAATCATCTAAATTTGGTACACCTCAACTCTCGAATAATAGATTATATCAGAGGATTAGGCAATGAGTATAGGAAGAAGAATTACTATAATAGGTGGAGCTATAGGAAGCTGGGGGTATTAGGAGGACATGCCACACTGACTCATGCAGTGAGATGTCTTTATCTTAACTATACTTTTTCTATCGAGAATAGAATACATTAATAGAGAAATATATATATATATATATATATATATGGAGAGAGAGAGAGAGAGAGAGAGAGAGAGAGAGAGATGTGAAATCTTACAGCTAGGTAAACCCCCCATCTTAGAAAGATGCCATTCCTATGATTCAAATAGCTATGATACCATATAAATTTTAAGTCAATTTAAAGATACATTCTGATCAATGGGTTTTCAAAAAGAAACAGCAGATATTTGATCAATGGGATTCGTGTTGCTGACCATTGTAGAGATCACTACAAAAAAAAATACAATTTTAGCAACGAAAAAAATTCGTCGCTATTTTACGACGAATTTAGCAAAAATAAATTTTTTTGTCACTATTTTACAACGAAATTAGCGACGAAAAAGTATTCGTGATTAAATTAGCAACGGATACATTATTCATAACTAAATTTGTAGTTAATTGGTGACGAAAAAGTTTTCGTCGCTAATTGGCGACAAAAAATTGTTTATTGCAAAATTCGTTACTGATTAGCGACGAATAGAAATTTCGTAACTAAATTTTATCACGGATACTGTTATCCGTCGCTAAATTTATCGATTAAAACATTTTGTCGCAAAATTTAACGACGAAAAATTTTCATTGCAAATTTCGTTGCTAATTAACTATAGAAATTTTTCGTCGTTAATTAGTCACGATAAAAATATTTATCACAAAATTTAGCAACAAACTCCAAAATTCATGACTAAATTCATCACTAATTTGGCCACAAAAAAATATTCGTAACAAAATTCGTCACTAATTAGCTACTAAAAAATATTCGTAACAAAATTCGTCACTAATTAAGCACAAAAAATTTGCGTAGCAAAATTCGTCGCTAATTTCCAAGGAAAATTTATTTTATATTCTATTTGGAAATATTTTTAACCGTATCTCTCTCTTTAATCTATTCTAAATAACGAAATCGAATTAAGTATATATTGAATATTACAATTCTCACCAATTTGATAATTTTCAACAATAAATAATTCCACCAATATGTAACAAATAATTTTTAATTAGTCATGGCTGTCGATTTCACAATTTGTGTTTTTTGTCTTCTACATCCATTTGCTTCTCTCATATAGTTCAATTGTTTTTGAAAGTTCAGTTGTTTATTTTTATTCGTTATTGTTATCAGTAAAGAATACAATAGATTATACATTCATATCCAACGATCTATCTTCTTTTACAAATAGATCAAACAGTAGTTTTCAAAGAATGATGGTGGAGAGACGGATGACTACTGATAAGCAGTTGTCCATTTAAAGACTATTTTATAATTTCAAAAAAATAAAATAAAAATAAAAATAATTATAAAATAATAAAAGAAAAGAAAAAAATAAGAAAATAAAATATAAAATGTCAAACTTAATTTTTTTAAATTAGCATTTTATATTATATTATATTATATTATTCTTTTATTTTATTAATTTATATTAACTAATCATATTTGTTATTTTATAATATTTTAAATTAGTATTTTATTTTATTATTTTATATTTTTATTTTTTAAAGAATAATATTATTTTATTTTTAAAATCTTTTATTATTTAGCAATGCATTTAACTACGACTTTGAAATTTATTGCTAAATTTAGAGAAGAATTCCGGAATCCATCGCTAACTTAGCGACGGATTCCGTAATCCGTAACAAAACTTAATTTTTTAAATTATAATTTTATATATTATTTTATTTTATTATTTTATTATTTTATATTAACTAATCATATTTATTATTTTATAATATTTTAAATTAACATATTATTTTATTACTTTATATATTTATTTTTTTAAACTAATATTATTTTATTTTAAAAATTTTTTATTAATTAGTGATGGATTTAGCAATAAATTCGAAATCCGTCACTAAATTTAGTTACTAATTCCGGAATCTATCGCTAACTTGGTGACGGATTCGGAAATCGGTTGCTAAACTTAAAGTTTTTTAAATTAACAATTTATATTTTATTTTATTATTTTATTATTTTATTATTTTATTATTTTATATTAATTAATCATATTTATTATTTTTAAAATATTTTAAATTATCATTTTATTTTATTATCTTATATTTTTATTTTTTGAAAAATATTATTATTATTTTTTAATATCTTTTATTATTTAATGACGGATCCCGTAATCTATCGCTAAACTTAATTTTTTTAAAATTAGCATTTTATATTATATTATATTATATTATTTTATTAATTTATTAATTTATATTAACTTATCATATTTATTATTTTATAATATTTTAAATTAGCATTTTATTTTATTATTTTGTATTTTTATTTTATAAAAAATAATATTATTTTATTTTTAAAAGCATTTATTATTTAGCGACGGATTTAGCGATAAATTCAAAATTCCTCGCTAACTTAGCAACGGATTCTGTAATCCGTCGCTAAACTTAATTTCTTTTAAATTAGTATTTTATATTTTATTTTATTTTATTAATTTATTAATTTATTAATTTATATTAACTAATCATATTTATTATTTTATAATATTTTAAATTAGTGTTTTATTTTATTATTTTATATTTTTATTTTTTAAAGAATAATATTATTTTATTTTAAGCTAACATTTTATTATTTTATTATTTTATAATAAATTATCATTTTATATTATTTTATTTTTTATAAATCTTTTATTATTTTTAATTAATATGTTATATTTTATTTTTATTTTATCTTTTTAAAGAATAATATTATTTTATTTTTTAAATCTTTTATTATTTTATTTTAAACTATTATTTTATTATTTTATTATTATTAGAAAAATGTGTGAGGTTGATAATAAGTAATTAGGAACTGAAGGCTACATTGCTCCTGAACTTAGGAATTATCGTGGTCATTTAAGTTCCCCATGCGATGTCTACAGTTTTGGTATCTTACTCTTGGAGATTGTTTGTGGCAGAAGGAATTTTGATTTCCGAGCTGGTAACGGTTTCTCATTTTCAGATTACTCATGGTCTAGGTACGAAAAAGGAAAATTAGGATCAAGTCCTAATGGATTGCGGAATTGAAAAGAAAGAGAGACAAAAAGCAGAAAGAATGTGCTTGGAAGCATTTTTGTGCATGCAAGAGTCACCTGCTTTAAGGCCTTCATAGAGTGCCGTGGTAAAAATGTTGGAGGGCAAAGCAAAAGTTTGTTATGCTCTTCAGCCACCATTTTCAGTTTTTCCTGCTGTCAGTCATTGGCCGTATGGAACTTTAAAATTGGGTCGTGAGGCTTTTCATGCTTTTACGGATATAATTGAAATTCTGGCAATTCCTTATAGAGAACCTGCATCAAACATTATTAGAATGTCTAGTTTTAGTTATAGAAAGAATGATTTTGCACAAGGCACTTATGAGATTGAGGCAGTCACGGATAGTTCCAAGTTGTCCACCTGAATCTTCCTTTGGGGCAACGGATGTTCTCGTTTTGAGTTCAACTTATGATCCTAGTGTGCAGGCTCCATTGGCAACCCATGCAACAGCTACCATGGATATTGTTCAGCATGATACTCAAGCCCCTCATATAGCTGGTTATGAAGTCGTTTCTTCATGTGGCTTCAGTGATGATGTTGATCAATCAAAGATGCATTTTATTGAAGGACTTGAGAATGATGTAAGTGCCACTACTGGCGCCTCTTCTTCTCATGTTATTGAGAAATCTTCTTCAAGGTTGGTTGATGCTAGAAGGGCTTTAACTGATCTGGGCACATTCCCTGGGAATGACCTCATTACATTATGCAACGACCCAACCTTCAAGGTTCTCCTCTTCTTGTCAATCTTAATGGAAGAAGATGGAATTCCAATCAGCACCAAGTCTGTTATTCTTCAAATTCAAGAGGAGTTTGGCCCTTTTTTCAATGAAGCTCCAAGGTGCTCAACATATCATCAACGATTTTGAGGCAAATGTGGAATTTGAGAAGATGTTAAATGTTGAGATCGTAAAATATAGGGAAATGTTGCAACATTTGTTAACCGAACATGTGACGAAACAGGATTCATTGTCCGAACTTGAAGCCAAGAAGGCTGAGTATGAAAAGCAAGTTAAGGCCTTAAATGAAAAGCTATTGGCCATCGGTGAGAATATTTCAGAGTTAAAATCTGAAGTGACTTCTGTTTCACAAAAGAAAGATGGTGTCTTGAAGGAGGTTAAAACACTTGGAAATCAATACAAGCAAGTTTTCTCTCAAAGATCGTCTTTGGAGGGTCAAAATCAATGGGCTAAAGATGTTGTCAAAGAGGTTGAAACAAAATGGATTGGCTTCAAGCAACTACTCGAGAAAGAATTAAGTTAATGTAATTTCAACGAATTATGTAAGTTTCACTTGTGTTGTGATTGAATAATTTTTTGTAATATATAAAGTTTGAGATCAAATATGAACTTATAACATAAATGCAAGAATAAACATTGTATTCTCTTTTAGCTTAATCTTCTGGAGCAATTTGTGGAAGGGAAAAAAAAATTGAGACTGGATCAAGTTTAGCATAATGGTTGTTCACATGGCTAAATAAGTTGACCTGCTCAGTTAATTTTCTCAAAATTGTGATTGATATTGCCTGGTGGTCAAAGAATCCATGACACCCACATTCTATTTTAGAAATTAGAATGACTAACAATCATTCCTTTTTTTTTATTAATTTTATTAATTTTATATTTAAATTTTTTTTACTACTTTTGTAATATTTCAAATTTGTATTTTCAACATCACTGTTACATCGTACCATATCAATCTCGAGCTTTTTTTGCTTTTTTTTTTCCATTTAATAGTATGCATTGTTAGTCTTATTAATTCAATTAACAAATATCTTTAATCGAATAGAAATGTATATTCATGTTCTCAAATCAACAAATCAAAAACTATTGTTGTCACGTCCCGACCTTCTAGTCGAGCACGCAACAACCGTCGGGTTATCCCAAAACACGTGTGAACCCCACCCTGTGTTTCGAGATAGTGCAAATCATTCTAATATCCCAAACACTTTAAAATAAGTTTAAACATTCTTAGGCCAACCCGGCCATCAAAACAATTCCCAAACACTTAAATAAATTCACATGTTTTAAATGTATTCAAAATTCACCACATAATCCAAATATTCCAATGAAAGCAATACTTCTTGCAAAAGAAATTTTTAAATAATTTAAAATAGGGTTCCACCTCATAAAAATAAAGATTTTATAATACTTGCCTAAGAAAAATCAAGCAAATATTTGCCAAATCCAAACATAATAAAATGTACAAAAATTTCCTTCCATAGATTATATAACATAGTTTTCAAAAATATTTTCAGGGCTCTTACCTATTGAGGGTCAACAAAATATAATTTCTTCAATCGGTATTAGGTGACGTCTATATCTCCAATCTAGACTTCCTTTGAAAAATTAGAAAATGATGTGTGAGTATAAAAATACTCAGTGAGGGGAGTGCAATGACATACTGAACATGAATGAGGGGTGAGGGTGATGGTGCCAAACATATACAACAACAACAAATTGAGTTTTAATCCCAATATTTGGAATCGGTGATTTGAGAGACAAATTTGAAAAATATAGAGAAAAGAAAAATGAAATAATAAAAATATATATATATAAATAAATAAAAGGAAAATAAAAAAAGAAAAATAAATCAATAAATCAATAGATAAATATGTAAAATATATTGGTTAAATTTGTGTAGAGTTTTCTATGCCATCCATTTTTATCCAAAACCATTTTCTCTTCTAAACCCTTAACTTCCATGTATTTACGGATAATTTGTATCCAAATATTTAACGGTCTATCTCTATATTTTACTAGATCTCCTATATCTATGTTCTCGGTTCCCCTGACCGGTGCATTTTTGGGTCTTCTTTGTACATGCCCAAATCATCTTAGACGACACTCTCGCATCTTATCCACAATTGAACTAACCCCCAATTTATTACGAATCTCTTCATTTCTAATTCTATTTTTCTAGTTTTTCCATACATCCACCTAAATATACTCATTTCTGCTACAACTATCTTTTGTTCTTGTTATTGTTTAAAAACCCAACACTCAATACTATACAATAGTATAGGTCTATGTGCGATTCTATAGAACTTTCCCTTCAAATACAATGGTATCGTGCGATCACAAAAAACTCCGGATGTGCTTCTCCATTTCATCCAACCCGCGTGAATCATATAGTTCACATCTTCATCTATATTGTCATCATTTTGAATGATAGAATCTAAATATCTAAATCATTCACTTTTGACTATATGTTGCCTATCTAACATAATCGTTTTCTCATCATTTCGATAACTGTCGCTAAACTTACATCTCATATATTCGGTTTTCGAATCTAAATTTTTTGGATTCCAGTATGAGTTTCCATAATTCTATTTTAATACTAACACTCTCCCTAATTTAATCAACAAATACTATATTATCTTTGAAAAGTATACACCGTGGTATTTCATTTTAGATATTTTTTATGATTTTGTCTATTACTATTGCAAAGAGGAGGGGACTTAATACCGAATTTTAATGGAGTCCAATATTAATAAGGGAAACTATCACTCAAACTACTGCAAATTTTTACGTTGGTTATAGCTCTCTCGTACATATCTCTAATGAGATTAATGTATTTCAAAGATATTCTTTTCTTTATCAGCGTTCACCACAATAAATTTCTAGAAATCATATCATATACTTTTTCTAAGTTGATGAATGCCATATGTAAATCTCTCTTTTATACTCTATATGTCTCTATCAAATGTCTTAATAGGCAGATTGCTTCTGTGGTGAATCTTTTTAACATAAATTTAAATTGATTTTGAGATATATTTATTTCCAATCTCAATCTATACTTTATTACTCTTTACCATAATTTTATGATATGACTCATAAATTTAGTTTCTTTATAGTTGGAGCAATCATGTATGTCTTATTTATTCTTATAAAGCAGTATAATTATACTCTTCCTTTATATTTAGGACATTCTCTTAGTTTACTAAATTTTATTGAAAATATCCGTTAACATTTTTATACCAAATTTACCTAAACATTTCCACACTTCTATAGGAATGCCATCAGGTCCTATAGTTTTATTATTTTTCATTCTCTTTAAAGCCTTTTTCACTTCATGAGCGCAAATTTTACGTTTAAAATCTCTATTAATCTCTTCTGCAGGTATCTCAATATTTCATATATCTATTGTATTCTTAATATTAAAGAGATCGTCAAAATAATCACGTCAACACTTTTTTATATCCTCATCTTTTACAAGTATATTATTGGTTCCACTCTTAGTATACCTAACACCATTTAGATTTTTACCCTTTCTTTCTCTTAAATTGGTAATTCTATAGATCTCTCTTTCTCCATTTTTAGTTTCCAATATTTGGTATAGTTCATTATATATCTTGCTCTTTGACTCTTGAGTAATCTTTTTCATATTTTTTTTTTGTATTTTTGTATTTGTCATATGTATTGCTACTATTATTATTTTTAAAATTTCTATAACACTCTCATTTGGTACGGAAAACTATTTGAATTTTTTCATTCCACCACCATGACTCTTTCCCCACTAGGATCTGACACTTAGTTATACCAAGAATCTCCTTACATATGCTCATAGTATTAGTAGATATCTCTTTCCACATTATTTTCAAATCATCATTAGTAAATCAATTTACCACTTGAATTAATTTATCTCTAAAAGTCATCACTTTTTCTCCTTTCAGATTCCACCACTTAATTTTTGGCTCTACAAATGTACATATTTCTTTCATCTTTTAGACACACGTTGTAACACCGACCCTCGGTGTATTCTATAGTGAATTCCATTTCACATATATATATATATGATGTTTTTACTATTACAAGTTCATGAATTTTCAGAAAAAAAAAATGATATTTGACGGTAAAATACAAATCTGATCAATTTTGACTCAAAGAGATTCAAAACCTTAATTTCATATTAAATAAATTAAATTAGGTCTAATATAAGATTTTGGGCCTAGTATGTAATTATGAAAATTTTAGGGGTCAAATTAAAATTTTTATAAGTCAAAGGACTTGTTAGCAATTAATAAAACTTAAATGAAATGTGACAAGTGTATTCTTGTATTGAACAAGTGTTATAGTGAGGAGGACAAGTGTTGGTCAAATGGAGATGAGAAAGGCAAGGTGGGCCAATGAGAACACATGCACAAAAAAAAAAGAACCAATCAAAACACATGCAATAGTCAAAATGATCCTATGGTTTAGATTAATTGGAGATTTGATCCTAGGGTGGTGACTTATTAACACAATAATAAAAGAAGAAGGCCTTAGAATGCTTGTTCATTCTTCCCAAATTCGTGAGAACAAGGAGAGAAGCAAGAGAGGAAGACAAAGAAAGTGAGGTAAGAAATTTTGTCCTGTCTTACTTTAAATTTTATTTCTGTCCGAAATTCATCTCTGTTTTAAGGCATTTTAGAGCCAGAATTTGAAAATGTGATAGTTATATGAATTGTAGATCTAAGTCTTATCTTTCCAACGAGGTAAGAATCACCAAATTCTGATGCCTGTACAAAAAGTTATGGCACTTTTCCTGAAACTCGACATAGAAGCGCCCTGTTTCGAACCTTGACAGTAGTGAGTAAAAACGACCCCTCTCCAGTCTTAGTTTGAAGAAACACAAAACATGAAAGTTATAGCTATATGCCTTGTCTATAACATATAAACATTTCAGCCATTTCGCATAAGGAAATTGAAAGTTATACAATTTTCCTTAAAACTGTGTTGACAGAAACTGTATGTTTCACTAAAACGTATCTGTCCTGTTCATGAATTTTGTTCAACACCTTCCAGACATATTTAGATAAAACTCAAAACACAAAAGTTGTAGATCTACATCTTAGCTATAACATGTTAAAGTTTCATTAGACTTTGATGAGTAGGATGAAAGTTATAGCTTCTGTATGAAAACTGGACAGAATCTGAAACTTAAATATGGCTGTAACAAAATGAGGCTTACCGGGAATTCTGTGATTTGAATCTGAGGAAGTGTACAAAATGAAAGTTATAGTGCTATCCCTTAGCTTTAAAATGAGATAAGAATCATCTGATTTGGATTGGTATAGCCAAAGTTATAGTCTGTTTTCCATGACTGCGCAGGTTAAAAATCTGCGGACTGTTTGTCTCCCTAAGAGTTATTTGAGTTGAACGGAGGGGACACTTGATTTACGCTTTGTGGAAATATTGGGGAGTGCGTTATCCTCCCCTAACTATGAGTGGGACTTGACATCTACTTTTAATTGATACTGTGTTTTAAAAAGCTTTCAAAAGCATGATTTAAAATGGTATGATTGATCCATTCTCCTGGATTTATGAAAATGTTTTGTGATATATGGAGTGTCCCAACTTATTTATATCGATATGCATCCATGATTTTGATACTTGATGATTGTGCCACACTTTGATATATCCACATGATTTTATACTTTCATTGCATATTGGCACATGCTTTTGACATGATAAGACTTGATGATTTGGCTTGAGATATGTGATTTGGGTTGGATGCCCCTGTGGATACTGTGATGATGATGATATGCTTCCTATGGCATTCCGTAGCTACGAAGGATATTTGGTAGAGGTACCTGTTGTGTCCGGATACGCCTCTGCAGGGGGTATCCGCCAGATCGTCATACATATTGTATGGACAGTCGTCGGTTGAACCACTCCGGTGAGGACCTTGGTAGGTCTAGCACCGGCGGGTTTCCATACACGCTTGATCCTTGATACGTGTATGATATATATATACAGGCTAGTTGGAGTAGTCTGGCACCGGCGGGTTTCCCCCAACGTTGCCCGTCCTTGGCCATGGTCGGCCCTTGCCGGGATATTTTCGGCTGGCTCTATACGATATAACGGACATACATACTGGATGCATATTTGATTTGATACGTATGCTGTGAATGATTTATTGAGATGTCATAATATTTTTTTTTTACATACTATGGATTTATTGGGACATAATTTTGGCACTCCTAATTCACCCAAAAAATTAATTGTAGCATGTCATCCCCCCCGACTTGCTGAGTACCAACCCCCCTCTCTATGGTACTCACCCCTCACATTTCCCTCCTACAGGGGTAGACTCAGACCGAGAGATTTGTGCGCATTGTTATATTGGATATTCTTTGGAGACTACTGGGCCGGGGTATGACTATCCGCTCTTCCGTTATATATTGAGGTTATTGTTTCATCTTGAGAAAGTTAGGATGACCATTGTATTTGTTTAAATTTGGATGACTGTATTTATAATTCTTCTGGTCTGTATAAGGTTAACTCTCACTCATTTTAATTTACATTGAGGCATACATGTATTATTTTTATCACTTGGGTATTTCTGTGATTTGGAAACTTGGATTCTATGAATGTTGACAGCCTTACGGTGTTTCGATGTGCGGGACGTGGTGCCCGTGCATCTGGGTGTCGCGGCGGGCTCGTTGCGTGCCTGGCTCGGGAGTGGGTCGAGGCGTGACACACGTATATCTAAAACTAGGGATCTATGCTAAGTCGCCACACTCTCTCTCGGTATAATCTTGTAATTTTTAAAGGTCATTCTATCACTTCTCTTAGTGAGAAAAAAATTTATTTGCCTAGCATTAGACCCACTTCTATATGGAATTAACTGCGCTTCTCTTTTCTTAAAAGTTGTGTTTACAACTATTAGATCGAATGTTGTGGCCAACTCTAAAATGGTACCTCCTACCTCATTCCTACTACCAAATCCAAAGTTTCCATGTACGATTTCGAATCCTTCATTGTTCTTTCCTACATATCCATTTAAGTCTCCTCCAATAAATAGTTTCTCTCTATTATGTATGTTTTGTATAAATTATCTAAATCCTCATAAAATTATTTTTTACTAATTGTATCTATATTTATTTGGGACGCATACACACTGATTATATTAATTATGTTTTCCCCATCTACTAACTTAATAAGTATAATTCTATCTCTTTCCTTCTTATCTCTATCACATCATCTAATAAATTCTTATGTATAATTATTCCTATCTCATTCTTACTCTTATCCCTTCATGTATACTAAAGTTTATGACCATAAGGGTCGTTACTCTAACTTTCTTCCTGACCCATTTAGTTTTTTGAAAACACGTGATATGAATTTTTCATCTATTCATTGTTTCTCCGATCTCTCATAACTTATCGGTCAAAGATCCTATATTCCCAGTGGTTAAACGAATTCAAACATATATATTAGATATATTCAAATGCATTAACTAAAGCCATTTGCATAAATCAATTTCAGATCAAATCCACCATGACTCATATACTCAAAATCAATAAACAAATTGAATTTTCTTTTCAATTATTCTTGGGGTTTGCCAAAATCACAATTCTACCAATGGTTGTTGATAGAATCCGCCAAAAGACTTTTCCATAATTTTTCATATAAATATTTCCCCATCCTTAGCATTGGCCCGGAGTTTTCGTGGGATGCTATCACATCATCATGGCCAGCTTGAGGGGCTGTCCATCCCACCTACCTCCAAGCCATCATTTTAAATCAGTCTTAACCACGTCGCCCCGATGGCCTAATCCGTGGAAGACTTATCAGATTATAGCCTTTTGTCCCAGTACCATGTTACAAGAGTAACCATTTTATCATTCAATATTTGTATTAATATACAAAGGAGAGCAATTTCACAATTCGCAATCAAAGTTTTATTGTAACGTGATACAACAATTCAATGTTCAAGAAAAAAAATCATGAATTTATCAATATTTCATTTTGGGCACACCACAATCACAAAACATTTCAAATCCATTACAAATTCTCTTTAAAATTCAATTTACAAATCATAATTAAAATCATTTTATGTTGCACACTCAACATAAACATCCACTCATCTCTTAAGAGAGTGAACACAATTTATAATCAATTCCAAGATAATCCCTTCTTGATTTCCAATTGAATTATTTTAAAACAATACACATAAATTGAATATTAATTCACGTTCATTTCTAGGGTTCATGAAATTTTCCAATCATATCACAACCTTAATTTTTCAAATCCATGATTCTATGCTTTCAATCCATCATTTACATATTATTTGCATCTACATACAATTCTCATTCACATATTTCTCCAATTTTTCCTCATTCACAAACCCTAGATTTTTGCTTTGTAACAAATTCCTTGAATCTCAATAATAAATTTAAATCCACTATTGAGGAAGCTAAATCCAAATTTAGGTGGAAGAAATTACCTCAATTTTGTAGTTGAATTGAGCCTTGAAAGTTGGGTTTCAAAAACCCTAGATTTTCCCATTTTTACGCAAACTCTAGATTTCTCCCAAAATATCCTTCCTTTACAAGTTTGACTGAGTGTTCCAGTGCTTTAGGGAGTGATTTTTGGGGAAAATGAGGTTGAATTCAGGAGAGATTGAAAGTGAGATGGATGAAGAAGATGAGAGTCGGAGAGAGACAAAGAGTCGAGAGAGAGCAAAGTGAGTTCAGGAAAGAAGGATAAAAATAAATAATTTATGAGATGAAATCTTCATCTTGCCCTTATTTATTTTTAAGGTTTGTTCACATTTGGTTGTCTACTTTCGTCATTTAATAACCTTTTATACTCATGAGTCGACTTTCAAATATCACGTCGCCTTATTTTTCTAAGGTTTTCAGAGCACCTTGTTGTCCAACAAATCACCTTGCTCTTCGTTTCATCGAGCCCTCAAGGCGACTCAAAATTGGCTCAAGGCGAGCCAATTTTCTTCTTGCATAACTCTCAACTCGACTCACTTTTAAGTGAGTCGTCTTGCTTAATGTGCAGACATATTTCTCTGAGACTTATATCTGGCGGGTTGGCTTGTGCTAGCACAAGTAGACTTGTTAGACACAAAGTCAGAAAACACAAGTCGACCTATCATTGGGGCAAGGCAACTTGCCTATGTGCAGAGTTAAGAATTTTGAGATCTAATCTCCTCAGGTTGTCTTGACATTTGCTCAGGTCGCCTTTTGAGTTCTACACTCAACCAAAATATAATTCTTGAGTCCTAGGTCACCTTATCATGGGGCAAGTCGGCTCGTCTTCATTCAATTGATTTCAAATAAGTTTTTATTGTCCAAATTCATCACAAAAACCTATTTTTCTCCCAACAAAATTTTATAAGAGTTTCATTGATAAATTAAAATCAATTATAATCGATTTTTTACAGTATTTTTATAAAGAATATAGAAAATTTAATAAAAATTTTCTAACACCAAATATTTCGGTGTTATAACACTTAACCCCCTAAAAAGAAATTTTGAACTTAAAATTTAAAGAAAAATTTATACATCATAAAAAATGCAAGGGTGCTGTTTTTGTATATACTCCTCAATCTCCCAAGTTTCTTCTTCCACTTGGTTATTTCTCCATAACAGCTTAACCATTGAGATTTGCTTACTTCTCAATTTCTTGAGTTGTCAATCAAGGATTTTCACTGGTCTAACCTTGAAACTCAAGTTTAGATTTAAATCTATCGAAGGAGTTTCTAATACATGTGAGGGATCCGACAAGTATTTCTTTAGCATGAAGACATGGAATACATCATGGATTTTCTCCAAATCCGGAGGCAAGTCTAGTTGATATACCGCATTTCCTATCTTCTCAAGGATCTTGAAAGGGCCAATGTATCTAGGTTCAATTTACCCTATTTTCGAAATCGAATAACACCCTTCCAAGGTGATATTTTTAAGAAAACCATGTCTTCGACCTCAAATTCCAAAGGTCTTCTCTTTTGGTTGGTGTAGCTCTTTTGTTTGTCTTAAGCCGCCTTCATCTTTGCTTTAATCACCTTCACTTTCTCTACTGTTTTTTCAATTAACTCAACATTACTAATCTTTCTCTCTCTTACCTCATCCTAATACAACAGAGTTTGACACTTTCTTCAGTAGAGAGATTCATAAGGTGGCATCCCAATACTAGTTTGATAGCTATTGTTGTATGCAAATTCAATTAATGGAGGTACCTATCCCAACTCTCTTGGAAATCCATCACACATGCCCTCAGCATGTTTTCCGATGTCTGAATAGTACGTTCTGAATGTCCATCTGTTTGTGGATGAAAAGTAGTTCTGAATTTCAACTTAATCTCTAAGGACTTTTGTAGTTTAGGTCAAAATCGGGATGTAAATCGAGGATCACGGTCAGATACAATTGACACCGGAACCCCATGAAGTCGGATAATCTCATTTAGGTAGAGCTTTGCCAACCTTTCCAAAGGATAGGAATTTTGGAAGAGCAAAAAGTGGGCTGACTTAATGAGCCGATCTGTTATCACCCATATAGTATCGCGTTGACTCAATATACATAACAATTCTACCACAAAATTCATAGTGATGTGCTCCCATTTCCACTCTGGTATCGGCAATGGTTGTAGGGTCCCAGCTAGTTTCTGATGTTCGGCCTTAATTTGTTGGCACACAAGGTACTTAGCCACAAATCCGATTATCTCCTGCTTCAACCTCAACCACCGATAAGTTTCCTTGATGGTTCTGTACATTTTAGTACTTCTGGGATGTATTGTATAAGCCGAAGAGTGTACTTCTTCAAGTATGGCTCTCCGAATCTCATCATTCTTGGAAATACAAATCTATTTCCCATATATCACCATATCATCTTCCTGAATATGGAACTCACCACCTTCACTGAATCTTTTTCACTATACCCTTTATCTCCTCATTAGTTGCATGGAGTTCTTTAATACGATCTACTAACACCGGTCATACTTCAAATTTTGTCAAAACTGTACCATGCTCATCGTTGGCTAGTTCGACTCCAAGTGTACGGAGTTCTAGCAAGCATGAGGATAAGAATTCCCACGAGATGTCGAAGATGAAAACTTACGACTTAAAGCATTCGCGACCACATTCACTTTTCCCGGGTAATAGCCAATCATCAAATTATAGTCTTTAATCTGCTCTAACCATCTCCATTGCCTCAAATTTAGCTCCTTTCAGTGAGCAAGTATTTGAGACTTTTGTGGTCGGTGAAGACCCTACATATGGTTCCATATAGATAATGTCACCAAATCTTCAATGTGAAAATAATGGCGGCTAGCTCAAGGTCATGGGTGGGATAGTTAACTCATATTTTTTCAATTGTCGAGAAGCATAGGCGATCACTCTATCGCCTTGCATTAAAACACATCCCAATTATTGCTTGCTGGCGTCGCTATAAAACTCATAGTCGCCACTACAAGTAGGAAGAATAAGTATTAGAGCGGATGTGATCCTCTTCTTGAGTTATTGGAAACTCTTCTCACACTTGTCACTACATTTGAATTTAACTCCCTTTCGAGTCAAGTTAGACAATGGAGCCGCAATTTTAAAGAATCCCTCAACAAACCTTTGATAGTACTCTGTCAATCCAAGAAAGCTTCTCACCATGGTAATATTCTTGGGTTGTTCTCATTTCAAAATTGCCTCTACTTTCTTCGGATTCACAAATATACCATCTCCGGATACAATGTGCCCTAGGAAGCCAATCTCCCTGAACCAAAACTCACATTTAGAAAATTGGGTATCAGTTGCTTCTCCTTGAGAGTTTGTAACACAATCCAAAGATGTTCTGAGTGTTCCTCATCATTCTTGGAATACACCAAGATGTCATATATAAAAACTATGATAAATTTATCGAGGTAGGGATGGAACACCTTATTCATCAGATCCATAAGGGCCGCAAAAGCGTTTGTTAATCCGAAAGATATCACAAAAAACTCAAAGTGTCCATACCGTGTCCTAAAGGCGGTCTTGTGAACATCATCCCCTTTTATCCTCAACTGGTGATAGCCCGATCTCAAATCAATTTTTGGAAAGGCACTAGCCTCTTGGAGTTGATCGAACAAGTCATCAATTCTTGGCAAAGGATATTTATTCTTAATAGTCACCTTATTTAGCTGTTGGTAGTCAATACACAATCGAAAGGTACCACCTTTTTTCTTTATAAATAAAACTGAAGCACCCCAGGGTGAGGTACTCGGTCGGATAAACTTTTTGTCCAATAACTCATGAAGTTGGAACTTCAATTCTTTTAACTCTGTAGGTACCATCCTATATGGTGGTATAGAAATGGGTGAAGTTTTGGGAGCCAATTTGATAGCAAAGTCGAACTCTTGAACCAAAGGCAAACGAGACAACTCATCTGGGAAGACATCCGGGAACTCATTCACCACCGAAACATTCATCAATCCCGGACTTCCCATTGTGGTATCGATGACGTGGGTTAGGGAAGCTACACAACTCTCGAACACTAATTTTTGTGCCTCAATTATCGAGATCACATAGCTTGGTAGGACCCGCCTTTCACCGGCAAATACAAATAGAGGACATCCTGGTTTGCGAAACTCCACCTCCTTAGTGAAACAATCCATTGAAACTCGATGAAGGTGTAATCAATCCATACCTAGTATGGCATCAAAATCTCTCATTTCCAATAGAATCAAGTTCGCTTCAAGGATTTCACCCTCGATGACTACTTTACATGCTTTTACACAGTATCTCTGTTCAACCGTTCCCCAAGGGAGTGATAACCAACAACTCCTCTTCAAGTTGGGTCATAGGCTTATCGAAGTGTTTAGCAAACTCCAAGCTCACAAAAGAATTATTAGATCCCATGTCAATCAATACACGGTATCAATGCAAAAAATTTTCATCTTACCTATGAATGGAAACTATTAAACAATTTAGGTTAACTATTTGAAACCCTTAAAATCTAGAAAAATTGGTAAAAATGGGACATAGTATAAGCAAGTCAAGGCCTCAACGAATTGACCCGTATTTTTATATGTTCAAGAAAAGAATTAAATGATAATTAAACTTAATTCAACCAAGGTTCATAGTCTTCAATACTAATATTGATATCACAAGACATCAAAATCATCCCTCCCCAAATTCATTATCACGCAATATCATCGATATGTCTCCAATTCAAAATCATGCACTCATAATCACATAGTTTGTATTCAAATTTTCTAAATCATCAAATCCAAGTTCTAAGGAATTTATCTGTGACTCTGTCCATATTGTTTTGTGCATCTTCATTTATCATTGCACATATCCTTGTTTGAGTCCTTGCTTGTGGACGTTGGGTTGGGGCAACCATGGTTGCTCCCGTCCATGGTATGACATTAGGGGAGGAATTTGAAATGTTGCTTTGGCCACCCATGGATCCACTAGGGTGATCTCGACTTGCTTGGTTTCCTCGTCGTAGTTCCGAGCAAGTATTACGAAAATGACCCTCCTTTCCACATTGATAGCACTTGTTGAGTGCACGACAAACCCCAAAATGGAAATTCCCTCAGTACTTACACTGCTCGTTCTCGTTTCCCATCGATTTATTTCTAGAGGTGCTACTAGATGTGGGGGACACAAAATGAGGCGGTCATTGGCTTTGTGCAATGCCAATAGATCCGGTGATTGAGACTCCACTATAGGAGCTCATGCTCCTACTATGCTTTGAACTTTGGCCCGATACATGTTTGGACCTTCTCTTCTTTCTCTGGTCATCTCTTTTCTTACCCTTTATTCAACTATTTCTCCGCCTTTAATGCCAATTCCAAGACATTTTTATAAGTGTTGGTTGAGGTTATAGATATCTTCTCTCGGATGGACAAATTTAGACTTTCCTCAAACTTAAAACGTATGTACTTCTCAGAAGTCACTAACTCTGAGACAAATGAGGACAACCTCCTCAACTCCGTCTCATAATTCGCTACTGACTTGTTGCCTTGACGGAGATAAAGGAACTCTTTCCTCTGCATGTCTTCGTAAAACTGAGTATAATACTTTTCATCAAATTCCCTAAGGAATTTGTTTCAAGAAATGGGTGTTGTGGACCTCTCCTTGGGTTATCCCACCATATTTGAGCATCTTCATCTAACAATTTTACTATCACCATGAGCTTCAATTCATCGTCAAGCCTCATGTCAGCCATAGTCTCCTAAACCTGATTTATCTAGTTCTTCACCACCATCACATCACTAGTTGTCATAAAGGTGACACACCTAAGTTGTCGGGCCTCTTTGATCAATTTGGATAATTCGATGGTTAGACGATTGATAGGTAGGTCCATTGAAGTAGAAGGAGCAATTGATGCTGTTGGAGGTGCAGGTGAAATAATTGGACTCGGTGAAGAAGTTATTGGCGCTTGAGAAGGGGCATGAAGATAAGCGCTATAAGTATTCCACCACTCGGTCCATTGCTGGAGTGTGTCGAGTGGCCGTGGTGGGATCCCAATTGGAGGAGTCAGGTAATTGCTAGTTGCTGTTGAGGGAGAAGAATGAGCACATGAGGATGGAGCTGTCGAGGGAGAAGAATGTGCACGTAAGGATGATCCATCCTCATGCTCTGAAAGAGGAATTTCATTTACATTCCTCAAACTTCGTCTAGAAGGCATAATCCTATAAAAACAGAGAGACTATCTTTAGCTCACTAAATTAGAATTCGGACTAATTACTTAACCCCCTAAAAATAAAATGATTCCTAGTCCCTAGAATTCCCTGGAAGGTTTTTGAGAATTTTTTGAAAAATCTTTCAAAAAAAAGAATTATTTTGAAATTTTGGAAAAACTCTTGGGGACATTTGAAAATATTTTCAAACAATTAAATCATTTAAAACTGCAAATCTAAACTTTGATACCAATAGAATTGTCACACCATGACTTTCTAGTTGAGCATGCAACAATCGCCGCATTACCCGACCTCACTCCATGTTCCGAGATAGCGTAAGGCATTCCAATATCCCAAACACTTTAAAAATAAGTTTAAAACATTTTTAGGCCAACCCGACTATCAAAACAGTTCCCAAGTACTTAAATAAATTCACATGTTTCAAATGTACTCAAAATTTACCACATAATCTAAATGTACCAATGAAAGCAATGTTTCTTGCAAAAGAAATTTTTAAACAATTTAAAACAAGGTTCTACATCATAAAAATAAGGATTTTATAATACTTGCCTAAGGAAAATCAAGCAAGTATTTGTCAAATCCAAACATAACAAAATGTACAAAAATTTCCTTTTACAGATTATATAACATAGTTCTCAAAATTATTTTCAGGACTCTTACCTATTGAGGGTCAACAAAATATAATTTCTTCAACCAACACTGGGTGACGTCTATGGGGTGAGGGTGGTAGTGCCAAACATATATGTCAGATATATTCAAATATCAATTTCATATCAAATCCACTATGACTTATGTACCCCAAATCAATAAACAAATTGAACTTTCTTTTCAATTATTCTTGGGACTTGCCAAAACCACTATTCTACCAATAGCTGTTGGTAGAATCCGTCAAAGGATTTTTTCACAATTTTTCATATAAGTATTTCCTCATCCTTGGCGTTGACCCAGAGTTTTCGTGGGATGCTACCACATTATCACGGCCAGCTTGAGGGCCTGCCCATCCCGCCTACCTCCAAGCCATCATTTTAAGCCAGCCTTAACCATACTGCCTCGATGGCCCAGTCCGTAGAAGACTTATCAGACTATAGCATTTTTTTTCAGCACCATATTACAAGAATAACCATTTCATTATTCAATATTTGTACTCACATAAAAAGAAGAGCAATTTCACAATTCACAATCAAAGTTTTATTACAACATCATACAACAATTCAATATTTAAGAAAAAGAGTCATGGATTTATCAACATTTTATTTTGGGCACACCACAATCACAGAGCATTTCAAATCCATTTCAAATTCCCTTCAAAATTAAATTTACAAATCATAAATAAAAATATTTTATCGTGATCACTCAATATAACCATTCACTCACCTCTTGGGAGGGTAAACACTCCCAATTCACAATCAATTCCAAGATAATCCCTTCTTGATTTCCAATGAAATTATTTTAAAACAATACACATGAATTAAATATTAATTCATATTCATTTTTAGTGTTCATGAGATTTCCCAATCATATCACAACCCTAATTTTTCAAATTCATGATTCTATATTTTCAATTCATCATTTACATATTATTTTCATCTACATACAATTCTCATTTACATATTTTCTCAATTTTTTCTCATTTACAAACCCTAGGTTTATGCTTTCTAACAAATTCCTCAAATCTCAATAATAAATTTAAATCCACCAATGAGAAAACTAAATCCAAATTTAGATGGAAGAAATTATCTCAATTTTGTAGTTGGATTGAGCCTTGAAAGTTGGGTTTCAAAACCCTAGATTTTCCCTTTTTTGCGTAAACCCTAGATTTCTCCCAAAATCTCATTCCTTCACAAGTTTGATTGACTGTTCCAGAGCTTTAGGGAGTGAGTTTGGGAAAAATGAGGTTGAATTCAAGAGAGATTGAAAGTGATATGGGTGAGGAAGATGAAAGTCGAGAGAGAGACAGAGAATCGAGGGAGAGCAGAGTGAGTTCAAGAAAGAAGGATGAAAAATGAATGCTTGTTTAAACCTTTTTAATTGTATGAAATGAAATCTCTGTCTTGCCCTTGTTTATTTTTAAGGTTTGTTAACATTTAGTTGTCCATTTTCTTCATTTTGTAACCTTTCATATCCATAAGTCGACTTGCAAATAGCACAAGTCGCCTTATGCGTCTAAGGTTTTCAGAGACCAAGTACACTTGTTGTCCAACAAGTTGCCTTACTCTTCGTTTCATCGAGCCCTCCAGGCGACCCAATTTCCTTCTTGCATAACTCCCAAGTTAACTCACTTTTTATTAGGTCGCCTTACTTAATATGTAGACATGTTTCTCTGTGACTTGAATCTGGTGAGTTGGCTTATGCCGGCCACAAACATGCTTGTTAGATACAAAGTCAGAAAGCACAAGTTAACCGATCTTTGGGGCAAAGTGGCTTGCCTATGTGTTTTGAAAGCATGAGTCGACTTGTCATTAGGGCAAGACGACTTGCCTATCTATAGAGTTAAAAATTCTGAGACCTAATCTCCCCACATCGCCTTGTGAAGTCTACATTTAACTAAAATAAAATTCTTGAGTCCTAGGTCGCCTTATCATGGGGCAAGTCGGCTCGTCTTCATTTAATTGATTCCAAATAAGTTTTTATTGTTCCAAATTATCACCAAAACCTATTTTTCTCCTAACAAAATTTTATAAGACATTCATTGATAAATTAATATCAATTACAACCGATTTTTCATGGTATTTTTACAAAGAACATTGAAAATTCCATAAAAGTTTTCTAATACTGAATATTTCGGTGTTACGAATGTCTTTAATCATACTACCAATGATTATAACCTTACCATCTAATTTCTCCATTTTGAGCCCTCATATCCAATTTCTAATAAAAGAGCCTGCCAAAACTTATTCTAATATCATTCCTGACAACTAACATTTCGTAAATTTAGTAACAGAATATTAAATTCTCTAAATTAAGATACCGAATTCGAATCTTGGGAATGAAAAGCAAGCAATGGGAGAGTTTGCTCTTAAATTAGATCTCATAATATTCGAATCAATTAATTTGGTAAATCGGATACCGACGGTTAAATAAAAAAAAAACCATCCCCGGCATTGAATGTCAATTGGGCTTAAATTAAGTGGGCCTAGTTACATATTGAGCCATCTCCCGTAGTGGAACGAGTGTCCAAAAAATAATAAAAGAAAATAGATATGATTTTTCTTGTATAAAAATAGAATGATAAAATACTAAGAGTGATTTTCCTCCCTCTCCTTCCCTCCTTTCTCTTCCTTTCCCGGTTATCGACAATGGCGAGGGATGATACTAATTCAGTTGCAGAAATACCAAGAAACTTTGAACCTAGTGGCTGCCAAAGTTCAATTAATGGTATCGCACACGCAACCAAGAGTTGCAGAAATATTCTTTTTAAATTTGAATCTATTTTTTAAAAAAATTGAATTTACTTTTTTTTTTCCTCTTATTTTTAAAACAAAAACACAATTCTAGTAATATTATTTTAGTGTTTAGAATTGAATGAAATGTTAAGTTGCTATACTACATAATAAATGCAATTTAATGATTAAAAATAAAAATAATTCGAGAAACAAGATCGAATATATCTCTAGCCTTGACGATTGTGATAGTACCAAAATGATCCTTAAAAGGTGCACAAGTTTTCTAAACCTTCAATTTCACTCAATAGATAGTGTTAAGTTTTTGAAATTTAGATTTAGGGACGCAATACACTTGGAGGGGGTTTATATAGTCTCTCAACCATAAAAGAGCTATTAAAATCTTATAATTGTCATCCTAAATTATTGTTAAATATTATGAAACCATTTTTTATCATACACTACAAAAAAATAGGTTTTAACAATAGATTTTAGCGATGAAAAAAATTCACCACTATTTTGCGACGAATTTAGAGAGGAAAAATTTTTTCACCTCTAATTGGCGACGAAAAATTTTTCGTCACTAATTTCGTCACTAATTGGCGATGAAAATTTTTTCATTACAAAATTCATCGCTAATTAGCGATGAATAAAAATTTCGTAGCAAATTTCGTTGTTAATTAGCTACAATAATTTACCGTCGCAAAATTCATCGCTAATAAGTTATGAAAAAAAAACATTTGTCACAAAATTTAGCAATGAATTTGAAAATTCGTCACTAATTAACCACAAAAAAAATATTCATAGTAAAATTTATCGCTAATTAATTAAAAAAAATATTCGTAAGTAAATTCATCACTAATTTATTACCGAATTTCAAAATTTGTGACTAATTTCGTATCTAAATTTCTTTTATACGATATTAGGAAATATTTTCAGCCGTGTCTCTCTTTTTAATCTATTTTGAATAACGAAATTGAGTTCAATATATAGTGAATATTACAATTTTCATCAAATTGACACATTTTAACATAAATAATTCAATCAATCTGTAACAAATGATTTTCAATTAATCGTAGTTCACCCTTCATATTTTTCGTCTTCTACGTCCATTCACTTTTTTATATAATTCAATCGTTGAAAGTTTAGTTGTTTATCTTCATTTATTATCGTCATAAGATCATATATTCACGTTCGGTGATCTATCTCGTTTGATAAGTAGATCAAACAATAGCTTTCAGAGGCTGGCAATAGTAAGACGGATGACTACTGACAGGTGGCTGTCCATTTATAGATTATTCCATGATTCAAAAAAAAAAATAAAAGAATAATAAGATAATAAAATAAAAGAAAAAAATAAGAAAATAAAATATAAAATGCTAATTTAAAAGAAAAAAGATTAACTTAGTGACAGATTTTAGAATTCGTTGTCAATTTAGGGACTGATTTAGCGACGGATATTATCTGTCACTGATTTAGCGATGGATATTATTCGTTGCTAAAAATTAACCTTTTTTTAAATTAGCATTTTATATTTTATTTTATTTTATTATTTTATATTAACAAATCATATTTATTATTTTATAATATTCTAAAATAACATTTTATTTTTTATTTTTTATTTTTTAAAGAATAATGTTATTTTATTTTTTAAATCTTTTATTATTTTATTTTAAATTAACATTTTATTATTTTATAGCAAATTATCATTTTATATAATTTTATTATTATTAAAAAAAGTAAGAATAAAATAACAAATAAAAAAGGATCACATAAGTTATTATGGCATAGCGATTGTCACAACTAAATTTCTCTTTTCTTACTCAAATTCGATTTCACATAGTGACATTTTTTAGGGGAAAAAAAGGAGAATCCGTGGCTATTTTGCCATGGATTCCAAATATCCTTGGCTATGTAGCCACTAGCCATGGATTTTTGAAATTTGTGGCTAATTTAGCCACGAATTTAGGGACGGACATTATCCATTGCTAAAAATTAATTTTTTTTCTTAAAATTAGTATTTTATGTTTTGTTTTATTTTAATATTTTATATTAACAAATTATATTTATTATTTTATAATATTTTAAATAATATTTTAAAATAGCATTTTATTTTTATATCTTATTTTTTTAAGAATAATATCAATATTTTATTAATTCATATATTATTTTATTTTAAGTTAACATTTTATTTTTTATTTTTTATTTTATAAAAAATTATGATTTCTTTTTTTAATTAATATGTTATTTTTTATTTTTTAAAAGAATAATATTATTTTATTTTTTAAATCTTTTATTATTTTATTTTAAGTTCACCTTTTATTATTTTATTATTTTATAACAAATTATCATTTTATATTATTTTATTATTATGAATAAAATGTAAGCGTAAGATAACAAATTAAAAAAAAATCACATTAACAAATCAAATGTTAATTTGTTTTATTTTTCTATTTTTCTATTATTTTATATTAACAAATCATATTTATTATTTGATAATATTTTAAATAATATATTAAAATAGCATTTTATTTTATTTTTTTATATTTTATTTTTTAAGAATAATATTAATATATTTTTTAATTCATTTATTATTTTATTTTAAGTTAGCATTTTATTATTTTTTTATTTTATAACAAATATCATTTGTTTTTTTAGTTAATATGTTATATTTTATTTTTATTTTATTTTTTGAAAGAATAATATTATATTATTTTTATTTTTATTTTATTTTATTTTAAGATAACATTGCATCACCACAAAAAAACATGATTTTTGCGACGAAATTTAGCGACAATTTTTTTTTGTTGCTATTTTGCGACAAATTTAGCGACGAAAACTTTTTTCATCGGTATTTGCAACGAAATTTCCAATGAAAAAATAGTCGTCGTTAATTTAGCGACGAATTCCGAATTCGTCACTAATTTTGCGACGAATTTCAGAATTCGTCGCTAATTTTACGAAGAATTTCGGAATTCGTCACTAATTTTGCGACGAATTCTGCGAAAAATCCTAATTTGTCGCTAATTTTGCGACAAACTTCGTAATTCGTCGCTAAATTTGAAATCTAATAAAAAAAATTAAAATATTAATATATATTTATTATTTAATAAATTAATTTACCGAAGAATTTCGGATTTTGTCGCTAATTTTGTGACGAATTCAGCGACAAATTTCTAATTTGTCGCTAATTTTGTAACAAATTTTGAAATTCGTCATTAAATTTGAAATATAATAAAATAGAATAAAATATAAATATATATTTATTATTTAATAAATTAATTTAGCGACGAATTTTGGATTTCGTAACTAATTTCGCGATGAATTCAGCGATAAATTCCTAATTTGTCGCTAATTTTGCGACAAATTCCTAATTTGTCGCTAATTTTGTGACAAATTCTGGAATTCGTCGCTAAATTTGAAATATAATAAAATAAAATAAAATAAAATATTAATATATATTTTATTATTTAATAAATTAATTTAGCGACGAATTTCGGATTTCGTCGCTAATTTCGCGACGAATTTAACGACCAATTCATAATTCGTTGTAAAATTAGCAACGAATTCCCAATTCGTCGCTAATTTACAATGATTTCGGCGACAAATTCCTAATTTGTCGCAAATTTTGCCACAAATTTCAGAATTCGTCGCTAAATTTGAAATATAATAAAATAAAATAAAATATTAATATATATTTTTTATTTTTTTTAAAAAAAAATTTATCACATTTATTATTTTTAATTAATATGTTATATTTTATTTTTTTATCTTTTTAAAAAATATTATTATTATTTTTTTATATCTTTTATTATTTTTTTTAAACTAATATTTTTATTATTTTATAAGAAATTGTTATTTTATATTGTTTTATTATTATTAGAAAAATGTGAAGAAAAGATAATAAGTAAAAAAAAAAAAAAAATTATAACAGATACTAACATTTACCTTGATGGTTACAGGATTTTAAATATTTATGGAAGCGTAGGGGTTCGAACCATGGTGGGAGCAAAGCAAAGGCATTTTTCTGGAATTAAGTGAGGTAGGGTGTGTGGGTGCCGACTCGGGTGGGCGGGCGGGCTCGGGTTCAGGCGAGAGTGCAAAATTAGCGACAGATAATTTTTCGTCGCTAAATTTGCAATGAATTTGGCGACGAAAAATTATCCGTCACTAAATTTAGCGACGGATTTTAGATTTCGTCGCTAAATTTAACAACGGATAATATTTTGTC
The DNA here is from genome assembly GCA_033439265.1 of Dillenia suffruticosa. Lineage (NCBI taxonomy): Eukaryota > Viridiplantae > Streptophyta > Magnoliopsida > Dilleniales > Dilleniaceae > Dillenia > Dillenia suffruticosa. The sequence goes on along the minus strand of JAVTVX010000011.1, from coordinate 11,587,780 downwards.
ACTAAATTCGTCGTATATTTAGCGACGAAAATTTATTCGTCGCTAAATTTAACGACGAATTTTAGATTTTCGTCGCAAATTGTAGCGACAAATAATTTATTGTCGCTAAATTTGTGACGGATTTAGCGACAAAAAATTATTCGTCGCTAAATTTAGCGACGAATTTCTAATTTTTCGTCACTAAATTTTTGCGACTTATTATTAGCGACGAAAATTTTTTCGTCGCTAACGAATTTAGCTACGAATTTTTATTAAATTTTCGTCGCTATATTTGTGGCTAAAAACTTGCTTTTTTGTAATGATTTTTCACAAAAAAAAGGAAGTCAGCAAGGGCACACCGCCAAGAAAGCGGGAGCGCGCGCAGGGCTTGTGCGCGGGCGTGAGTGGGAGGGTGCAAGGCCGTTGCGGGTGCGTGCGCGTCTGCGGGCATTTTAGATATGAAGCACAGCAAACATTTAGTAGTATAAACATTTCATATTAGGAAGATCTTAGAGAAAACACATCTATTCACCATGGATTTTCTTGCTTTCTGAAGATTCTCTCGATCTAATGTCAGAATCCTACGCCCACCCAGGCATGGAAGGCCATCTTAACTGGAGCCAATAATCTCCACATAGATTTCACATAAAAGTAACAATCCTCCCACAGGACAACAGACAATGATTACCCCATAATATTTTCTAACATGAAACTAGCCTTGCCCTCATCGTCTCAACCACTCTAACCTCACCAAGACTAGGGTAAGAAGCATTTCCCACTCAGTGATTTGCACATCACACTTTTTCAATATTCCAGCACCTATTATATCCCCATGAAATGAGGCGATGCCAATCACCAAAGTAACCGTGACCTAGCAAAAGCATCTCTATAGAAGATATTTTAGGGGTGTGTATTGGTTGCAAAGAGCACAACCCTCCATTCCCAGTGCTGGAACCCAAGTCATCTCCTTAGTCATCCAACACTCGTGAGAAATATATTTTAGGGGTGAATTGGTCGCACCAAGCACACCCTCTTACTTGCTTCTTCAGTTCTTATGACCTTGTTAGCACAAGCAAACAGAAAAGAAAAACAAAGTCCTAGAAGAAACCAAGTAATGTCTCTTTGATATATGATATGCCTGTGCATACATCTGAAGGACTAATAATTTTGGCAACTAATTCACACATATTGCTCAAACAGATGGCTCAAGCAAATCAATCTAAACATCACAAAAAGCCAATGGGTAAGTACTCATCCTTTCTTGGTAATCTGGAAATTACAGTATAGAGCTTTGAACAATAAATAGAAGCTTCAATTTTTTTTTTGTCTACTTGTTATGCAATAATTTACAACTTATCCTCCTTCCACAGAGAAACTAAAGCAGTTAACAAAAGTATTTGCCCTCTCAACAACAACTTCCCAAGTTGTGTCTTTAACTAAATTAATCATAGGAAAAGAACGCGCAAGAACTGTGTTCCATGATTCGGGGGCTGAAGGACACGCTATGGAGATATTCCTCCAAAACATCAGAAGGCAGGGTATTATCGAATTCACATCTCGACAAATTTATATCTACACTGACAATTTCAAAACGAATTTGGGTCGTGGAAATTTTGGTGCTGTTTACAAAGGGCAACTGCCTGAGGGCATGAAGATTGCTGTAAAGGTCGTTGATGGGACTCTAGATGAATTAGCTAAAGAACAATTCATGAATGAAGTTGGCACAATAGGCAGGATGCACGCACTGCATAAACATTGTCAAACTCATTGGTTTTTGCTATGACAAGAAGTTAACTGCGCTTGTGTCTGAGTTTATGGAAAGGGGAACAGTAGCCATGCATTTGTTTGATCCAAGACAAGGAACGGAATGGGTGAAACTGTATGAAATAGCAATAAGGGCAGCAAAAGGAATTGCTTACATGCATGAGGAGTGCCACGAACATATCACTCATTATGACATTAAACCAGATAATATTCTTCTGGATGCCAATTTCTTTCCCAAAGTGGCAGACTTTGGGCTCGCCAAGCATCACAACAGAGATGTGTCCCCAGATACCATTTCAGGTTACAGAGGAGCTCAGGCTACTCTGCCCCAGAGCTTCTGCTTCAAAACCACCAGATAACAAATAATAGCGATGTTTACAGTTTTGGTATGGTTCTATTCGAGATTGTCAAGAGGCGAAGGAACACTGATGTTGATTCATCCGATGGCATTCACTGGTTCCCAAAACATGCTTGGGATGAGTATGAAAAAGGAAATTTAAGTTCGGCAATTTTGGCCTGGGGAATCAAAGAGAAGGATAGACAAAAAGCAGAAAGAATGTGTATGGTGGCATTTTGGTGTGTTCAAGACTTCCCTGATGCTAGGCCTAAAATGAGTGGTGTCGTGAAGATGTTGGAGGGATGCGTAGAGATCAAGGTTCCTCCCAAACCATTTCAGTATTTAAGCTCACCTGGGTCCAATACTTTTAAATCTTCAAGCGAAACAGATACATCAATTTCAAGCTATGCAAGTAATGAAGATTATAGCCAGAACTCAAAAATATTGTTTGAGTGCTGTGTTGGCCCTAGCACCTCCTTTATGGTCAATACTGCTACGCAGTCTGCGGATGTTCCTTTTTTGACATCAATTCCCGAGACAACTATTCATGTGCGATCTTCACTTGATGACACCATCCTTCCTGCAACTGGCTTGAGCAAGGAAGATCAAAAAATAATGTATATTGATGCACTTTTGGATGATGACTTTATAACAACTGTCCCCGTAGCCATTGAAGTCCATGAGCAGTCTTCTTCGAGGATGGCTGAAGTTCCACATGCTTTGAATGATCTGAGCACTCTACTGGGTAAGGGATTCACCAGAATGTGCCAAGATCCAAACCTCCTTGTCCAACTAAGATGGGTACTTAGCTTCTTATCAACCATGTCAGACGATGAAGTCTCACCCATCATCAAGTCTCTCACTCTTCAAATTCAAAAGGATACCGCTCCATTAGCATTGAAACTCCAAGGTGTCCAGCACATAATGCATAACTTTCAGGCCAAGACTGGGATGGAGAAGAAGATGAAGCTTGACATAATAAGGTGGAAAGAGAAAATGGAAACCATGATTGAAGAACTCAAGAGCAGGCATCATTGGCTGAACTGGCTGAATACGAAGAGCAACTTAAAGCTACAAAAAGGGAAGATTGCATCCGTAAATGAGAAGATTTCAAGGTCAACCTCTGCAGTGATCTCCGCTTCTCAGAAGAAAATGAAAGCATTTGAAGAAGTTAAAAGACTCGGAAATCAGTACAAACAACTAGTTTGTGAGAGATCAGCTCTAGAGGGGCAAAATCAAATGCCCAAGGATATCATTAAAGAGGTTGAGGATAAATGTGCGCAGTTCAAACAGCAGCTGGAGAAGGAGCTAGATTCTTAGTGAAATTGAGTTGGTTAAAATATCCATCTTTAAGACATATATGCACTCTCGGTCCATGCCAATGGAAATGGTTACACTTATACACATCAATTGCATTTCCCGGTGAACATGAGATACTTTGCATTTAGCACGATAGAGAAGCAAAATTGAGAGAGCCCATATGGTCTGAAACCACAATTAGATAGAGGGAGGGAGAGAGGGAGAGAGGGAGAGAGAGGGATAGAGAGCTGAAGGGGCAATTATAGGGAGAGAGAGAGAGAGAGACTGGGTGGAGGCTTCTTCTTTTTCCTTTTTTTTTTTTTTTTTTGTGATATTGCAACAGCAACAAGTATCAACATCAGCAACAACTCAGCAGACCTGCCCGTTACATAAGTAACGACCACATCATCAATATATCAAGTAAACACCAAATTGGACCATATTTCAATGATATCAAGTAAACACCTAATCAGACCATATTTTGAAATTCAAAATTCAACCATAGCAAAATTAACCTTAAGGAACCAATCGAAATTTGGGTTCAAAATTCAAAAAGTTTTACGCATAATTTTCCTTTTCCAAAAAGAGAATGATAAAAATTAATGATTTTTAAGTAATAAAATTCAAAATTATTTAATTTACTAAATAGAAAAAATTAATTTGTTAATTTTAGAGAGAGAATTTAGTGACAGAATATTAAATTCTATTAATTAAGATATCGAGTTCAAATATTAGGAATGAAAAAATAGGCAATAGGAGAACTCGTTTTTAGATTGAATTTTATAATATTTGAATCAATTAATTAGGTAAATTGGACATTGGTGGTCAAATAAAGAAAAAAAAAAAAAAAAAAACCAGATTTGACATTGAATGTAAATTGGCTTTAAATTAAGTGGGCCTATATACATATTGAGCCATCTTCCGTGGTGGAACGATTGTCCGAAAAAAAAAAAATTAAAAACAAAATAGATATGATTTTTCTTATATAAAAATAGAATAATAAAGTACTAAGAGTGATTTTCCTCCCTCTCCTTCCCTCCTTCCTCTTCCTTTCCCGGTTGCCGACAATGGCAAGGAATGATATTAATTCATAGAGTTGCAGAAATACCATAGAACTTCGGGCCTAGTGGTTGCCAAAGTTCGATTTATGATATCGCACATGCAACCAAGAGTTGCAGAAATATTATTTTTAAATTTATATCTATTTTTTAAAAAATTTGAATTTACTTGTTTTTTCTTTTTTTTTTTTTTTTTTAAAACAAAAACACAATTCTAGTAATATTATAGTAGTGTTTAGAATTGAATGAAAAGAATAACAATATTCTAATTTAGTTGACCTGAATTTTTTTTTTATTTTAAAATAAATTCTTCTCTTGAAACGAAATATGTAAAATACGAAATTGAATTAAATTTAATTGCTTAAAATAATCAAAAGAGTTTAGAAATTTGATTCTAAATTTGATGATTGAAAATTTTAATCAAGTAATTTTGGGATCATAAACTTCACTATACTTCATTTACAAATTATCTAAATTAAATATTTGCAAATATACATATATTTTATTTCTAGACAATAAATTTAAAATTAGAATTAAATTTTATAAATTTTTATGAAATTTGTTTCATTCTAATATCTTTCGTGAATACTTTTACCTCAAATTTTTTGCTAATCACACACACACACACACTCTCTCTCTCTCTCTCTCTCTTTCTCTCTCTCTCTCTCTCTCCCTAGTATCAGGTATTGGGCTGGTTAGTGGCAATATATTGGTGGTTCTATTTATTTATTTTTAATTGGGTTTTGTTGCCAAAACTTTTATTTCGCTGAAACACTATGGATAAATCAAATCCAAATTTAAGATGTAGCATTTTAAGAAGTAATTATAAGGTAGCGATTCTACTTTTTTCCCTCAAACTATAATGTTATCCGGATGCAATTCTATACTTGCAAAATTAAATAAAATATTCATTGCGGGAAGATGATATCTCAGTTTTAGGCTTAGATTAAGAGAGAAGATGTCGAGAATTTTCACATGAAATTTGAGTCGGTGAAATGGGTGGGGCCAAGTTATTTGTTTTGTTTAAATTTTAAATGAATTATTACACTTCACGTGGGATCCACACACGTTTGGTCAAGATTCCAGAAACGACTCGTCTAGGACCCACTAGATTGGATTCGTGCCGACTCTGCCTGCGAAATATTTCTTTGGGACCGAATGCTCATGAAATTGTAAGCGATGGATCTTCTAATCAAATTGCAAGCCGACATTTGTGTAGGAAGACTTGGAACTTTCCTCTCATCGAGGTCTTTTTCTCTCACACTTTCGAGAAAATCCCCCTCCCCCTTTTCTCTCTGAGGTTTATACATGTAGGTGCTTGGGATTTCTCTCTGAGGGCGAGGAATCTTGAACTTTAATGTCCGGATTCAGGTTAGTGCTCTTTCCCTTGTTCATCTATTGCTAGTAGAAGATTCTTCAATTTATTTCTCCTGCATTTTATTGTCCTTAAGCAATATATCTTAACTTTATGGGCCAACGAAAGAAATTTATTAGGACTCTCCCTAATTCCATACTCTGCTCCCTTCACAGAATGAGTGTTTAAGTTTTAGAAGGTGAAAGCTTTGGAAGAGAAGACAAGAAAGGAGAGATTTCACAGAGTTTCATTTTAATAATAATAAGTTTTCACTTTTGTTGCCAAGAAAAAATAAAGAGGGGTCAATGCTAATTGCTAATGGACAAAGACAACGAATAAGGTGTTCAGATTTAGAAAACTCATGAAAGAGGCAGCACATTTCCTTGCCCGACAAGGCATGACCATTGAACTGACATTCTGTACATGTGTACCTCAGAGAACCCATAGGCACCCACCACATGTCATGCCTAAATCAACCTTAAGAGAAACCCTTATCTTAATATACAATCAGTAACGAAGCATCTAAGAAAATTTCATGTGGCCGTATTCGTCAACTTGACAATGAGTCAAAGGACTTAGAAGTAAATCAAATTATTTTTCAATAAATCTATCAGCCCACGGGCACATATATTGTGTTTTGGAGTTGAGAGGAAAACTTTTACATAGCTTGATGCTTTGCTCTGCTCACACAGTACAGATCTCTGGCGAGAAACTTGTGGCGGTGGTTTCCTCTCTGAAGAAGTAAGCTGCTGCTCCGATTACAAGGAAGAAGGAACATCAAAAGAAATTGAGAAGGTTAGTCTAATTGAAACACAAGCACTGTCTTCTAAACTAAGGTTATTGTCATTCTTACTACATATTAGATAAGTAGTTTTGTTATACTTTAAACACCTCCACATATAGGATCCAATGATTGAATGTATGACATGGTAACCCATCCATTTCTTTCCTATACAACCTATAAGGGAGTTAATTTCCAATATAATTGTTTTCTGGAATATCACATCTGTATGTATATTTATGGAGAACAGAAAAGGGACCGCACTTTACAACCTAACTGGCTATCGGTAGATCCTCGAGCAATGAAACATCCTCCGCATGTCCTGCTCAAGATCAATACAACTGATTGGGGGCATTTTAGATATGAAGCACAACAAACATTTAGTAGTATAAACATTTCATATTAGGAAAATCTTAGAGAAAACTCATCTATTCACCATGGATTTTCTTGCTTTCTGAAGATTCTCTCAATGTAATGTCAGAATCCTACGCCTACCCAGGCATGGAAGGCCATCTTAACTGGAGCCAATAATCTCCACATAGATTTCACATAAAAGTAACAATCCTCCCACAGGACAACAGACAATGATTACCCCATAATATTTTCTAACATGAAACTAGCATTGCCCTCATCGTCTCAACCACTCTAACCTCACCAAGACTAGGGTAAGAAGCATTTCCCACTCAGTGATTTGCACATCACACTTTTCAATATTCCAGCACCTATTATATCCGCATGAAATGAGGCGATGCCAATCACCAAAGTAACCGTGACCCTAGCAAAATCATTTCTATAGAAGATATTTTAGGGGTGTGTATTGGTCGCAAAGAGCACAACCCTCCATTCCCAGTGCTGGAACCCAAGTCATCTCCTTAGTCATCCAACACTCGTGAGAAATATATTTTAGGGGTGAATTGGTCGCACCAAGCACACCCTCTTACTTGCTTCTTCAGTTCTTATGACCTTGTTAGCACAAGCAAACAGAAAAGAAAAACAAAGTCCTAGAAGAAACCAAGTAATGTCTCTTTGATATATAATATGCCTGTGCATACATCTGAAGGACTAATAATTTTGGCAACTAATTCATGCATATTGCTCAACACAGATGGCTCGAGCAAATCAATCTAAACATCACAAAAAGCCAATGGGTAAGTACTCATCCTTTCTTGGTAATCTGGAAATTACAGTGTAGAGCTTTGAACAATAAATAGAAGCTTCATTTTTTTTTTGTCTACTTGTTATGCAATAATTTACAACTTATCCTCCTTCCACAGAGAAACTAAAGCAGTTAACAAAAGTATTTGCCCTCTCGACTACAACTTCCCAAGTTGTGTCTTTAACTAAATCAATCATAGGAAAAGAACGCGCAAGAACTGTGTTCCATGATTCGGGGGCTGAAGGACGTGCTTTGGAGATGTTCCTCCAAAACATCAGAAGGCAGGGTATTATCGAATTCACATCTCGACAAATTTTTATCTACTCTGACAATTTCAAAACGTATTTGGGTCGTGGAAATTTTGGTGCAGTTTACAAAGGGCAACTGCCTGAGGGCATGAAGATTGCTGTAAAGGTCGTTGATGGGACTTTAGATGAATTAGCTAAAGAACAATTCATGAATGAAGTTGGCACAATAGGCAGGATGCACCACATAAACATTGTCAAACTCATTGGTTTTTGCTATGACAAGTTAACCGCGCTTGTGTATGAGTTTATGGAAAGGGGAACACTAGCCATGCATTTGTTTGATCCAAGACAAGGAACGGAATGGGTGAAACTGTATGAGATAGCAATAGGGGCAGCAAAAGGAATTGCTTACATGCATGAGGAGTGCCACGAACATATCACTCATTATGACATTAAACCAGATAATATTCTTCTGGATGCCAATTTCTTTCCCAAAGTGGCTGACTTTGGGCTCGCCAAGCACCACAACAGAGATGTGCCCCCAGATACTATTTCAGGTTACAGAGGAACTCCAGGCTACTCTGCCCCAGAACTTCTGCTTCGTAGCCATGAGATAACAAATAAGAGTGATGTTTACAGTTTTGGTATGGTTCTATTTGAGATTGTCAAGAGGCGAAGGAACACTGATGTTGATTCATCTGGTAGCATTCACTGGTTCCCAAAACATGCTTGGGATGAGTATGAAAAAGGAAATTTAAGTTCGGCAATTTTGGCCTGTGGAATCGAAGAGAAGGATAGACAAAAAGCAGAAAGAATGTGTATGGTGGCATTTTGGTGTGTTCAAGACTCCCCTGATGCTAGGCCTACAATGAGTAGTGTGGTGAAGATGTTGGAGGGATGCGTAGAGATCAAGGTTCCTCCCAAACCATTTCAGTATTTAAGCTCACCTGGGTCCAATACTTTTAAATCTTCAAGTGAAACAGATACATCAGTTTCCAGCTATGCAAGTAATGAAGATTATAGCCAGAACCCAAAAAAATTGTTTGAGTGCTGTGTTGGCCCTAGCACCTCCTTTATAGTCAATACTGCTACGCAGTCTGCGGATGTTCCTCTTTTGACATCAACTCCCGAGACAACCATTCATGTGCAATCTCGACTTGAGGACACCATCCTTGGCTTGAGCAAGGAAGATCAAAAAATAATGAGGTATATTGAAGCACATTTGGATGATGACTTTATAACAACTGTCCCCCTTGCCATTGAAGTCCTTGAGCAGTCTTCTTCGAGGATGGCTGAAGTTCAACATGCTTTGAAAGATCTGAGCACTCTACTGGGTAAAGGATTCACCAGAATGTGCCAAGATCCAAACCTCCTTGTCCAACTGAGATGGATACTTAGCTTCTTATCAACCTTGTCAGACGATGAAGTCTCACCCATCACCAAATCTCTCACTGTTCAAATTCAAAAGGAGACCGCTCCATTAGCATTGAAACTCCAAGGTGCTCAGCACATCATGCGTGACTTTCAGGCCAAGGCTGAGTTGGAGAAGAAGATGAAGCTTGACATAATAAGGTGGAAAGAGACAATGGAAACCATGATTGAAGAACTCAAGGAAGAGCAGGCGTCGTTGGCTGAACTTAGGTCGATCAAGGCTGAATACGAAGAGCAACTTAAAGCTATTGAAGGGAAGATTGCATCCGTAAATGAGAAGATTTCAAGGTCAACCTCAGCAGTGATCTACGCTTCTCGGAAGAAAATGAAAGCATTTGAAGAAGTTAAAAGACTCGGAAATCAGTACAAACAAGTAGTTTGTGAGAGATCAGCTCTAGAGGGGCAAAATCAAATGGCCAAGGATACCATTAAAGAGGTTGAGGATAAATGTGAGCAGTTGAAAAAGCAGCTGGAGAAGGAACTAGATTCTAAGTGAAATTGAGTTTGTTAAAATATCCATCTTTAAGACATATATGCACTCTCACTCCATGCCAGTGGAAATGGTTACACATATACCCCTGCATTTCCCGGAGAACATGAGATACTTTGCATTTAACACGAGAGAGAAGCAAAAAATGAGAGAGCCAATATAGTCTGAAACCACAATTAAATAGAGAGAGAGAGAGAGAGAGAGAGGCTGAAGTAGAAATTGTAGGGAGAGAGAGAGAGTTTTTTTTTTTTTTTTGTGTCATGTAAATGAAGAAAAATGTAATGCATGTGAAAAAGGGTTCCTAGATCTTTTCTTCCTAAACGTTGATATTAACAGCAGTCACGTAAAGTCTTGGTGCAAAAACATTGTCATTTGTGTGTCATAACCTGATTACGTATGATTGGACACCTCTCATGTAAATAAGTCAATTTTGACTATAACCATAATATGGTGATGAATAGTTACATGCTTTGATCATCTAAATCTAAACCAATACACATACTTTGATCGTTTAAACATTAACTTAAACATCAAACATCATAATATCTAAATGGAAAAGCACAGAACATGCAAATACTTTCCTTTTTTAGGCTGGTTTGCTAGATACCACAACAAAAATTCCAGCTCAAACCTAAAAATGTGTATTTTTCTTATAAAAATGTATTTTTGGGATTATGAAATGACAAATACTTAGAAAACGAATTTTTGAGCAATTTTTGTAGAAATTTTCTGTAAATAATATTTTTAAAAAATTTTGAACTTTTTAAATACAAACCCTAGTCATTCAAGCTCTCTAAACTAATTTTGAATCCTAATTTACTTTCTTTACTTCAAATAAGGTCATTGATTTTATCGATTTACTCCTACTTTCCATCAAGACACTAACACTACAATAAAATCTAACATATATTCATAACTCTTGCAAACTATGAATTTAATCATAAAAATGAGATAAAATGCATATAATAAAATTTTCTAGGGCTTTTGAAATCCGAGTCCTCACATTCTTCCCCTCTTAGAAGTTTCGGCCTCTAAATCAAATCTATCTACTAAATCAACTAAGATAGTTTCAATCCCATGTTTACGGGTAATAACAATAATACATTTTAAGAATACACCACTGATTTCCGTGCACAACCTAGTTCCACCTTATGCCACTCTCATGATCACGAACATAGTCTTATTACTTCAATTAAGATGTCATTTCCAAAAATACCTATCACTCTCTACCTCATTACATGAATAATCCTCTTATCCATATAAGGGGTTGCTACCGGCATGTGTTGTGATGTTCAACAAAACCCGTTGCTTGCTCAATGGATCTCAACATGATACTACCTACCATTATTACCGGTGTTACAAAGTACACAACTGACATAACAAGTACAAACACATGCACCGATGAAATACATATAATACTAGTAAATCAAGGTAATTATTTGCATTAGTGTAATAAAATTCATGGTTGCCAATAAATACATTGATGAAATATGTAATACTTGTAAATCATGGTAGTTAGGCATAAAAGGATGTGCGAATGCAATGGACACTCACTCCAAAGCATTATCCTAACCAAAAGTTTATTTAATTGATTTGCCTTTTCTCTTTTACCAACTTTCTTGGAGCAGCACTTCTCCTTTTTTCCTATCCGTTTCTTTTCTCTCTCTTTTCCTCTCCCTCTCTTTCTTTCTCTTTTCTTTCCCTCTCTCTTTTCTCTCTTGGCCGAATGGTTTGGGAATGGAAGGGTTGATGCGTCAGAACTTGGGCACATAAGGTAATGACACGTGGCAAGAGAATTGACACGTGTGTGAACATGTGCTACACGGGGTATCTCAAAGAATAGCTTGTATGAATCTGAGCTTGCATGAATCTGGGCTTTAAGCAATTTCTACTCCATTTTAAATCTGAAAGCATAATTGCACTATTTGGGCAGAAAATATGAAAAATTTAATCTAGAAATACATGATAATTCATATAAATTAAGTTCAAAATATTTTCATAAAATGACTTGTCATTGTCATAGAAAAAAAAGAGCCAATTTGATCTACCAATCCATAACAATCCAAATTACCTCATTTTCCCTATGGGATCAAGGCTAACCAACTACAAAATATATTTGTATATCCTCCCATTTCCACTTGGGAATGTGAAGTACATTAAGCTTCTAACTAATCTATGATGCTCCTGTTTAACCAGATGACACATCAAATAGGTTAAGTAAAATATATTGAATAAAGGGAGTATTTACACAATTTGGGGTATGTATATTAAAAAAAAAAATCTTAAAATCAAACTAATCAAATATTCTCCCAAATATATGATAAGTCAACATATTGTGACATATATGTTGACTTCTTATGACAAACATAACTTGACATATGTGGGGATATGCTGATAATGGTAATGAGTGACAAAAGAATGAAGTGATATATGTCCATATATGATAGAAATGGCATCAAATGTGCACTACAAAAAAACACGGTATTTGCAACGGACGTTTGCGACAAATTCTTTTTGTTGCTATTTTGCGACGAATTTGGCAGCGAATAAACATTTCATCACCATTTTCCAACGATATTAGCAACGAAAAAAATTTCGTAGCTAAATTAGCGACGAAATCATTGCTCGTCGCTAAATTTGCGACAAAAACGAATTTGTCGCAGATTTGAGCGAAAAAAAAATAAATTGGTTGCGCATATCAGCAACGTTTCAGCGACGAACATCTAGTTCGTCGCAGATTTCACCGACGAATGCGCAGTTCGTCGCACCTCTCAGCGACGAACGCGGTGTTCGTCGCTGATCCCTGCGACGAACGCCCTGTTCGTCGCTGACTTCAGCGACGAAGGCGCTGTTCGTCGCTGATTCCAGCTACGAACGCACTGTTCGTCGCGGATCCCTGCGACGAACGAGCAGTTCGTCGCTGACTTCAGCGACGAAGGCGCTGTTCGTCGCTGATTCCAGCGACGAACGCGCTGTTCGTCGCGGATCCCTGCGACAAACGAGCAGTTCGTCGCGGAGCCCTGCGACGAATGAGCAGTTCGTCGCTGACTTCTGCGACGAATGCCCAGTTCGTCGCTGACTTCAGCGACGAAGGCGCTGTTCGTCGCTGATTCCAGCGACGAACGCGCTGTTCGTCGCGAAGCCCTGCGACGAACGAGCAGTTCGTCGCTGACTTCTGCGACGAACGCCCTGTTCGTCGCTGAGTTCGTCGCAGAAGTCAGCGACGAAGGCGCTGTTCGTCGCTGGAATGTTCGTCGCGGAGCCCTGCGACGAACGAGCAGTTCGTCGCTGACTTCTGCGACGAAGGCGCTGTTCGTCGCTGATTCCAGCGACGAACGTGCTGTTCGTCGCTGATCCCTGCGACGAACGCCCTGTTCCTCGCTGATCCCTGCGACGAACTCGCAGTTCGTCGCTGATCCCTGCGACGAACTCGCAGTTCGTCGCTTACTTTAGCGACGAACGCCTAGTTCATCGCTGATTTCAGCGACAAAAAGCGTGTTCGTCGCTGAATCGGTTGCAAAATATTTTTAATGCTCCTTTCCTCTACCTCTCTTTCCTCACTTTCCTCTCCCTCTCATCCTCCTCTCCCTCTCTTCCCCGCGGTGGTCTCCCTCCAACGAGGTACTCTCTCTCTCCCCCCCCCCCTCTCTCTCTCTCTCTCTCTCTCTCTAGTTCCGGCGGCATTGCCGCCGGATCGTGGCGGGGGAAGGGCAGCGCCCCTCCCCCGGCCTGCTTTCAACGGCGGGGGAGGCGCCGCAGTGCCTCCCCCGCGGAGATCCTGCCACAGAGGCCGGATCTCGTACGGGATGGCCCCGCCCGCATCTACGCGGGCGGGGCCGACCGGGGGAGGGGCAGCGCCCCTCCCCCGGGCTGCTTTCAACCGCGGGGGAGGCACCGCAGCGCCTCCCCCGCTGAGATCCGGCCGACGGGATGGCCCCGCCCGCATCTACGCGGGCGGGGCCCACCGGGGGAGGGGCAGCGCCCCTCCCCTGGGCTGCTTTCAACGGCGGGGGAGGCGCCGCAGCGCCTCCCCCGCTGAGATCCGGCCGACGGGATGGCCCTGCCCACATCTACGCGGGCGGGGCCCACCGGGGGAGGGGCAGCGCCCCTCCCCTGGGCTGCTTTCAACGGCGGGGGAGGCGCCGCAGCGCCTCCCCCGCTGAGATCCGGCCGACGGGATGGCCCCGCCCACATCTACGCGGGCGGGGCCCACCGGGGGAGGGGCAGCGCCCCTCCCCTGGGCTGCTTTCAACGGCGGGGGCGGCGCCGCAGCGCCTCCCCCGCTGAAATCCGGCCACAGAGGCCGGATCTCATACTTACAATGATTAATTTTTTTTTTTAATTTAAAAAAAATTATTTTTACCGTATTCCAAATTTTAACACATCTGCAATTAATAAAAAAATTATTTTTTTTAACCAAAATTAAACGTTTTCTAAGTAGGGCTTTTAAATATTAAATTTTATATTTGAAAAATTTGTTTATAAACTATATTTAAATTAGTTAATTTAATATAAATCTTGATTTTGATTTTAACGGTAGCCACTTTCTTCCTATATTTAGAAATGGTAATTTTGATTTTCTTTAAAATATATATATTTTTTAGATTCGTGACCAAGCAGTATTTATATGAGTATCAAATTTCCTTCTCAATATTGTCAGAAGCAAAATATGAAGTTTTAGAATTTTTATTTTTCGAAATTGTAAAATTTCGGTAAAGGCAATTCTAGCTCCAATTATGTGAGCAATATTTATTCAATAAATAAAAAAATATAGTATAAAATTGTCATTATTAGTGTCAAAAACATACACTATAAGTTGTAATTACTTGCATCAATGATTTTGGGATAACTAGATTGGTAATTCTATTCTATTCTATATATGACGCCAATTTGATAATTGAGTCCAAAATTTTAGAAAAAAATTGCAATTTGTGTACATTTATTGAAAATGCGTAGAAATTGGCTTTATCTTGGGTTATTTCTGAAAAAATTACAAAATTTGCACAAAATCCGAGAAATGCGTTCCCCCTCCCCCCCAAAGTACCATGATTATTTTTTTTTAAATTAAAAAAAAAAGTTATTTCTCCCATGAATGATAAATTATGATAAAGTAAAAAAAATTCCAAAAATAATTCTAAATAACATTAATGGTTTTGCATTGCAGATGTGTTTGCGTTGATCGGACGTGTTGTTCGATTAGAGGGGAGAAATTCATGTCTTCAAGCGGTCGAGGTATATATTTTTTTTCGTATATTTTATTTTATTTTCTTTGTTTTATATCCCTTATTCCTAGTTTCAATGTATGTATGTTGTGAATTCGTGAAATGCAATAGTTCTAAATTATTTTGTTATTTTTCTGACTCAACGTTTTTATATTTGTTAAATTTTCTGAAAATATGTTAAATAATTTTAAAATGTTTTGTTATTAGATGTTCTTTATTTCTTATTAATGTTATTTTTTCAGTATAATATATAGTTTGTTAATATATTAATTTATTAATATTTTATAATATTTATTTTTTTTAACAGCGACAATGCAAAACGAAAGAAATTGGATGTATAATAAGAATTTACCTGATCGTCGTGGTTTAACTGATGAGTTTATTTGTGGGGTGGAACAATTCTTGAATTTCGCTACTAGTAAAGTTGAGTTTATGGATGGAAATAAGTTAAGGTGTCCGTGTAGAAAGTGTGGTAATGGCAAATTTCATGTATGTGATAAAGTTAGGGAACATCTTTGTAGATTTGGTTTTACTTTAAATTACTACAATTGGACTTGTCATTGTGAAGCGTTTATATCTGATGAAGAGTATGTGCGAAATTTGGATTATTCAAGTAGAGGGGATAACAATTGTTATGATCAGTTAAATCCATATCAGCAGATGGTATTTGATGCAGCAAGTCAAATTTTTTTTCCCCAAACAAACTTTGCAAGTTCTAGTTCTGTACCAACAAATCAAGATGTACCTACAAGTTATGCATCACCATTGGAGGGGGTAGAAGCAACATGTGTCGATGAGAATGTGCAAGATGAGAATTATTTGTCTAACCAATTTCAAGAAATGTTGAGAGCTGCAGATGAACCGTTATGGGTTGGTTGTGACACCCACACTAAATTGTCATTAACGGTTAGAATGTTAAATGTTAAGGCCGAGCATAATATGTCTGAGAATTGCTTCAATGATATTGTTCAAGTAATGGGAGAAGTATTGCCTCGTGATCATATAATGCCGAATGACTTTTATAGTATGAAAAAATTGGGGAATGACTTGGGCCTTCCGGTGGAAAGAATTGATATATGCATAAATGGTTGCATGTTGTTTTGGGGAGCTGATAAAAATGTACAATTTTGTAAATTCTGTAACCAAAGTAGGTACAAGATTACTAGGACAGCAGGTCGTACTGAGCGACGTAAACCATTCAAGCAAATGTTTTATTTGCCCTTGACTCCTAGATTGCAAAGACTTTATGCATCGAAAGCTACTGCTGAATATATGACTTGGCATGCAAATCATCAAACAGAGGAAGGGTTAATGTGTCATCCTTCGGATACAGAGGTGTGGAAAAATATTGATATGACATATCCTGAATTTGCAAGAGAGACTCGAAACATTAGGTTAGGTCTTTGTGCTGATGGCTTTGCTCCATTTGGAAAATCGGGAAAAAGTTATTCATGTTGGCCAGTGATATTAACTCCTTATAATTTTCCTCCGGGTATGTGTATGAAAACACCATATATGTTTTTGACATTGGTTATACCGGGCCCGCAAAATCCGAAGAAGTTGATTGATGTTTATATGCAACCATTGATTGCGGAGTTAAAACAGTTATGGGATAACGGTGTTCTTACGTATGATGTTAACACTGAGCAGATGTTTGTAATGAAAGCAATTCTTCTTTGGACGATAAATGACTTCCCAGCTTATGGCATGCTATCGGGATGAAGTACTGCTGGGGTTTTAGGATGTCCAATATGTATGGAGAGATCTAAGTCATTCAGATTGAAATATGGTAAGAAGGCAAGTTATTTTGATTGTCATAGACAATTTTTGCCACGAAATCATAAATATAGAAGAAATAAAGATGAATTTACGAAAAATAAATTTGAAAAAACACCTCCTCCGTTGAGATTAACTGGTCAACAAATTTGGAAGCAAGTGTCTCAATTTCCATCTGCGATTGAAGACCCACATGGTACAACGTACGGATATGGAAGTGTACATAAATGGACCAAACGAAGTATATTTTGGGATTTACCATATTGGAAGACCCATCTGATTCATCATAATCTCGATTTGATGCATATCGAGAAAAATGTTTTCGATAATCTGATTAATATATTGATGGATGTCTCTGGAAAATCGAAAGATAACTTGAATGCGAGAAAAGATATGCGGCTTCTTTGTAATCGGCCTACACTTGATACGGATGGAAGTAGTAAGGGACCAAAACCAAAGGCAATTTATACAATAAATAAGGATCAGAGACGGAAAGTTTGTGAATGGTTGAAATCCCTTAGATTTCCTGATGGTTATGCCTCAAATCTTGGGAGATGTATAGATATGAAAGAATGCAAGTTGATTGGTTTGAAAAGTCATGATTGTCACATATTTATGGAAAGATTGATTCCGATTGCTTTTAAGGAACTATTACCAGATTTTGTATGGGCCGTCATTACAGAGTTAAGTATTTTCCTGCATGATATTTGCTTGACAGTATTAAAGGAATCATATATGGCGAAATTGGAGAGAGATATCCCTATCATTTTATGTAATTTAGAAAGGATTTTTCCTCCTTCATTTTTTGATTCCATGGAACACCTTTTGGTTCACTTGCCTTATGAGGCCAGAGTTGCAGGTCCCGTCCAATATCGATGGATGTATCCATTTGAAAGGTAACTTTTGCACATTCTCATCATTATAATATTTATAGTGCATGTCAATGTACTCAATTTATTATATATCATTTTCTTATACACTTTTTATTCCATATCAATTAGATTTTTATATCATTTGAAGAGAAAAGTGAAAAATAAGGCACGGGTTGAAGCATCTATTGTTAATGCATACATTGCGGAGGAAGTGACAACTTTTGCTTCATATTATTTCGAGCCTCATGTCCAGTGTAAGAGACGGCGCGCCGGTAGAAATGATGAGGGTCCTGTTGATCCTAAATTAAAATCATTCTCTATTTTCAACTATCTCGGTCGACCAAGTGGGTCATGTAAGGTTAGATATTTAACTGCGAAAGAATGGCGGGCATCCCATACATATATTTTACTGAACTGTCCAGAAGTTACGCCATACTTCGAGTAAGTCCTTTTTTCTCAAATATTAAAAATGTGTTCTTTTTTTGATAAAATTGTTGACATAAATCGTGTTCTTTAATCGTAGGATTTTTCAACATTCACGGTCTGAACTATCGATGCATGAGTTCAATCGTGTGTGCGATGAAGATTTTGTAGCATGGTTCAAAACATATGTTAGTTTTACGAAATTTAAATTTTAAATCTAATTGATTATTAAAAAAATAACACATTTATTTTACTTCAAGTTCAATGTAATCAAGATCAAGTTGAACAAGAATTGTTACTTAATCTGTCATGGGGTCCAAATTCGACGGTGCGAACTTGGCCATCGTATTTTATAAACGGATATAATTTTCACACTCAAGAATATGGAACCGGAAAAGCTACTATGAATAGTGGTGTTTGTGTTCAGTCATCCAACGATGGAGGTGTCAAAGATGAGTTCTATGGTTTGTTGGATGAAATTATAGAGGTTGAGTACACTGGAACAGAGTTGCGAGTCGTTTTATTTATGTGCCAATGGTTTGACCCCGTAAAAGGGATGAATGTGCATCCAAAGTTTAAGTTGGTTGATATAAATCATAAAAAATTTTATAAAAGATATGAACCATTCGTATTGGCACAACAAGCGATTCAAGTGTATTATGCTTCATATCCTAGTTTGAAACGTGACAAAATTGATTGGTGGGCTATTTGTAAAACGAAAGCACGAAAGAAAATTGAGGAACGTTGGGAAGACATGGCATATCAACAAATGGAAGTTGCCACTACGTTTCAGACTGAGGAATATATTATTCCAACATTACGAGATCCACATGGAGTAATGATAGATGTGGATCAAAATGAAATTCATGAGTCTGGCGATGAAGAACCTGATTTGGAGACAGATGATGAAGATGAGGATGAAGATGAGGAAGAATTTGATGTTGAAGACTCTGATAATGAGGATGATGATGACAATAATGACTTTGATTTTTGATCGTCGGTAAGTATTGTTTTTTTAAAATTTATTGTAATTGTCTAACATCATATGAAAATTTTTTTGACTGTTTTCATGTGAAAATACATTTAGATTTGTATTTTAAATTTCTCAATTTGTATGTTATATTTAGTGCCTCATGTTTCAATTTCGAAATATTATTTGCTAATATATTTTCTTTTTTTATAGATCATTTCTGACGACAATTTAAATATGGTATGTTTCTTCATATACTCTATTATATTTTTTATAATCATTCAATATTCATTGCTTGCGAGAAAAAACTCTTGTTACAGTTTCAACGTGGAGGACATAGACGATCTTCTAATGCAAGACCAAACTCTTCGGCGTCACCGTCCGTTTCAGCTGCACCTTCCCATGCCCCTTCGCCTTGTACTGATATACCTTTACCGTTTCCATCCGTTGCACCTTCAATTGTACCTTCAATGCAAGATTCACACGTTGAAGGGGAAGATACGCGAGAGGTGATATCCCCTTGCGGAGATTCGTAAGTATTACATTTTGAAATATTATCACAATTTATTAGTTTATTTAAAAATTTTTTTTACTAACCATTTTTTTTATTTCTAATTTTATGATAGATTCACAAATTCTGTGTATGTTATTCATGAGCTGAATAGAATCATTAACAACCATTGGGGAGGAGCATCGATGTCATACACAAGTACTCCAGATGATATCAAAGAGCTATGGTGGAGAGAATTCAAGGTAAATGAGGTCTCTAAGTTTAAATATACAATTCAGTGTATAAATTAAATATAACAACTTGTTTTTTTTTTAGCGAAAGTTCAATTGGGATGAGACCGAGGAGCTTGAAATAAGAAGAATATTTAAAAAAAAATGCGGTCATCACATCCGAGGTGTACTGAATCATGCCAAAAAGAGCCGAAAGAAGCCACATTGCATCACCGAAGAAAATTGGCTCAACATTTTAAATTTTTGGGATTCCGATGAGAGCCAACGAAGGAGTGAGCAAAATAAAATAAATCGAGCTTATAATTCTGGGGAATCATCTGCTACTTATGCGGGAGGCTCAATCAATATTGATGAGTATAGAATTAGAATGGTAATTTGGTTCAATTACCATTCTTTTGTATTTAATTCATTTATTTTTTCATTAATTCATCTAACGGTGTTTTGTTTTTAGACCAAGGAAATGGGATCACCGCCATCATTTAGAGAGACTTTCGCACGGACTTTTCAGAAAAAAGACAAGAGCTGGAGTGGGGAGAGAGCTAGAACGGTTATGGTATGTAATTTTAAAATTTTAAATTGTTTTATAAAAACTTTTATTTGAACATATTATGCTCAATTTATCATCACAACATTATAATAAGAATTTAATAGATTTGTCAATTCCAATAATTTCTCAAATACTTAAATTGAACTTTTCATTTCAAATTCATATATATATATATTTTTCATTATAAAATAAAATTTGAAAATAGATAATATCAAATTTGTTACGTCCATTCCAAATGGTTGGTTCATTATGTCACGTATAGTATAATTTTTTCCTTTATTCAATCTGTTATATTTTCAAACTCGTAATAGTAGTCGAATTTTAATTTCAATTACAACACTCCTCATTATCTAAATATCATTTTAATGGATTAAGCAACAAAATATATAATTATAAGTATGTGTAATTTTAATTCCATAAGTGTATTAAATTTATAATATTTGATTGACAAAGATAATTTTTGTGTCTTATTGCTTACTGTCAATCGCTTAATGAGAAATACAATTTTGTATTCTTACTTTATTTGTTAGATTTTTTAGAAATTTGTTCAACTGTTAATTGACACTTCTCAATTTCGTTGGATATTTTAGTATATTGTTATTTCATTTTTCTTCTAATTTCTTATACGATAATGCAGGAGAAATATGACCAGCTTCTACTTAGAAATTCTAGTGGTAGTGATGATGCTGCAACGTCTGAGTCATCTGTTAATGATATGACTTTATGGCTCGAGGCAACTGGTGGAGCAAAGAAGGGAAGAGTACTTGGGATGGGCTCGTTGAGCAGAACTTGCAGACTCAGTGGTCTAAGTTCTTCCGGCCATACACCAGTAAGAGCAGAATTAATGCAAATGAACCAAGAGCTGAGCCACATGAAGGAGCTGTTAGCACAAAAAGACAATGAACTTCAAGTCATGCGCGTAAAACAGCAGCGAAGAGACAATGAAATTCAAGCCATGCGCGTTGAACAGCTGCGAAGAGACAATGAATTTGAAGAGTTTCGCGCACAACAGAGGCTTATAATGCAACATCTTCAGCTAGTCTCCGCTTCAAGTTCGATTCCCCCTTCTCTATCTCCTCCAAATGATGGTGATGATGATTTTGACATATTTGGTGACGGTGATGGTGGCGGTGACGGTAATGGTGATGATGATGGTGATAATGTTTCTTGAAACAATTTTTATTTCACGTTTATTTTTAATTAGACTTCTCATTAGAATTTCATTTATACTTCTACAAATTCGATATTCTATAACTTATTTAGTACTGTTTAATATTATTTCATGACGATGGTAGTGTTTTTTTAATTATTATTTCATTCATACTATTATATGGTCAGTTATTTGAATTAGTAGATACTGCATAAATTTCGTATTCATGGCTGTTCGATGGTACCCTGGATGATTTGTTGATGATGATGTTGGTGGTTTAGCTTATAAACTGGTTGGTTGAAACTATCAGGGAGGAATATGATATATATGGAAATTTGGTGCAAATATTAAACAAATTAAATTTTTTTGTCGCAAATTTTCTATATTCGTCGCTAAATTCGTCGCTGATTTTGACATTCGTTGCAAAATTTGTTGCTGAATTTTTTAGATTTCGTTGCAAAATTCGTCGCAAAAGCCGAAGCTGATTTTGTCGCAGAATTGCGACAAATTATCTCACAAAAATTTTGTCGCAAATTGCGACGAAAATAAATTCGTCGCAGATTTTGTTGAAGATTTTGCAACAAAAAACTATTCAAAATTTGTCGCTAATTTGTGACAAAAATTATTCGTCGTTGTGTTGGTCGCTAAATTGCAACAAAAAATTTGTTGATGCTAATTTATCCTCCAGCTGAGAAATTTGAAACATACTATTTTGTCGCAAAATTGGTTGGAAAATTGCAACAAAAAATAATTGGTTGCTAAATTGTGCAACAATTTTTGCAACAAATATTTTATTGTTGGAAATTTTTCCGACAAAATGTTTCGTCGCAAATTTTGTCGGAAATTTGCAACTAAAAAGTTTTTGTTGCTAATGTTTGCGACGAATTTTGCGACGAACTATAATCGGTCGCTAATTGGCGACAAATTTCATATTTTTTGTCGAAAAATTTTGCGACGAGTTATTAGCGACAAATTATGGTTTGTCGAAAAATTGGTTGCTAAATAATTTAGCGACGAATTTTTCTTAACTTTTCGTCGTAAAATTTGTGGCTAAATACAAGTTTTTTTGTAGTGAGAGACATTCAATGTTGGGTACTCGTAGCCTCCCATTATAGTGAAGAATTTCCCTGCTCAGCCTTAAACCCGGGTTTGTTACCCTTGTATGCCTCCTCCATCAACAACATAAAGTTAAGGCCTGATCTGTGGGCCTTGATCACTCGCCGGATCAAATCTAGTTGAACCTTTGTAGGCTAATAGCTGACATCCACCAATCGCATCTATATTAATCTAAAGTAAATAAAACATTGCCAGTAGATCCACTACAAAAAAACACGGATTTTGCGACGGACCTTTGCGACAAACATTTTTTGTTGCTATTTTGTGACGAATTTGACAACGAAAATAAATTTCATAACCATTTTCCAAATATATTAGCAACGAAAAAAACTTCGTAGCTAACTTAGCGACGAAATCATTCTTCGTCGCTGAATTTGCGACGAAAACAAATTTCGTCCCTGAATTTGCGACGAAAACGAATTTTGTCGCTGCATTTGCGAGGAAAACGAATTTCATCGCAGATTTCAGCGACGAAAACGAATTTCGTCGCGCATTTCAGCGATGAGAAGATATTTCGTCGCTGAAATTGGCGACGAACAGATGTTTCGTCGTAGAAATCAGCGACGACATTAGTTTTCGTCACAACATCTGCGACATAACACTTTTTCGTCGCAAATTCAATGACGAAGAATGACTTCGTTGCAGATTTCAGCGACGAAAACGAGTTTCGTCGCTGATTTTAGCGACGCAAAGTATTCGTCACAGATTTCAGCCACGAATAAGTTGTTCGTCGCTAAAATCAGCGACGCGCAGAGATTTCATCGCTGAAATCGCAACGAAAAGACCTTTTCGTTGCAGATTCAGCTACGAACAAATGTTTCGTCGCAGAGTCAGCGACGAACAATTTTTTTGTCACGGATTTCAGCGATAACTAGGAATTTGGTTGCTGATTGCAGCGACAAAATTAATATTTGTTGCTGAAATTTAAAATTTCGCCACAAATGAAACGACAAAATACCACATTCGTCCCTGATATGTGCGACAAAACATGGTTCGTGATTAAAAAATTGTTCGTTGATACCTTTGAACGACTGAAAAGGGATTTTCAGTTATGGATTATTCCGTCGCAAAAAATTTGTTTTCTATTAGTGAATTTTCTACTTCATTATCTATATTGAATAAAAATTTAAAAATGTTTAAATTTGACATGACATTTTTCCTAATCAAATATAAATATTATTAAATGAAAGTGCACATTTTTATAATTAAATATTGTAATAGTTAAATGAAACCGCCGAAAGCGTTACTAGTGTTGATTTATGCATAATTGTTCATGCATTTCCTCTATATTTGTACAATTTGCCCCTCACGAATGTACATTGATGTGCTTAATGCACTTTGCGTAAAAATAAGAAAGGGAACCCAAAGCTCATGCAATTGGAGCCGAAATACGTGGCAAGGATGCCAAAAGTAAAAGGCAATCAACTAAGACAGAGTAATTAGTTAGTTAGTTAGTAATAGTAATTAATTAAGTAGATAGTTAGTAATTAAAATAAATAAAAAATTATATAAAGATATTAGATGAAAAAATAATAATAGCATGTCTTGAATTTGATCTTTGCGCATACTTTTCATTCCGTAGACATGTATAAAATTAATTAAAAAAAAAACTTTAAAATAACCAAAAAAGGTCATGATTTCAGCGACGAAGGAGAGATTCGTCGCTGTTTTCAGCGACAAATCATAGGTTCGTCGCTGATCTCAGCGACGAACCCGATGTTCGTCGCAGATCTCAGCGACGAACCCGATGATCGTCGCAGATCTCAGCGACGAACCCGATGTTCGTCGCTGATCTCAGCGACGAACGCGATGTTCGTCGCTGTTTTCAATGACGAACGAGAGGTTCGTCGCTGTTTTCAGTGACGAACTGGATGTTCGTCGTTGTTTTCAGCGACGAACGCGATCTTGGTCGCTGATTCAGCGACGAAAAGGATATTCGTCGCTGATTTAAGCGACGAAAACCTCTTTCGTCGCTGATTTCAGCGACGAACATCGTTTTCGTCGCTGATTTCGTTGCAAAAATTTTTTAATGCCTCCCACACAATTTTCCTCTCCCTCTCTTCCCCCACTTTCCCGTCCCTCTCATCCCCGTGATCGTCTCCCTCTGAATCACGGCTTCAACGAGGTACTCTCTCTCTCTCTCTCTCTAGATCCGGCGGCAATGCCGCCGGATCTTGGCGGGGGAAGGGCAGCGCCCCTCCCCCGGGTTGCTTGCAACAGCGGGGGAGGCACCGCAGCACCTCCCCCCGCTGAGATCCGGCCACAGAGGCCGGATTTGGGACGGGATGGCCCCGCCCGCATCTTCGCAGGCAGGGCCGACCGGGGGAGGGGCAGCGCCCCTCCCCCGGGTTTCTTTGAATAGCGGGGGAGCCGCCGCAGCGCCTCCCCCGCTGAGATCCGGCCATAGAGGCCGGATCTGGGACGGGATGGCCCCGCCCCTCCCCCGGGTTTCTTTTAACAGTGGGGGAGGCGCCGCAGCGTCTCCCCCCGCTGAGATCCGGCCACAGAGGTCGGATCTGGGGACGTGATGGGCCCGCCCGCATCTTCGCAGGCGGGGCCGACCGGGGGAGGGGTTGGAGCCCATCATTGTTTGAGGGGTTGGAGCCATCATGGCCATTGCATGTTGCTGTTGCCTTCGTTGCGTTAGCTGCACATTTCATAGCCATCCTGCAAACACCCAATTACATGTATTTTTTTTTTTTTTTGAAAAAAGGAAACATTATGTGTTCATTTATAAAACTCATAGCATGTCTCAATATTATTTTTGTAATACCAAATTATACTTAAATACATTATACCACATGTAAAAATTTTAGGTATCGGAAATACTTTAGTGCCAAAGTCCCGATTTTAGAAAATTGGTGTCAATTTAGTTAAACATAGGTATGAATTTCTAATATAAAAAATTATCAATATAATAATAATTATAAATCTCTTGTAGAAAGAAATTTAATTTTTTTATTTATAAAATCCTACATTTACCACTAAATTTTTTCTAATTTAGTTGAAAAAAATATGTGACCCGAGGGGGAGGCGCCTAGTTGAAAAAAATATGTGACCAGAGGGGGAGGCACCGCAGCGCCTCCCCCAGCTGAGATCCATGCATTTGTTAATTTTATTATGCTATATTTTGCTTGATAGTGTATGCATTTGTTAACACACAAATGAGAAGTTTTGAAGAGTATAGCAAGCAAGTTTTTATTCAACGTAAGAGTAGAGTCCATTTGCGATTGTATGTATTAATTAGGTAGAATTCTACTATATTATGTTTGATAGTGTTGTAAAATACTGGTGTGCATTTGTGGTTCTTCAATTGTATGATAACAATTTTACAACTGAGCAAGAGGTGAGAAAATATGTCAATTTTTGAAACCTTTTTATGAAATGCCCATCTTGATTTAACACAATCAATTTAAAAAATTTTATCAATATAATGGGAGATCAATATAAAAAATTAATTGCTATGTTCCTTTCTTAATGATACATTGTATTAGGTCCTGAATGTAGAAAAATGTTGGTAAGGGCTGCTAGAGCGTAGTCTAGAAGTGAGGCACCACATCTCTACCTAGATGTGGTGAGGAGTAAGCATGGTTTGTTATATCTATTGAGTGATTATGTTTCAAATTTATAATACATATAATGCTATATATAGTTAATATATATTGTTAATCTTATATAATATATTTTAATATTAGATTAATTCTAAATAACATTAATGGTTTTGCATTGCAGATGTGTTTGCGTTGATTGGACGTGTTGTTCAATTAGAGGGGAGAAATTATTGTCTTCAAGCGGACGAGGTATATATTTTTTTTCGTATATTTTATTTTATTTTCTTTGTTTTGTATCCCTTATTCCTAGTTTCAATGTATGTATGTTGTGAATTCGCGAAATGCAATAGTTATAAA
This sequence comes from Dillenia suffruticosa, assembly GCA_033439265.1. Taxonomy (NCBI): domain Eukaryota; kingdom Viridiplantae; phylum Streptophyta; class Magnoliopsida; order Dilleniales; family Dilleniaceae; genus Dillenia; species Dillenia suffruticosa. The sequence goes on along the minus strand of JAVTVX010000011.1, from coordinate 11,561,158 downwards.
TTATTTTGTTATTTTTTCCGACTCAACGTTTTTATATTTGTTAAATTTTCTGAAAATATGTTAAATAATTTTAAAATGTTTTGTTATTAGATGTTCTTTATTTCTTATTAATGTTTTTTTTCAGTATAATATATAGTTTGTTAATAATTAATTTATTAATATTTTATTATATTTATTTTTTTAAACAGCGACAATGCAAAACGAAAGAAATTGGATGTATAATAAGAATTTACCTGATCGTCGTGGTTTAACTGATGAGTTTATTTGTGGGGTGGAACAATTCTTGAATTTCGCTACTAGTAAAGTTGAGTTTATGGATGGGAATAAGTTAAGGTGTCAGTGTAAAAAGTGTGGTGATGGCAAATTTCATGTATGTGATAAAGTTAGGAAACATGTTTGTAGATTTGGTTTTACTTTAAATTACTACAATTGGACTTGTCATGGTGAATCGTTTATATCTGATGAACAATATGTGCGAAATTTGGATTATTCAAGTAAAGGGGATAACAATTGTTATGATCAGTTAAATCCATATCAGCAGATGGTATTTGATACAGCGGGTCAAAATTTTTTTCCCCAAACAAACTATGCAAGTTCTAGTTCTGTACCAACAAATCAAGATGTACCTACAAGTTATGCATCACCATTGGAGGGGGTAGAAGCAACATGTGTCGATGAGAATGTGCAAGATGAGAATTATTTGTCTAACCAATTTCAAGAAATGTTGAGAGCTACAGATGAACCATTATGGGTTGGTTGTGACACCCACACTAAATTGTCATTAACGACTAGAATGTTAAATGTTAAGGCAGAGTATAATTTGTCTGAGAATTGCTTCAATGATATTGTTCAAGTAATGAGAGAAGTATTGCCTCGTGATCATATAATGCCAAATGACTTTTATAGTATGAAAAAGTTGGTGAATGACTTGGGCCTTCCGGTGGAAAGAATTGATGTATGCAGAGATGGTTGCATGTTGTTTTGGGGAGCTGATGAAAATGTACAATTTTGTAAATTTTGTAACCAAAGTAGGTACAAGAGTACTAGGATAGCAGGTCGTACTCAGCGACGTAAACCATTCAAGCAAATGTTTTATTTGCCCTTGACTCCTAGATTGCAAAGACTTTATGCATCGAAAGCTACTGCTAAATATATGATTTGGCATGCAAATCATCAAACAGAGGAAGGGTTAATGTGTCATCCTTCGGATACAGAGGTGTGGAAAAATTTTGATATGACATATCCTGAATTTGCAAGAGAGACTCGAAACATTAGATTAGGTCTTTGTGCGGATGGCTTTGCTCCATTTGGAAAATCAGGGAAAACTTATTCATGTTGGCCAGTGATATTAACTCTTTATAATTTTCCTCTGGGTATGTGTATGAAAACACCCTATATGTTTTTGACATTGGTTATACCGGGCCCGCAAAATCCTAAGAAGTTGATAGATATTTATATGCAACCATTGATTGCGGAGTTAAAACAGTTATGGGATGACTGTGTTCTTACATATGATGTTAACACTGATCAGATGTTTGTATTGAAGGCAATTCTTCTTTGGACGATAAATGACTTCCTAGCTTATGGCATGCTATCGGGATGGAGTACTGCTGGGGTTTTAGGATGTCCAATATTTATGGAGAGATCTAAGTCATTCAGATTGAAATATGGTAAGAAGGCGAGTTATTTTGATTGTCATAGACAATTTTTGTCACAAAATCATAAATTTAGAAGAAATAAAGAAGAATTTACGAAAAATAAATTTGAAAAAATACCTCATCCGTTGAGATTGACTTGCCAACAAATTTGGGAACGAGTGTCTCAATTTTCATCTGTGATTGAAGACCCACATGGTACAACATACGGATATGGAAGTGTGCATAAATGGACCCAACAGAGTATATTTTGGGATTTACCATATTGGAAGACCCATCTGATTCATCATAATCTCGATTTGATGCATATCGAGAAAAATGTTTTCGATAATCTGATTAATATATTGATGGATGTCTCTGGAAAAACAAAAGATAACTTGAATGCGAGAAAAGATATGCGGCTTCATTGTAATCGGCCTACACTTGATGCGGATAGAAGTAGTAAGGGATCAAAACCAAAGGCAATTTATACAATAAATAAGGATCAGAGACAGAAAGTTTGTGAATGGTTGAAATCCCTTAGATTTCCTGATGGTTATGCCTCAAATCTTGGGAGATGTGTCGATATGAAAGAATGCAAGTTGATTGGTTTGAAAAGTCATGATTGTCACATATTTATGGAAAGATTGATTCCGATTGCTTTTAAGGAACTATTACCAGATTTTGTATGGGCCGTCATTACAGAGTTAAGTATTTTCCTGCATGATATTTGCTCGACAGTATTAAAGGAATCACATATGGCGAAATTAGAGAGAGATATCCCTATCATTTTATGTAATTTAGAAAGGATTTTTCCTCAATCATTTTTTGATTCCATGGAACACCTTTTGGTTCACTTGCCTTATGAGGCCAGAGTTGCATTTGAAAGGTAACTTTTGCACATTCTCATCATAATAATATTTATAGTGCATGTCAATGTACTAAATTTATTATATATCATTTTCTGATACACTTTTTATTCCATATCAATTAGATTTTTATATCATTTGAAGAGAAAAGTGAAAAATAAGTCACGGGTTGAAGCGTCTATTGTTAATGCATACATTGCAGAGGAAGTGACAACTTTTGCTTCATATTATTTCGAGCCTCATGTCCAGTGTAAGAGACAGCACGCGGGTAGAAATGATGAGAGTCCTGTTGATCCTAATTTAAAATCATTCTCTATTTTCAACTATCTCAGTCGACCAAGTGGGTCATGTAAGGTTAGATATTTAACTGCGAAAGAATGGCGGGCAGCCCATACATATATTTTATTGAACTGTCTAGAAGTTACGCCATACTTCGAGTAAGTCCTTTTTTCTCAAATATAAAAAATGTATTCTTTTTTTTGATAAAATTGTTGATATAAATCGTTTTCTTTAATCGTAGGATTTTTCAACATTCACGGTCTGAACTATCGATGCATGAGTTCAATCGTGTGTGCGATGAAGATTTTGCAGCATGGTTCAAAACATATGTTAGTTTTGCGAATTTTAAATTTTATATCTATTTGATTATTAAAAAAATAACACATTTATTTTACTTCAGGTTCAATGTAATCAAGATCAAGTTGAACAAGAATTGTTACTTAATCTGTCATGGGGTCCAAATTCGACGGTGCGAACTTGGCCATCGTATTTTATAAACGGGTATAATTTTGACACTCAAGAATATGGAACCGGAAAAGCTACTATGAATAGTGGTGTTTGTGTTCAGTCATCCAACGATGGAGGTGTCAAAGATGAGTTTTATGGTTTGTTGGATGAAATTATAGAGGTTGAGTACACTGGAGCAGAGTTGCGAGTCGTTTTATTTATGTGCCAATGGTTTGTCCCCGTAAAAGGGATGAATGTGCATCCAAAGTTTAAATTGGTTGATATAAATCATAAAAAATTTTATAAAAGATATGAACCATTCGTATTGGCACAACAAGCGATTCAAGTGTATTATGCTTCATATCCTAGTTTGAAATGTGACAAAATTGATTGGTGGGTTGTTTGTAAAACGAAAGCACGAAAGAAAATTGAGGAACGTTGGGAAGACATGGCATATCAACAAATGGAAGTTGCCAATACGTTTCAGACTGAGGAATATATTATTCCAACATTATGAGATCCACATGGCGTAATGATAAATGTGGATCAAAATGAAATTCATGAGTCTGGCGATGAAGAACCTGATTTTGAGACAGATGATGAAGATGAGGATGAAGATGATGATGAATTTGATGTTGAAGAATCTGATAATGAGGATGATGATGACAATAATGACTTTGATTTTTGATCGTCAGTAAGTATTGTTTTTTTAAGATTTATTAAAATTGTCTAACATCATATGAAATTTTACTTTACTGTTTTCATGTGAAAATACATTTAGATTTGCATATTACGTTTCTCAATTTGTATGTTATATTTAGTGCCTCATGTTTCATTTTCGAAATATTATTTGTTAATATGTTTTCTTCTTTTATAGATCATTTCGGAAGACAATTTAAATATGGTATGTTTATTCATATACTCTATTATATTTTTTATAATCATGCAATATTCATTGCTTGCAAGAAAAAACTCTTGTTACAGTTTCAACGTGGAGGACATAGACGATCTTCTAATGCAAGACCAAACTCTTCGGCGTCACCGTCCGTTTCAGCTGCACCTTCCCATGCCCCTTCGCCTTGTACTGATATACCTTCACCGTTTCCATCAGTTGCACCTTCAATTGTACCTTCAATGCAAGATTCACACGTTGAAGGGGAAGATACGCGAGAGGTGATATCCCCTTGCGGAGATTCGTAAGTATTAAATATTGAAATATTATCATAATTGTTTCTTTATTTATATAGTTGATTAGTTTATTTAAATATTTTTTTTACTAACCATTTTTTTTATTTCTAATTTTATGATAGATTCACAAATTCTGTGTATGTTATTCATGAGCTGAATAGAATCATTAACAACCATTGGGGAGGAGCATCGATGTCATACACAAGTACTCCAGATGATATCAAAGAGCTATGGTGGAGAGAATTCAAGGTAAATGAGGTCTCTAAGTTTAAATATAAAATTCAGTGTATAATTTAAATATAACAAATTGTTTTTTTTTTAGCGAAAGTTCAATTGGGATGAGATCGAGGAGCTTCAAATAAGAAGAATATTTAAAAAAAAATGCGGTTATCACATCCGAGGTGTACTAAATCATGCAAAAAAGAGCCGAAAGATGCCACACTGCATCACCGAAGAAAATTGGCTCAACATTTTAAATTTCTGAGATTCCAATGAGAGCCGACGGAGGAGTGAGCAAAATAAAAAAAATCGAGCTTATAATTCTGGGGAATCATCTGCTACTTATGTGGGAGGCTCAATCAATATTGATGAGTATAGAATTAGAATGGTAATTTGGTTCAATTAATATTTTTTTGAATTTAATTCATTTATTTTTTCATTAATTCATCTAACGGTGTTTTGTTTTTAGACCAAGGAAATGGGATCACCGCCATCATTTAGAGAGACTTTCGCACGGATTTTTTTAAAAAAAGACAAGACCTGGAGTGGGGAGAGAGCTAGAACGGTTATGGTATGTAATTTCAAAATATTAAATTGTTTTATAAAAACTTTTATTTGAACATATTATGCTCAATTTATCATCACAACATTATAATAAGAATTTAATAGATTTGTCTATTCCAATAATTTCTCAAATACTTAAATTGAACTTTTCATTTCTAATTCATATATATATATATTTTTCATTATAAAATAAAATTAGAAAATACATAATATCAAATTTGTTACGTCAATTCCAAATGGTTGGTTCATTATGTCACGTCTAGTATAATTTTTTCCTTTATTCGATCTGTTATAGTTTCAAACTCGTAATAGTAGTCGAATTTTAATTTCAATTACAACACTCATCATTATATAATGGATTAAGTAACTAAATATATAAATATAAGTATGTGTAATTTGAATTCCATAAGTGTATTAAATTTATAATATTTGATTGACAAAGATAATTTTTGTGTCTTATTGTTTACTGTCAATCGCTTAATGAGAAATACAATTTTGTATTCTGACTTTATTTGTTAGATTTTTTATTACATTGCTCAACTGTTAATTGACACTTCTATTTCTTTCGTTGGATATTTTAGTATATTGTTATTTTATTTTTCTTCTAATTTCTTATATGATAATGCAGGAGAAATATGACCAGCTTCTACTTAGAAATTCCAGTGGTGTGATGATGCTACAACGTCTGAGCCATCTGTTAATGATATGGCTTTATGGCTCGAGGCAACTGGTGGAGCAAAACAGGGAAGAGTACTTGGGATGGGCTCGTTGAGCAGAACTTGCAGACTCAGTGGTCTAAGTTCTTCCACCCAGACACCAGTAAAAGCAGAATTAATGCAAATGAACCAAGAGCTGAGCCACATGAAGGAGCTGTTAGCATAAAAAGATAATGAACTTCAAGTCATGCGCGTAGAACAGCAACGAAGAGACAATGAACTTCAAGCCATGCGCGTTGAACAGCAGCGAAGAGACAATGAATTTGAAGAGTTTCACGTACAACAGAGGCTTATAATGCAGCATCTTCAGCTAGTCTCCGCTTCAAGTTCGATTCCCCCTTTTCTATCTCCTCCAAATGATGGTGATGATGATTATGACATATTTGGTGATGGTGATGGTGATGGTGATGGTGGCGGTGATGGTGATGGTGATGGTGACGATGATGGTGATAATGTTTCTTGAAACAATTTTTATTTCACGTTTTTATTTAATTAGACTTCTCATTAGAATTTTATTTATACTTCTACAAATTTGATATTCTGTAACTTATTGAGTAGAGACTGCATAAATTTCGTATTTTTGACTGTTCGATGGTACCCTGGATGATTTGTTGATGATGATGTTAGTGGTTTAGTTCATAAACTGGTTGGTTGAGACTATCAGGGAGGAATATGATATATATGGAAATTTGGTGCAAATATTAAACAAATCAAATTTTTTTGTCGCAAATTTTATACATTCGTCGCTAAATTCGTTGCTGATTTTGACATTCGTCGCAAAATTTGTTGCTGAATTTTTAAGATTTCGTTGCAAAATTCGTCGCAAAAGCCGTCGCCGATTTTGTCGCAGAATTGCGACAAATTATATCACAAATAAATTTCGTCGCAAATTGCGACGAAAATAATTTCGTCGCAGATTTTGTTGCAAATATTAGCAACAAAAAAACTATTGTTGGAAATTTGCAACGACAAAATTTGTCGCTAATTTATGACAAAAAATATTCGTCGTTGTGTTGGTCGCAAAATTGCAACAAAAAATTTTTTGATGTTAATTTATCCGACGAATTTTCCGACAGAGAATTTTGAAACATACTATTTCGTCGCAAAATTGGTCGGAAAATTGCAACAAAAAAATATTGGTTGCTAATTTGTGCAACAATTTTTCCAACAAATATTTTATTGTTGGAAATTTTTCCGACGAAATTTTTCGTCGCAAATTTTGTCGGAAAATTGCAACTAAAAAGTTTTGTTTGCTAATGTTTGCGACGAATTTTGCGACGAACTATAATCTGTCGCTAATTGGCGACAAATATCATATTTTTTGTCGTAAAATTTTGCGACGAGTTATTAGCGACAAATTCTGTTTTGTCGAAAAATTGGTCGCTAAATAATTTAGCGATGAATATTTCTTAAATTTTCGTCGCAAAATTTGTGATATCACTCTCTTGAACTCTGAAGACTTCGAAGGAACCCATTGCTTTTAACTCTTAAGGCATCCACGTTATAAAAAATATTATCTTTCTATTTTGAAGAAAATTTTAAGATTTCTACATTCAAGAATCTTTTCAAATTCAAGAAGCATAGTGAATATTGGCTTTTCAAATTTTATTTTTTCCTATTTTGTAAATATTTTATTTTATTCTTTCCTTTTATATTTTCATAGAATCCCATATAAGTAAGGATTTTGTACAACCTATTGTATATACAATATAAGTATTATTCTCTTTCAGTTTTCTCTCTTTATTCTCTCTACTCTTTTTGCTTTATTTTTGTTTTTCTATTATGGTATCAGAGCACAAGGTGTTCGATCCAATTTCCTCCTTGTTTCTTTCTACTCTTCTCTTCAATTAGATTTTTTTTTTGCCTAGTTATGGAGAAATTAGATATTTTTCAACCTATTTCTGTCATGCTTGATGGATACAATTATCAATCCTGGTTTCAAGGGATGCGAAACTTCCTTAAGGGAAGGAAGCTATGACGCTATGTTACAGGAGATGTCAAGTTGCCCATGAAATCCAATGACGAATCGGATGGTGATTTTGCTAATCATCTTGAAGATTGGGACAACAAAAATCACCAAATCCTCACTTGGTTTCGTAATACGTCTGCACCTTCTATTCAATTGTAATTTAGTCGTTTTGAGACGGTTAAAGATGTTTGGGATCTTCTTGCAAGTCGCTTCACTACATCAGATTTGGCTCATCAATATCAATTGCTTGCCGAACTCCATTCTTTGCGACAAGAACGAGGTCAGTCAATTAATGATTTTCTTGCTCGTATGTAATCCATATGGGATCAACTTGCTCTCTCTGAACCCCATTGGCAGTGTACAACTGATGCTAATAAATATGCAATATATAGAGACCAAGGACATCTGGTCCAATCCCTTATGGTTCTAACATCAGATTTTGAGCCAGTTAGAGCTTCTCTACTTCATCGACATCCATTTCCTACTATTGAAAATGCAGTTTCTGAGTTAATATTAGAAGAAACTCGCTTGGGATTACTCAAACCTCATCATAGTGATATTGTGTTAGCCACTACTACTCGAGGATCAAAGATTCCAAATTTTTGTCGCAAATGTCAGAAATCAGGTCATATCCTTCCTAGTTGTCCTACTGTTTAATGTCGATTCTATAAGAAGCAAGGACATATTTCTAGTCGATGCCCTATTAATCCTATGGCCGAATGTCGATATTGTAAAGAGAATGGTCATCTTCTTGAGAATTGTCCAAAGAAGGTCATTCAATCCCAAAATCATTCTCCTACTGGTTCTCGACATATCTCATAGTCTGCTACTGTTGCTATTATTGAGGATTCTACTACTACCACATCTTCTACTCAACCTTCAATATCTCTTGGTGATCTTCAAACTCTCTTACAACAAGTTCTTTCTTCTAGTAATCACAATCATACTGCACTCTCTACTGTATCAGGTACCTCTTCTTGGTTTTTTGACTCTGCTTGCTCTAACCATATGACCCATGATTCCCACTCCTTTACTTCTTTATCTACTCCTATTACACCACCCATGATTCATACAGCCGATGGCTCCACCATGCTAGTCACTCATGTTGGTCATCTTTCCAACTATTTATTAGATTTACCAGATACATTCTTTGTTCCTACACTTATCTTAAATCTTATTTTTGTTGGTCAATTATATGATTTTGGATTAGATATAATATTCACTTCTACTAGATGTCACGTGCAGGATCCTCAAATGGAAAAGATCTTTGGCATAGACCGTAAGGTTGGACGTCTGTACGAGCTCACTTCTCTTCACATTCCTATTAATCGTTCCTCACTATGCTGTGCGACCACTGTTCCTTCCTTATTTCACTTATGGCATCTTCGTTTGTGTCATTTATCTCTTAATAAACTTCGTTCTTTGATTTCTCGGGTTTACTAGGTTTTGTTACTAATAAATTTCTTCAATATGTTTCATGTCAAATTGCATAAACAATCTGCCTTACCTTTTAATACAATGATTCTATTTCTAACGCCCTTTTGATCTTATTCACTCTGATATTTGAGGACCATCTCCTATACCAACTATGGGTGGCTCAAAATACTTTGCTGTGTTTATTGATGACTACTCCCGCTTTACATGGATATATTTGATGAAAAACCATTCAGAATTATCTCAAATTTACAAAAACTTTGCATCAATGATTCAAACTCAATTTTCTCATACCATCAAAATCTTACGCTTTGATAATGCATCTGAATATCTTAAGTCCACCCTTACCATGTTTCTTAAGGAGCATGGAACCATTGTTCAACATTCTTGTCCAGGTACTTCCCAACAAAATGGTAGAGCTAAACGAAAATATCGTCACATTCTTGATATAACTTGGTCTTTACTCTTTTTTGCATCTTGTCCATCACAATTTTGGGGTGAAGCAGTTCTTACAGCTGTATATGTCATTAATAGAATACCTTCTTCTATAATTTCTAACATCTCTCCTTATGAGCAACTACATGGCTCCCAACCAATTTATAACTCTCTTAAAGTCTTTGGATGTGCTTGTTTTGTGTTACTTCAACCCCATGAAAATAATAAGTTACAACCTCGAGAACGATTATGCTGTTTCCTAGGGTATGGCATTGAACACAAAGGATATAGATATTGGGATCCTGTCTCCAATCGTTTTTTAGTCTCTCGACATGTCATTTTCTAGGAAAATACCATGTTTTCTTCCATATCTAATTTTTGTACCACCTCTCCATTACTCACTAATCTGTCTCCTGATTTATTCTCTTCTGGTTCTGATACATGTACAGATACTTCAACTCTTACGACTCCTCCTTCATATTATCTCCCAAATAATGGATCTGCACCTCCTTCCACTGATGCTGAGTTATTTTCTTAATCTACTTCTCGACCTATAAGAGTAAGAGCACCTCATGTTCGTCTTCTTGATTATCATTGTTATTCTATAATTTCCACTTTAGATGAGCCTCAATCTTACCGAGAGGCTAGTAGTAATCCTCTTTGGCAGCAAGCTATGCAAGAAGAACTTCAAGCTTTGGAGAACACACATACTTGGGATTTAACTGATCTTCCTAAAGACAAAACTCTTGTAGGATGTAAGTACGTTTATAAAATCAAAACTCACTCAGATGGGACTATTGAACGATACAAGGCTCGACTGGTCACAAAGGGATATACACAGGAATATGTTATTGACTATGAAGAAACCTTTGCCCTGGTTGCACTTTTGTGTGTAATTTGCTTGCTATTGCTGCAGCTAAACAATTACCCTTGTATCATATGGATGTTAAAAATGCTTTTCTCAATGGAGTTCTAAAAGAAGAAGTTTATATGAAACCACCTCCAGGTTATTCATATCCTGCCAACAAGGTCTGTCGTCTTCGTCGAGCTTTATATGGCCTAAAATCGGCTCCTCGTGCTTGGTTTTCTACTTTCAGCAGTACTGTTAGTGATTTTGGTTTCTCTCATAGTGCTTCTAATTCTGCCCTTTTCATTTAGCAAACTGATTATGGTACTGTTTTACTTATTCTCTACGTTGATGACATGATTTTCACTGAAAGCGATACTGCTGCAATCTCCAAATTCAAACATTTTCTTTGTAGCAAATTTCAAATGAAGGATCTCGGTCATCTTAGTTATATCTTGGGACTAGAAGTTACTCTTACATCTTCTGGTTATTACTTGTCTCAGACAAAGTATGCCTTTGACCTTCTTTCTCATTCAGGCATTTCAGATAATAAAATTGCTTCCACTCCTCTTGAGCATAATGTCAAATTTTTTCCTACAGATGATACTCTTCTTTCTGATCCAACCTTATATCAGCGATTAATGGGCAGCTTTGTTTATCTTACTGCTACTCATCCTGATATCTCTTATGTTGTTCATATTGTTAGTCAGTTTATGGCTGCACCACGATCTCCTCATTTTGCTACCATTTTTCGGATTCTTCGTTATGTAAAAGGTACCACATTTCATGGACTTCACTTTTCTACCTCATCCTCTTTACAGCTACATGCCTATTCTGATGTTGATTGGGCTGGTGATCCTACTGATCAACGGTTTACTACCGGGTATTGTATTTTTCTTGGCGATTCTTTAATCTCCTGGCATAGTAAGAAAATAACGTTTATAGCTCGTTCTAATACAGATGCGGAATATCGTGCCCTTGCTAACACCACTGTAGAATTATTATGGCTTTAGAGGCTTCTTTGTGATCTTGGTATACCTATTTCTTCTCCAGCTCCACTATATTGTGATAATTAGAGTGCCATTCAAATCGCTCATAATTATATCTTTCATGAACGAACCAAGCACATTGAGATTGATTGCCACTTTATTCGTCAACATATAACTCAGTTTGAACTTCAATTATTCTTTCTTCGCTCTGACGACCAACCTACTGATCTCTTTACCAAGACTCATCTTCCTGGATGCCATGATGACTTACTATACAAACTCAAGATGACTTCTCTATTTCCATCTTAAGTTTGCGGGGAGGGTGTAAAGAATATTATCTTTCTATTTTGAAGAAGGTTTAAGATTTCTAAATTCAAGAAGCTTTCCAAATTCAAGAAGCATTGTAAATATTGGCTTTCCAAAAGTTATTCTTTCCTATTTTGTAAATATTTTATTTTATTCTTTCATTTTATGTTTTCATAGAATCCCCTATAAATAGATCCTTTATACAAGCTATTGCATATACAATACAAGTATTATTCTCTCTCAGTTTTCTCTCTTTATTCCCTTGTTCTTTTTGCTTTCTTTTTCTTTTTTTATCACACATGATGCTCGACTTCCTGGGGTCATAAGAAATCATCATTATAATTTTTAATCAAACTCCATCTACCTTCTTTATCTCAATTTTATATCCTTTTGCAAGAAGAAACACCTTAGCCTCTAATTATCCATGAAAACCTCACAATTCTCCCCATATGGATTGTATCCCCAAATCCCTAATAAAGAAACAATAGCCACTAACTTTAGATAAAAGGTTAGATAATTTTGTTCATAAGACGTTAGTTGTCTTAAAACATAAGCTTTGGTATGACCTTCCCACAAAAGAACATACTCTAAACTGCTAGTGTCATTGTAGATTTGAAATCTCTTGCCATCTCGAGCAAAATAAACTCTAGAGCCTCTTTCAAAAGTTATTTAATCTCCCCCAAAGCAACGCCAGTATGACTTATCGTATTAGAACACAGTGTTCTTTTTCATTAACACTGTCAAAGTGGTGGCAGGTGAACCCTTGACTAACTTGCGACAATAATAGGCTAAACTATGGAAGCTGTGACCTCTACTACAATAGAAGTCTTAGGGCAATCCACTGTATATTGTAATATCATCATTGGATACCACATGCTCCAACAACGCCAATCGGTCCATCCAAATCTTACACTTGTCGAACTTAGCATATAATTGTTTAGCCTTTAGCTTAGCCTATAAAAGCAAAAGGTGTTATGAATGCTTCATCGAATCTTTGAAGGTAAGAGGAGTATTAGTTACCAAATAGACCAAGAGTTTTTGTAGGTAAATAGTGCCCACATGAGGCATTTACGTTAAAAATAAATGATTTGAATTTTAAATTTGAATTAAGGGATAATGGGCGGTTAACCCATTATCCCTAGCTCCCTCGTCTTCTTTCTAAAACTTCTCACCAATTAACTTATGCGACATCAATACTATTAGAAAAAAGACCTTCAGTGATCGAAAATTACCGACGGAAAAAATTTTGTCGCTAATAACAACGGATTTCCGACGGAATATCGTCGAATAAAATATCAAGCGATCTGCGATGAATTAACGACGGAAATATTTTCGTCGTTAATCCGTTTTTGCAGTGGTCAACAGTAAAAAAAATAAAAAAAAAATTATAAATTTATCAACGACGGATTATCGAAAGAATTTTTTTAATTTTTTTAATTTTAAATTTTTTAAAATTTTTAAAAATTTTTCTAAATTTTTTTAAATTTTTAAATTTTTGAAATTTTTTATTTTTCTTTAATAATTATTTTTATTTTATTTTATAGAAGAATAATATTATTTTATTATTTTATAATAAATTATAATTTATTATTATTTTTTTATTATTAAAAAAATGAGGTAAAAATAATTAGTGACGGATTACTGACAAATTTTTTTATTTTTTATTTTTTTATTTTTTTATTATTTTAATTTTTAATTATTTTAATTATTTTTAATTAATTTTATTTTTTTTATTTAATAATTCTTTGTAGTTTTATTTTGATTTTATTTTGTAGAAAAATAATATTATTTTATTATTTTAAAATTTTTATTATTTTATTTGAAGCTATAATTAAATTATAATTTCATATTATTTTTTTATTATTAAAAAATATGAGATAAAAATAATAAGAAAAAAAGAAGAGGACAAGAAGCTTAACTTAGTCTAGTGGTATAGGTGCTATTGTCATGTTCATTGTGCTCGGGTTTGAAGCATTTCTTACAAATTAAGGAGGCGGGTCCGTTCGGTGAGCTGGCGGGTCGGCGGGCCGTCAGGCCTTGGAGCAGGAGATATGTTTTTTTTTAAGAAATCAAAAATCAGTGATGGATCCCAATCCATCGTTGATTTTTTTCCCTCTTTTTTTTATTGGCGATACATTTTTTTCGTCACTAATCATCAGCGACAGATTTTTTTCGTCGTTAATCCGTCACTGATATTAGCGACGAAACTAAATCGTCGCTAATATTTAGCAGAGTAACTTTCTGCGACGAATAAAATCCGTCGCTGATACCCTTCAGCGATAGAAAAAGGATTGAGGGCTTAGCAAATAGAAAGATTGATTAAGGGCTTAGCAAAATTCCAAATAGGGAATTTTCTATATCACTTCCGTCATTGGATTGAATGTTGCGATGTCATGACACTGCGATGGTAATTCGTTTAACGTGATTATCATCACAATTACGAGATTATCGAGAAACACATCGTGGTTCCCGAATGTGATGTGTTTAATCTTTGAGATATACCCGCAAATTTTATCTTTTAATTTATTCCAAAAAATGTCATGCTTCTGCTTTGTTTTGTGATAATTAAATCAAATATTTGTATCAGAGCTTTTGTTAGATTTTTTAAAATATTTTTTCGGAATTTTTTGAGTATATAAAATTTGAGATTTGGATCATGGATGAGTTTTGTAAATCCAATTACATCACGATGTTGCTCATGCTTTATAGATTACAAAAATAATTTTTTCGTAATTTTTGGATCACGTTAACACCATTAAATATGAAATCAAACGTTTCAGCCCTAAATGGTGCTGAAAATTTAAACCCTAGTTTTGTCACGTTCAAAGACAAATTGACCCATAAAAATGTTATAGTCGTGTTCCTCATAGTCTGATCTATATTTTGACATACATATTGTGTACTACCATCATTAGAAATTGGGTTTTCCAACATGGCAGTGAAGGGAAAAATTTTTAGACACTTGATTCACCGAGATTAGGGCTTGAATCTCCTAAAAATCGAGTTAAGGATGACTTTGAAAATTTCAATAACATTTTTTCGATGATATCGCAGTCAAAAATGGGCCAAGAAAGCATTTTCCAGCAACCAGGTCCTCACGACCCGGTTGCAAGCCCGTCGGGCAAAGAAGACTTGTTGGCATGTGCGTTACACACCATAGAGGTGCGTCACGCAAGAGGGTACTGTAGAGTGACTTCACGCATGCTAAGGCGCGTGAAGGGCTTCTGAAGGACCGGGTCAAATTAGACCCGATCCGTTTTAGATCCGCGTCCTGACCCGATTCAGGACCCAAGTGGCGAGTTATGACTATATGTACATTTTTGTGCATTGAATTCAAATCAGGATGGTAAGATACAATCCCGAATTGTGGTATGTGGTTTCTGTTGACTTATACACTCACTTTGGGGTTTATACTCGAATCATTTAGGATTTGTTGATTTATAGGGTGCATAAAATTGTGAGAATAAGTATTATATATCATTAATGTCTCTCCTTTCTGTATGACAAAGACAATGGCTGCTATGAAGACCGTCGTTTTAGATCTGGTGAAGGAGACAAGCTGAGCGATTAATTATGACATTTAGTACCGGAAGGTTTAGTTTGTTTCAAGGAGCAAGAACTTGTGGAGGTTCTACAGCACAATATGAAGGATCCTGAGGAGGATACCACACCTCAAGCGAGACGGGATTAAGAGGCATATCATATATAGAAGAGGAAGGATGGTCAAATTAGGGCAATCCTCCTGAGTAACATGCACGATGATATGATCCCGATTTATGAGTAATATCCTACTGCAATGTCGGTTTAGCATACTCTTAAAGAGTATGTTATCTCCCGATCAGCTTCTAAGTTGAGGATAATGACCTATAGGATTATTACCTACAAGAAAAGACCTGATCATAGCATAAAATAGCATCTCATGTAAATGTCGAGTATGATCGCCTCTTTGAAGATCATGGGGGAGCTGTTGTCGGATGAGTTTTAGGTACTGGGAGTGATCCAATCTTTACCTAACTCTTGGGAGGTTGTTAAGACCTATCTCGTACACACTGAGAGTATTTGTACTTTCATGAATGTGAGTAAGTATTGTAAGCTCGAGGAGGAGCGCTAGGAGGTGGCTAGATTTGTTTTAGGTCATACTTATATAGCGGAGTCGAGTAAGGGCTCCCAGGGTTTTAAGCGCAACTGGTGTAAGCATGACAGGAAGACCAGAGGCCAAAGCAAAAAGAAGTCATTTGCCAAGACGAACGACAAAGAACAAAAGCGTAGGAAGAAGGAACTTAATAAGAGTAAGGTCAAGTGCTACGTATATGACAAGTTTGGCTATTTTGCTCGCGAGTGTGACGAGTAGAAGGTATGTCCTTTTTCTTTACATGGTCTGAGTTTTATTTCATCCATTGTGATGCTCACTGACTCATTTCCTTTGTGGATTGTAGATTCAAGAGCCACTGACCATGTAACTCGTGATAGGACCGTGTACGTGGAACTCCACCGATTGAGTCCCCATGCGAGGAGGCTGTATATGGGGAACAGAGTATTTGTGACTGTAAGAGGGATTGGTACATTCAAACTGATACTGTGAAGTAACCAAATCCTATATCTTCATGATGTATTGTATGCTTTTGAGATTCGACGGAATCTTGTATCTGTTCTTTGTCTTGATTGTTTAGGGTATTCTGTTTTGTTAGGAAACTCTGAAGTTTCCATTTTATATAACAGTTCTTTGATATGTACTGGTTTAGTTCAAGATGAACTCTATACACTGGATGTGGTTTCCTTTAATAATATTTCTTACTTATGTCCTATTGCCTTTACATCTGATAGCGCATTGATGATGTTACTATTTGGCATAGTAGACTTGGCCATATAAGACAAGCGAGGATCGACCGGTTAGTTGTGAATAGCCTATTGGATCTACTAACTACGGTCGAGTTGCCCTTATGTAAGTTTTGCCTAACTATCAAAATAAAAAGAAAACCATTTGGAAAGGCAATGAGAGCTAAGATTCCATTGCAATTGATCCACTCCGATATTTGTGGGCCTATGAATATGAGAGCACGAAACAGAGTCATGTATTTCATTACTTTTATAGACGATTACACGTGTTTCGGTTATGTCTGTCTGATCTCGTACAGTCTGAGGTATTGAAATGTTTCAGGAGGTTTATTGGTGAGATTGAGAATCAGTTACACTTGAGAGTGAAAACTCTCAGAAGCGATCGTGGGTGTGAATATCTGTTTAAGCAATTTAAAGAGATTTATTTCGAGAAGGGTATTATATGAGATATATGATGGTGCAAATCAATTTGCCCATCTCCCATTAGGGAGACACATTATTCACTGCTGCCAATGTTCTCAACCGTGTTCCAACAATTCCGTAGTCAGTACCCCATACAAGCTTTGGATAGGGAGGCAGTCTGAGCTTAACCACTTGAGGCCATGAGGTCGTGCCACATATGTTCACAATTCCTTGCATCCACACGGCAAGTTAGGTCCGCAAGGAAAGAATTATATCTTTATAAGATACTCTGAATATTCTAAGGGACATGTGTTCCTTGGTGAGTATATAGACAGCACAGTCACTGAGATTGAGTCTCGTGATACCACGTTCCTAGAAAATGATTTACATAAGAGAGGCAAAATCAATCAAGACTTCTCCTTGTATGAGGTGGGTGAGTCTAACTCCTCAGCTGAGCCCAGCGACAAGACTCAAGAAACCATTATTAATCTTGGTCCTAGTGAGAGTGGCCTATTTAGAGATAAGGAGGCTCCTCCTCTTAGTAGGAGTACTTGGGGACAAGTACCTTGACGTCATTTTCCAATTGAGGATGAGATTCTCATTGTGACTCTCGAGAATGATAAGCAGCCCAGAACATTTCAAGAGATTCTTGAGGGTCCTATGAAGGACCAATAATCGAAGGACATGTAGGAGGAGATGGAATCTATAAGAATCAATGGGGTCTGGGACCTAGTTGACTTACCTGAGAATAGAAAGACAATTGGAAACAAATGAGTTCTCAAAATTAAAAAAAAGGCCGACGAATTGGTAGAGAGATACAAGACCTATCTAGTAGCCAAGGGTTACACACAGACAAAGGGCATTGACTACGAGGAAACTTTTTCTACTGTAGTTAAATTTATATCGATCTGTTTACTTTTGGCGGTTATCATAAGCATGGATTTAGAGTTACACCAAATGGATGTAAAGATCGTATTCCTTAATAGAAATTTAGATGAGGGGATCTACATGGAGCAGCCCTCTGGGTTCATTCTAATAAGTTAGGAAGATAAGGTTTGTCGAGTTCGAAAGTTGATATATGGCCTAAAGCAGTCTTCTAGGCTGTGGTACTTGAGATTCCACGAGAAAGTGATATCTTATGATTTTACAATAATCGAAGCAGATCATTGTGTTTATTTAATACGTTCTGATAACTCTTTTATGATCCTGTCCCTATATGTGATGATATAATATTGGTTGGGAACAACATTGAATATCTGATGACTATTAAGAAATGGTTATCATCGAATTTTGACATGAAAGATATGGGTGAAGCTGAATTCATCCTTAGAGTTAAGATCCAAAGGATCACTTGATATGAATGTTGACTCTTTTACAAGAGACCTATATTAGAAAAATTTTTGAGCACTTTGGGATGAGTGATTGTAATCCCACAGATACTCCTATCCCCAAGTGTGATGATCTGAGTCTTGAGATGTACCCTTAAAAGGAAAATGAGCAAAATCTCTTATTCATGTATAGTGGGAAGTTTGATGTACGCAATATTGTATACACAACCAGACATTTGTTATGCATTAGTCTGGTGTATAGATATCAATCACATGTTGGAAAGGGTCGCTGGAAAGTAGTGAAAAGGATTTTGAGATATTTTAAAGAAACTGTAGTTGCACCTTATGGGATATTCAAATGCCTATTGGGACAGTGATCTGGATAAACATAAATCGACATTAGATTTTTCTTCTTACTCGATGGTGGAGCCATTTCTTAGAGCAGTAAAAAATAAACCTGTGTAACTGTATCTATGATGGAGGCTGAATTCGTGGTTTGCTTAGTCACAGTTCAAAAAAGTATTTAGCTCAGGAGATAATTGGATAACTTAAGAATTGTGGCAGATAGTGGGAAGTCAGTGATAATCTACTATGATAATCAGACCGCTATCATCTATACTCGAGACCCTAAGTATCATAGTAGGACCAAATACATTAACACCAAATATAACTTTATGAGAGATATTATTGAGAAGGGTGAAGTAACCATTAAGTACATTTCTATTCACAGCATGGTGATTGACCCATTCACCAAACCTGTTACTAGAAACTCTTTTGTAGAACACAGAGAGTCATTTGGTTTGCATATATTCTAACATTCCTTTATTTATACTGAATTGACGATGTTGATGCTTATTACCATTATATATATGATATTTGTACATTATTCAGTCATACATGAAATTATATTTTTTAATTAATGCATTTGCTTCTGATCATATATATACTTTAACGTGATGTGATAAAAGATATGTCAAGTAGCCAATGTTAGAACATAAGTCACCATAATATGTGTTCAGTATGGGGTTATCTGGGATATGACCGACATAGAAATACAAACATCTATATTGTCTGTAAGTAGTCATATTTGAGATCTCAGATATCATTTGCATTTAGTGATGTTGCCTCTAAGATATTCTTTCTGAGAGTTCTGGGTAAAGTGTTATATGTAAATTGAGTTCCAAATCTACACATTGTTAGAGAAATCTGACATATGCCCTTTTGAGAGATAGAGAAATAATATTATCGCATGTGTTTCATACCACGTGTAATAATACAATTATGAGATAGTGGGAACTATTATTTCAGACAATAGTATCATGTTGATCTTCATTCCCACCGTATAAGACCAGAGATCCATTGGGTGGGATCTCTTGTATCTTTATTACTTTCGATTGTTTATAAAAGTTTTGATTCAGTGTTTGCTATTTTATTCTGTTTATTTATGGCCCGAAAAATAAATTGAGGTCTAAGGGGCAGGTCTGAGAAAGCAACTGAATTAAAGTTGATGGATTCGAGTTTAGGAAAAGGAAGACTAATAGGCATTATATCATTATGTGGTATTCACTGACCGGTTTGTTATCTATGTTGGGATTCAAATATAATAATGAATATACAGTTGAGTAATGATTAGGGATCACTTTCAATGAGAAAAGTGGCTCAATGGATGTAATTGTATTGAGTATGTGGTACAACGAGTTCTTTTTGGTACTAACGGTGATTCCTCAATTATCCTAGCAGATATATCGAGAGGTTTTTGCTTGCAGGTGTACTCACCAGTTGTACGACATCCAATCCTGTATGAAAGTCCAACATGATGATATAGAAGATCGCATGAGTTATGATCTTGTGACAGATATAAAATATCCTCATGTGCAAGTGGAAGATATAGGTAAATAGAGCCTACGTGGGGCATTTACCTTAAAAATAAATGATTTAAATTTTAAACTTGTGTTAAGAGATAATGGGTGGTTAACTTTTTATCCCTAACTCCCCCAACTTCTCCCTAAAACTTCTCACCAATTAACTTACGTGACATCAAATCATTGCTTCTTCAATTGAGAATTAGAGAGAGTTCACAGTGTATGAGATTAAGAGCACACATTCATTTTTGAGTGAGAAAATAGAAAGATTTATTGAGGGCTAAGCAAAATTCAGAATAGAGAATTTTCTGTCACTTTTATCACTAGATTGAGGGTTACAGTGTCGTGACACTGCGGTAATAATTCGTTTAATGTGATTATTATCCCGACTGTATGATTATCGAGAAAGACATCATAGTTCTCGAATTTCCTACGTTTAATCTCTAAGGTATACCCACAAATTTTATCTTTTAATTTATTCCAAAAAATATCATGCTTCCGCTTTGTTTTGTGACAATTAAATCAAACAGATTTTAATGACCTTACTCATCGAATCCATAAAAATAGGAGGGACGTTAGTCAACATAAATAGTATCACCACAAACTTGTAATGTCGATGCACGGTCCTCAAAGTCGACTTGGGTATGTTGCTTTTCCAAATTTAGAATTTGGTCATAGTTCGTTCTCTTATTGATCTCAGAAAAAAGAGAAACACCTCTTAACTGGTCAAACAAATTATTAAACCTCACAAAGGTTACTTGTTCTTAATAATGAGATTTTCAGTTATCTATGGTTAATGTACAACCTTATAGATCTATACATTCTTCCTCACATACAACATGAGAGTTGTATAAACTAAACCCTTATTCAACAAATATTGCAGTTGTTCCTTTAGCTCCCTAAACTTGGCTAGCGTTAGCCTAAAAAGATGGATAGAGATGGTATGGCCTGAGTGTCAACTCTATGGTGAATTCAATCTAACATACCAGAGGCAAACCTCGTAGGTCCTCCAATAACAAGTCACTATAGTTTCGGTGTCCAACTAGGGAACCACTACCTGACTCTTGATTATGTGAACTAGAAAGCTTTAACAAGCCCTCATTAGTAGGTAACTCACCTCAACAAAAGAGATTGTAGAAATGGTCGGCTCTCCTAAACATATGAACTTAAGTTGGTCACATCTATGGAAACTCATAACTTTCTCCGAACAATACACCCTAGCATGACTCGCATCCGGTGAATTTTTGCCAAAGATAAATTCTAGATCGGTCAATAAACGGGGAACAAAGTCGGGGGAGATTTCACTACCATCAAAAGCAATCCAACAATCTCTAAGCACAAAGAAAGCATGTATACTCTCCTTCAAGGGTAGTGATATATAACACATCGTCAAACAAAACTACAAGTCTATGAGATGACATAAGTAAGCATGTAGTAACAAAGAATGCATAGAGCTAGGAATTGTCATAACAATAACTCATCTGCCAAACAGAGACATAACTTCAATAACTTGACGCAAGGCTTAAGCCTCATCTACTTGTAAGGAAAACACTACGGGTTGGACACTTTGACCCTATCAAGGGAGGGTGAATTGGTGCAAGTTATAGCACAAGCTGTCAAAGAGACTTTCCTTGCGAACTTTATCCAGACCTCCCAATAACTTCGTTCCTAGAAAGATCTTAAGTTTAGATACTCTCGTTTATAATGCTTGGGCTGACCACACTCAAAACAAGCCTCAATTGCTACCCTGTCACACTATCCTAAAAGATTATGCCTCAAATAACTACTATAAGCCAATTGCTTTGCCTAGAACACATTTGATCTCTACCCTTGTGGCCTCCCTGACCACTCCTTCATGTTGAGCCCTCTAACTTAGAGGCTAAACAATCACTAGTAGAGGTGCTCTTTCCTCCCACTTCTACTCGTGCAAAACCTAGTCTATCTCCAAAGCTTTATTATATTCGTAGTCAAATGTCATACCATACTTATCACAGAAATCCCATACTCTTGGTGTCAAACAGTTAAACCTGTGAGCATATAAAAAGATCATTTTGTCCCTCTGTGAACAATGTAAAAACTCATCCTCTTGCACCCTATAGTAAGGGATAGGCACAAAATAGTCACAGTTACCTAGACAAAATCAGCCCTTCTAACTGTACCAATTCCTCCCTGAATTGAATACTATAAGTTATATCCCTCTAGGATCCTATTGCCTTGGCCAACTATTGAGTTGCCAACCTAATATGGTGTTGAGGTTCAATCCCTAAGTACTCAAATCTATGTTTCTAATGTTGAATTTAGTACCCCATAGTGGCAGAGGTAACTGTATCCTCGAATGACCTAGAAAAGGTCTCCCTGACCAAGCAAAGATTGTGTTAATACTCCTCTAGCAATAAAGGAACCACAGGTCAAGCCATCGATGGCATTTTTGTCCTCAATCATGCTACCCAGATGCTTAATTTCCTATTTGTTACTGCCAACTATACTAGCAAAGCCTGAAACTTAGCATAAAACAACATATCCATGCTACGCGATTTTAATATAATGAATTTGGACAAGTATACCCTAGGTAATTATTGTATATAATGATGAAAGCAAGTGTCATTCTTACAAGAATAATTTGTAATACCAATTATGAATTAGCCTATTTAAATTAGACAAATCGAATCACAATTATAAAGATATTGAAGCACTAACATCAATTGGCAAATCCTAAGATATCAACTTCATCTATTTCTAATTTTTCTCATAACTGAATCTTTTCAAACTCTCTAACTTTATTGACTAATAATTATTGTTTATAATGGTAGATTCTTTAAAATTTTATTTCACCAAATGGTTATGTAATGAAATTCCTAATTCAACTAATGAAAACCTAATAATCTTGCAATTCTGATTAACTCGAATTATATTAAAATTTATGAAAATTTGTAAATCTATGATTTACCCTAAATTTCCATACACAAAATTAATCTTCGATTGATAGAGTAGTTTCACATGGATTTTATTGTTATGGACTGTTATCATGTAATTATATTGGTTATGTATGCAATCAATCATAAATCATACAAAATGTAGACCTAAACGTTTTGAAATATTATGATTAACAATAAAATCTCATCATACAATAATCATACCAACAAAATTTAAAGGAAATAAATAAATTTAGTCTATGTAACTAATCGAAAATAGAGTCCATTGAATCTTAGAAAAAAAAATAATTAACTGGACATTTTAAAGAAAACAAGAAAAAATAGAAGACATTACAACCCTTTTGCACAGGAAGAAGATAAAAGTCACGTCCTCTGATAGTGGCTGCTAGGATTCGCGCCTTCCTCCTCCAAAAATCTAAATGAGAGTGTAAAGTGTGTGTAGAAAAATTGCCTCCTCCTGTCCACCCTAGGAAGAGGTTTATTTATAAGAGGAAAACCCTAAATCTTAAGCAAAATGGCAATTGCAAGCATTTAGAAAACTTTCTGTTTTCTTCAATTTGGAAACTTTCTCTTGATATGATAGGAGAGATCCCTTGTATTCCCATGAATTAGCAGACATTTCTCTGATTTTGGAATATTTTCTAGAGTTAACATCACCTTGTTTTTAAAAATTAGTCCATAGGCATGCATACTTTGTTTCCTTATTCAGCAGGGACTTGATTTTCAGTATTATAGCAAATTCTTCATAATTTTTGTATACATTCTTGTCTAAATTAGTGTCTAAACTCTTAATAAGATTTGTAGAAGTCTAATTTCCAACATATCAAGAATTAGTCCAATCAGACCTCAGAGTAGAGAGATAAATCTAAAATACTGACAGCTGCTCATCCAATCCAAATTTTCTTAAATAAGTACAATATTCCTAAATCAATACCCATGAATTTAATTAGTGTAATATCACAAAAATAAGGTTTAAAACAATGCTAAAAATTCATAAATAATGACTGAAATAGTATAATTTAAATGTATAAAATTATTGCTATCAATTCATGTGACTCGTCTTAGATGATTCTCATCCCAATTATCATGTTGATCCTTCTCATGAACATCATGTTGAACCTCTACTTAGGGCTTCATCCTTCTCATGTGGCTCAAGTTGGCCCTAATAGTCAAGCTTCATCTCCTTTTAGATGTCATACTACACAAAGGCAAAAGTATGAGAGGAAAGCATATAAACAAAAGTAGGTATAAAAGTGAAAGCTAAAGCACTCTTCTAGTCTTAGAAGAGGGAACATCAGCCCTAAGGCATGCA